>OZ030018.1:83205993-83628493 GCA_964023405.1 Apodemus agrarius
AAGGTGGAAATTAGGTGTCTGTCCATGTATGAACAAAGCTTCTTTAGAAATACTGTGAATGACCTAGATACTTACCTAACTGAGAGGACACCTATAACCCTGGTTGTATTGGGTCAGTTTCAGCAGGCTTTCTGATGTGACCTCTGATGAAATGCCTTCCAGAGCATTCTAGACAACACTGAACCTGATGCCTTTCATGAACATAAAAAGGAAAATTTTTTTAAGAAAGGTCTTGTAGCTGACACTTTAATAAGATTTTGAAAGTCAATGATGAGTAATTTTGAAATTAATTCCTGATGCTCAATGCTATTCTCTTATAAGAATTGAAGAAGTGAAAAAGAAGGCTCTATATGAGAAATGAAGTCAGACAAGACAAATATCACCCAGGAATGTATTTAACAGTAATTGTAATACCACAGGAATATATCTTATTGGAGTGATATGAATGGAACACAAATATAATTTGGTAACCTAGAATGAGGAAAGAAAATTAAGGTGACAGGTCATACTACATATTCTGCTGAGTAGGCAGAATATGTAGTAATCTTCAGATAATATCAGATCAAGAATTTTCTTGTATTTCCTTACAAATTTATTAAGATATATCCATTGTGTAAAAACAACACATTTTTGTTTTAATAAGATTTCTTTAGATTTTTTATATCTACTTTGATTCTATTCACATTCCTCATTTCTTTCTCTTGCCATGTTCTCCCTTCAAAAATATTATTAGTGTATTTGTAACCTAGAAGAAATCTTCTTGAATCCTATCCAAGTGTACAATTAGGGCCAAAAAAGATATTTAAAGAAGGAAAATTAGTTTCCCTATCTCCTTCCTGTCCAGTGGTGAAGGCCTATTCTACCAAGAACCCACATAAGAGAAATCATGTTACATATTCCTTACTGACACAGAGAGTACACATGGCTGTGAAGTTAACCTTCAAGAAAAGTAACATGTTTTTCAAGGCTTTCAAGAAATTGAACCAGGAAGACAGGGGAATCTCCATCTTCCTATTGTAGCATAGATGTGTATATATAAGCCTTAGAAAACAAACATAGTGCCATGCAAAATTCCTCACTTCACATTGATCTTATTTTCTGGCTTCCTAACATCATTCATACACACACACACACACACACACACACACACACACGGGCTTACATTAAATGGCATGAACAACCCTCTCTGAGAATTGCCTTTAGGTTTATAACCAGAGAAAATCTGGCTTCCCACCATATCACTCCTGTCTCCAGTACATTGGCTCTGAATATCTAATGCATGGATTTACACTCCATGACACTCTCTTTGCTCTAGGCTTTCCTCTGCTTTCCTCTGCTTTAGAAAAATAAAATAATCCTTAATTATATCTGATTCTCTTTAGAGACCTCTGAGATATCAAGTTTTCCATTTCATTCTATCACCCATAATAGTGTGGTTACAAAAGTGTATAGGAAAACTATATTCACGGGGAAAGTGGGGGATGGTGGGTGAGAACATTGTCAGTCCTCATGACTTGCTTATCTGAAAATGTCCTCATGCAACAAACAAAATAAAATAAAAAGTGAAAGTTTAAAATCCAGAATAAACAACTATATTCCATTGATAAAGTGTAGAAATTATTGAACACTTTGACCTTATAAAAAATACAAGTGGTTAGATAGAGCCCTGGTCCAAGGACACCACCATGGATCCACTTGGATCCAGTGATAAAGCAACCAGCTCACCGAAGTATGCAGAGGACACCAGAGTGAATGATTGCTCAGGACACAGCCTGCCTGGGTTCCTTCTGTGTGCACAGGAGCTGGGCAGCTCTACAGCTGGCTGGGCACATTTCCTGCAGGGAAGTATCTGACCTGCAGGAAGCCCCACAGTTAGACAGAGCCCTGGTCTGAGGTCACCATCATCTTGGATCCAGTGACAAATCAGCCATCAACCAGTTCGGCCAGGGGAGCTTCTGACCTGCAGGAAGCTGCATGGTGAGACTGAGCCCTGGTCTGAGGTCGCCACCATCTTGGATCCAGTGACAAAGCAACCAGATCAGCCAGAGACCTGTGCCACAGCTGAACAGTGAAGATTCCACTTCCTGATACTCTCTAGAGAACTGGCAGGAGCAGGTTAATTTCCACTGCCCCTTTCCATCAGATGTGATAGACCTGTGCCACATTGGTCACAGGGAAGTTCCTACTTCCTGATACTCTCTTGAAAAACAGACAGGAGCAAGTTATTCAGTAGAAGCAGGGCATTTGAGAACCAGCATCAAAAAAGCATTTGAAATCCAGCAGCAAGCCCTGTCCTGGACTGTTTGACCTACAGAGTGATCAGTGCTTGGAAGGGATCCTCACAGTATTCAACATCTTCACTACTGGGCAAACCAGACAGGCTACACCACGTACAGAGAGACAAGTCGAGTATAGCATTGCTTGGGACAAGGCACACTAGGGCTCCAACAGCCCCCAAGACTAGGGCAGCACATCAGTAATGTGTGCCAGGGGAAACCCAATCATCAAGGGGTGCAGAAATAGCATTACAGGCCCACAGGAGGTCCAAGGTCCAGCCAGTGACAGCAGGACCAACTAACACCAGAGATAACCAGAAGGCAAAAGGCAAACACAGGAAGGTTTCTAACAGAAATCAAGGCAATATGTCAGCATCTGAACCCAATTTTCCAACAACAGCAAGTCCTGGATACCCAAACACACCAGAAAAACAAGATTTGGATTTTAAATCATTGGTCATAATGCTGTTAGAAGAACACAAGAAGGACATAAACAAATCTCTTAAAGAAATACAGGAGAACATGAATAAGTTAGAAGCCATTTCAATGGAAACCCAAAAATCACTTAAAGAAATTAAGGAGAATATGGCTCAACAGATAGAAGCCAATAAAGAGGAAGCAAAAGAATCAGTTAAAGAAATGTATGAGAATATGAGTCAATAGACAGAAGTCATGAAAGATCTATTAAAATCTATTAAAGAAATACTGGAAAACACGAATGAACAAGTGAAGGAACTGAACAAAACCATCCAGGATCTAAAAACAGAAGTAGAAACAATTAAGAAATCACAAAAGGAGACAACTTTGGAGATAGAAAACCCTGGGAAGAAATCAGGGGCCATAGATGAAAATATCAACAACAGAATACAAGAGATAGAAGAAAGAATCTCAGATACCAAAGATACCATAGAAAGCATTGACTCAACTATGAAAGAAAATGCAAAAAAGCAAAAAGCTTGTAACCCAAAGCATCCAGGAAATCCAGGACAAAATAAGAAGACCTAACCTAAGGATAATACGTATAGAAGAGAGTGAAGATTTACAACTTAAAGGGCCAGTGTCTTAGTCAGGGTTTCTATTCCTGCACAAACATTATGACCAAGAAGCAAGTTGGGGAGGAAAGGGTTTATTGAGCTTACACTTCCACACAGCTGTTCATTACCAAAGGAAGTCAGGACTGGAACTCAAGCAGGTCAGGAAGCAGGAGCTGATGCAGAGGCCATGGAGGGATGTTACTTACTAGCTTGCTTCCCCTGGCTTGCTCAGCCTGCTCTCTTATAGAACCCAAGAATACCAGCCCAGAGATGGCACCACCCACAAGGGGCCCTCCCTCACTTGATCACTAATTGAGAAAATGCCCCACAGCTGGATCTCATAGAGGCACTTCCCCAAGTGAAGCTCCTTTTCCTATGATAGCTCCAGCCTGTGTAAAGTTGACACACCAAACTAGCCAGTACAGCCAGCAAATATCTTCAACAAAATTATGGAAGAAAACTTCCCTATCCTAAAGAGAGAAATGCCCATGAATATACAAGAAGCCTAAATAACTCCAAACAGACTGGACCAGAACAGAAATACCTCCTGTCACATAATAATCAAAACCCCACATGTACTAAAAAAGAAAGAATATTGGGTCTGGATCCACAGAGAGCCCACGGTGAGACAGAGCTCCAGGGTCCGACACTATCCCGGGGAGAACAGCTCAACCAGACAAAGCCCTGCCAACAGGGAGAGCCTCTGCCTAGGCTTCAGCAGCCCAGCCAGGGAGCCCCAGGCCTGCAGGGAATCCTGCAGTTAGACAAAGCCCTGAGACTGGTCACCATCTTGGAGTGGGTAACCGAGCAAGGTACAGTGGGCACGAGAGGGAAGGATTTCCCAGGGTATAGCCTGCCCGGGTGTCTTCTGCACCAGGGAGCTGGGCAGCATTATGGCTGCCTAGGCAGGCTGGAGAACGTCTGACCTGCAGAAGGTCTCGTAGATAAACGGAGACCCAAGGACCGGGATCCTCACCATCTTGGACCCTGCAGTCCAACTGGGGAGAGCTCCGGATCCACAGAGAGCCCACGGTGAGACAGAACTCTGCAGTCCAACACTATCCTGGGGAGAACAGCTCAACCAGATGGAGCCCTGCTGACTGAGAGAGCCACTGCCTAGGCTTCAGCAGCCCAGCCAGGAAGCCCCGGGACTGCAGGGAATCCTGCAGTAAGACAGAGCCTTAAGACCGGCCACCACCTTGGAGCTGGTAGACTAACCAGGCAAACCAAAAGGAGACCACTGGAGGCCAGTTAAGTATCCAGAGGCAAGCAGGGAGGAGACTTGAATCCAGCCCAGCAGAGCTGAGGAGGTAATTCGGAGCCCAGTGGTAGAAACCTTCCACAGACGCCCTCTGAGACAGCAGCACCAAACGCCAGGCTCTCGGGAGCTTTAAACACCAACCAGTAATAACAAGACCAACTAAGTCCAGAAATAAACAAATGGCAAAAGCAAACATAGGAATGTTACTAGCAGAAATCAAGACAATATGGCAGTATTTGAACCCAGTTCCCCGACAGCAGAAAGCCCCAGATACCCCAACACACCAGAAAATCAAGATACAGATATAAAATCATTAGTGAGGATGGTGATAGCAGAACACATGGATAAATCTCTTAAAGAAATACAGGAGAAGATTTATCAAAAGTTCAAAGCCCTTACAAGGCAAACACAAAAATCACTTAAAGAAATTCAGGAGAATATGGATCAAAAAGTAGAAGGCAATAACGGGGAAATATAAAAATCACTTAAAGAACTACAGGAGATTGTGGGTCAACAAGTAGTAGTCATGAAAGAAAAAACACAAAAATCTCTTCAAGAATTACATGAAATCACAAACAAGCAAGCGAAAGATCTGAGCAAAACCATCCAGGATCTAAAAACAGAAGGAGAAACAACTAAGAAATCGCAAAGGGAGACAACTTTGGAGATAGAAAACCTTGGGAAGAAATCAGGGGCCATAGATGCAAGTATCAACAATAGAATACAAGAGATAGAAGAAAGAATCTCATATGCCAAAGATACCATAGGAACCATGGACTCAATAATCAAAGATAATGCAAAATGCAAAAAGCTTGTAACCCAAAACATCCAAGAAAACCAGGACAAAATGAGAAGACCAAACCTAAGGATTATAGGTATAGATGAGAGGGAAGATTTACAACTTAAAGGGCCAGCAAATATCTTCAAGAAAATTATGGAAGAAAACTTCCCCAACCTAAACAAAGAGATGCCCATGAATATACAAGAAGCCTACAGATCTCCAAACAGACTGGACCAGAACAAAAATACCTCCCATCACATAATAATCAAAACCCCAAATGTACTGAACAAATAAAGAATATTAAAGGCAGTAAGAGAAAAAGACCAGGTAACATATAAAGGAAGACCTATCAGAATTACACCAGACTTCTCACCAGAGACCATGAAAGCTAGAAGATCCTGGGCAGATATCATGCAGAGTCTAAGAGAACACAAATTCCCGCCAAAACTACTATACCCAGCAAAACTCTCAATAACCATAGATGGGGAAACCAAGGTATTCCATGACAAAACCAAATTTGCACAATATCTTTCCACAAACCAAGCCTTACAAAGGATAATAGAGGAAAAATACGAACACAAGGAGGAAAACTACAGCCCAGAAGAAGCAAGATAGAAACCTCCTCTCATCAAACACAAAAGAAGATAGCCACTCAAATATAAAAAAAAATAATTTCAAAAATGCCAGGTAGTAATTGTTACTATTCCTTAATATCTCTTAACATCAATGGACTCAATTCCCCAATAAAAAGACAGACTAACAGACTGGATACTGAAACAGGACCCTACAATTTGCTGCATACAGGAAACACATCTCAGTGTCAAAGACAAACACTACCTTAGAGTAAAAGGCTGGAAGACAATTTTACAAGCAAATGGTCTCAGGAAGCAAGCTGGAGTAGCCACTCTCATATCAGATAAAATTGACTTTCAACCTAAAGTCATCAAAAGAGACACTGAAGGTCACTACTTGCTGGTCAAAGGGAAAATCAACCAAGAAGAACTCACAATACTGAACATTGATGCTCCAAATATAAGGGCACCCCTCATTCGTGAAAGAAACTTTACTAAAGCTTAAAGCACACATTACACCTAACACAATAATTGTGGGTAACATCAACACTCCACTATCCTCAATGGACCAATCAGGAAACCAGAAATTAAACAGGGACACAGTAAAACTAATCGAAGCTTTGGACCAATTGGATTTAACAGATATATATAGAACATTTCATCCTAAAGCAAAAGAATATATCTTTTTCTCAGCACCACACGGTACCTTCTCCAAAATCGATCATATAATTGATCACAAGACAGATGCCCACAAATACAAGAGCATTGAACTAATCCCTTGCCTCATATCAGATCACTATGGATTGAGTGGTCTTCAATAGCAACAAAAACAACAGAAAGCCCACATACACACAGAGGCTGAACAATACTCTACTCAATGATATCTTGGCCAAAGAAGAAATAAAGAAAGAAATCAAAGACTTTTTAGAATTTAATGAAAATGAAGGCACAACATACCCAAATCTGTAGGACACAATGAAAGCAGTGCTAAGTGGAAAACCCATAGCCCTGAGTGCCTCTAAAAAGAAATTGTAGACAGGATACACTAGCAGCTTAATGGCAAACCTGAAAGCCCTAGAACAAAAAGAAGCTAATGCACCCAGGAGGAGTAGAACACAGGAAATTATCAAACTCAGGGCTGAAATCAATCAAGTAGAAACAAAAAGACCCATACAAAGAATCAATAAAACCCGGAGCTGGTTCTTTGAGAAAATCAACAAGATAGATGAACCCTTAGCCAGACTAAGCAAAGGGCACAGAGACAGTAACCAAATTAACAAAATTAGAAATGAAAAGGGAGAGATAACAACAGAATCTGAGGAAATTCAAAAAAATCATCAGCTCCTACTGCAAAAGCCTATATGCAACACAACTGGAAAATCTGGAGGAAATGGACAATTACCTAGACAGACACCAAATACCAAAATCAAATCAGGATCAAATAGTTCGTCTAAACAGTACTGTAACCCCTAAAGAAATAGAAGGAGTCATAAAAAGTCTTCCAACAAATAAAAGCACAGGACCAGATGATTTTAGTGCAGAATTCTATCAGACCTTCAAAGAAGACCTAACACTAATATTCTTCAAATTGTTCCACAAATTAGAAACAGAAAGAATACTACCCAACTCATTAGATGAAGTCACAATTACACTGATACCAAAACTACACAAAGATCCAACAAAGAAGAACTACAGGCCAATATCCCTCAAGAATATTGATGCAAAAATACTCAATAAAATTCTTGCCAATTGAATCTAAGAACACATCAAAATGATCATTCACCAAGATCAAGTAGGCTTCATCCCAAGGATGGTTAAATATATGGAAATCCATCAATACAATCCACTACATAAACAAATTCAAAGTAAAGAAACAACATGGTCATTTCAATAGATGCTGAAAAAGCATTTGATAAAATTCAGCAACCTTTCATGCTAAAAGTCTTGGAAAGAACAGGAATTCAAGGACCATACCTAAATATAGTAAAAGCAATATACAGCAACTAGGTAGCCAACATTTAACTAAATGGAGAGAAACTTGAAGCAATCCCACTAAAATCAGCAACTAGACAAGGTTGCCCCCTCTTCTCTCCTTATCTTTTCAATATAGTACTTTGAGTTCTAGATAGAGCAATTAGACAACATAAGGAGATTAAAGGAATACAAATTGGAAAGGAAGAAGTCAAACTATCACTATTTGCAGATGATATGATAGTATACTTAAGCAACCCAAAAAGCTCCCCCAAAGAACTCCTATAGCTGATAAACAACTTCAGTGAAGTGGCTGGATATAAAATCAACTCAAGCAAATCAGTAGACTTCCTATACTCAAAGGATAAACTGACTGAGAAAGAAATTAGAGAAATGACAACCTTCACAATAACCACAAACAATATAAAGCATCTTGGTGTGACTAACCAAACAGGTGAAATATCTGTATGACAAGAACTTCAGGTCTGAAGTAGGGAATTGAAGAAGACCTCAGAAAATGGAAAAATCTAACATGCTCATGTATTGGCAGGCTTAATATAGTAAAAATGACCATCTTGCCTAAAGCAATATGCAGATTCAATGCAATCCCCATCATAATCCCAACTCAGTTCTTCATAGAATTAGAAAGAGCAATTCTCAAATTCATCTGGAATAACAAAAAAAACCAGGATAGCTAAAACTATTCTCAACAGCAAAAGAACTTCAGGGGAATCACTATCCCAGACCTCAATCAAAACTACAGAGCAATAGTGTTAAAAACTGTGTGGTATTGGTACAATGACAGGCAGGTAGATCAATGAAATAGGATTGAAGACCCAGAAATGAACCCACACACCTATGGTCACTTGATCTTCGATAAAGGAGCTAAAACCATCCAATGGAAAAAAGAAAGCCTTTTCAACAAATGCTGGTTCAACTGGAGGTCAGCATGCAAAAAAGTGTGAATTGATCCCTTCTTATCTCCTTGTACTAAGATCAACTCCAAGTGAATCAAGGACCTCCACATAAACCAGACACACTGAAACTAATAGAAAAGAAACTAGGGAAAACCCTTGAGGACATGAATACAGGGGTAAAGTTCCTGAACAAAACACCAATATCTTATGCTCTAAGATCAAGAATTGACAAATGGGACTTCATAAAATTACAAAGTTTCTGTAAGGCAAAGGACACTGTAAAAAGGACAAAACGACAACCAACAAATTGGGAAAAGATCTTCACCAACCCTACATCCAACAGAAGGCTAATATCCAATACATACAAAGAACTCAAGAAGTTACACTCCAGAGAGCCAAATAACCCTATTTAAAAATGGGGTACAGAGCTAAACAAAGAATATTCACTGGAAGAACTTTGAATGGCAGAGAAGCACCTTAAGAAATATTCAGCATCATTAGTCATTAGGGAAATGCAAATCAAAGCAACCCTGATATTTCACCTCACACCAGTCAGAATAGCTAAGGTTAAAAACTCAGGAGACAACAGGTGTTGGCGAGGATGTGGAGAAAAAGGAACACTCCTCCACTGATGGTGGGAATGCTAGTTGGTACAACCACTCTGGAAATCAGTCTGGTGGTTCTTCAGAAAATTTGGCATGACACTTCCAGAGGATCCTGCTGTATCACTCCTGGGCATATACCCAGAGGATTCCCCGGCATGCAATAAGGACACATGCTCCACTATGTTCATAACAGCCTTATTTGTAATAGCCAGAAGCTGGAAAGAACCCAGATATCCCTCAATGGAAGAATGGTTACGGAAAATGTGGTATATTTACACAATGGAATACTACTCAGCAATTAAGAACAATGAATTCATAAAGTTCTTGGGCAAATGGTTGGAACTGGAAAATATCATCCTAAGTGAGGTAACCCAATCACAAAAAAAAAAACACACATGGAATGCAGTCACTGATAAGTGAATATTAGCCCAGAAGCTCTGAATACCCAAGACACAATTTGCATATCAAATGATTCCCAATAAGAAGGAAGGAGAGGTCCCTGGTGCTGGAAAGGCTTGATCCAGCAATGTAGGGGAGTACCAGGACAGAGAAGAAGGAGGGGCTGATTGGAGAATGGTCAGAGTGAAGAGGCCTTATGGGACTTATGGGAAGGGGGGAACCTGGAAAGGGAAAATCATTTGGAATGTAAACAAAGAATATAGAAAATTAAAAATAAATAAATAATCAATTTTTAAAAAACTGAAAAAATACAAATTGATTTCAAAGATTATGAACAGAATTATACTGATTAACTGGTCAAAAATTAGACACTATAAATGCCTACTCATTGTTCTGTGGATTGATTTTGGTTGTTGAATACTTGACTGGAGAAATGTAGGGTTCGATACTGAATCCACAGCATCCATCCTCCACGAAAAGTGAATAAAAATTAGGGAAAAGTGCAAAATGTTTTCAGGACACCATCAGCCACTTTCTCCCCTCTATCTCTGTCTATGTCTGTATCTGGATGAGTGAGCTCTCTTCTGAGAATACAGTATGGGAGAAGATGACTGAACAGAATATTTGAAGAATGAATGATCCAAGATCTTCTGTACCTTGAAAATTTCAAGTAAACAGTATGTACAAGGAACACAACCAACATAAACTAAAGATAAAAGTAGCAAACATTAAATGACCTGATAAAAGTAAGCAGTGAATGAAAATTTGACGCTACATTATAAGAAAAAAATTCTCAACTGAAGTAGAGGAAGAGTAAGATATTAGCAAAACATGCAGTAATGTAAATTGACTGGACTGGGGATGTGGATCAATGTAAAAGACCTACTTGGCAATCCTAAGGCCTCCTGTTCAATTATTGATACTGATAATATGAATAAAACGTAAATTGATGTATAAATTAATTAATTTATTAAAAATCCTCTAGAGAAAACAATGTATCTAGTGAGAATATCTCCATCCACATGCAGACATTTCATAGACATTAAAGAGTAAAGTTTAAAATTGAAAATTAATATATAGATGGTATGAAAAACTTAACAAAAATAATCTTTTATATAAAACAAAACATGGATATCATATCCAAAGGCATGTTGTGTTAATATGTGCATGTTAATGAGACATTAGATAATACGATTCACCATAGTTCATTGACATCAATATAGAGGCCTTGTGATGGCACAATCATCTCCAAAGCATTTCAATGTAAAGTCTGCTTGCTGAGGACTGGTATTTATCTCTGCACAGTAAACTGGCACTTGCTTCAGATCCTGATATCAGAGCAGAAGTGATTTTACACTTAGATGACATGCATTGGAATCACTTGTTGTTACCCTTGTATTACTAACATTCCTGGCACAAGATGCCTTTGGTATTAGTGTTTGAAAACAAGTCATCTAAAGAGAGTTTAAATTCCTACCTATTCTAGTGACTTTCAGATCAAACTTACCCTAAAATTACACCTGTGGTCCCACTAGGATATTTTATCATTCCTTTAATTTAGAGGTATATTTGGTACCCTAAATTGTCATCTCAGGAACCCAGTCTTTAATGCCTTCCTATCCTCAAGGAACACATAGTTGACCAACAGCATACTCCTACATTATGAAATACCCTTCTCAAAAATAAAAGCCACCACATAGAAATGTGAAATTACATATTCCCAATAAAGTCATGTGATACCCTGAATTATTAGAGGAATCTATGTATTATAGAACTTGATTGTTCAATAAACATCTTGTGACATAGTTTATCAGAAGGGTTTTTATGGCTAAAATTTTGCTTCATTTCAAACTGTTCTAAACAAAGTTACTATGTAAAAGAGGAATATCTGGAGGTCAGTAGGACCTTACTCTTATTTTAACAACTGTTTACTTCATGGCATTTAGGGCAAAACACTAAAATCATCCCAGCAGCATTTGAGTTTAACATCAATCTAAAGTGGTGACTGATCTCAGAGCCAATTGGTTCATTTTACTTTTTTATGTAATTTTTATGCAAAATTATTAACCAGACTCTCATTCTGCTTCTATAATCTCACTTACCTTCTGATTCCTCAGGTAATTCTTCACATAATAAAAATTGCCAAAGTTGAGACAAATCTGGCTTGTGCCTTAAAAATCTCCAGAACCTGTCTTCCTCTTTGACAGCACCACTTAGGTTAGCAAAGGAGAGTGTTTGCCACAAAGTTGCTATAAAGAAAGTTTTGTTAAATTGAAAGAAGTATTTCTACTTAGGGATTTCCCTTGTGCTCTCAAACTCTATCATAATTTGACCAAAATAGAAACAGCTGATGAGCTTGAGAACATGAGCCTGTAGTTCTTACAGTGCAGATGAAGTATTATAGTATCTGTTGAGGTTTAGTTCTCTGTGATACACTCTACATCATTATTTAATAGTGTCCTTTAACATGAAAGTGACAAATCTGATAACTGAATTAATCGGCATACATCATGAAGAAAATAGTAGAAGCAATGTGGACAAAGTGAATTCAAAGTAAAGATGCCTGAATGAAATGACAAGGATAATTCCAGCTTTGAAAACTGAGTGCAGTAAAGGGGCAGACATACTGAAGAGGTATCGAATTCTGATAAATATGAAATAAAAAACAGAATATCACAATTATACAGCTCAATGGAAGCATTAAAAGTAGAATAAATCAAGTAAAAGGTAGAGTATTAATATGAGAGAGGAAGTTGAAAATTGGACCATTCAAGCAAAGAACATGAAAATTTTAAAACAAGCAAATAGGAACATGCAAAAATTATTGAACCCCATTAAATGTCCAGATATTGGGACAACTATAGTTATAGATAAAGGAGAAAAACAAGATTTTGACTGTACAGAAAAAAATCTTCAAAAAGAAAATTAAAAATCCCTAAATTAAAATTTTTGTTTCAAAATTCTGACAGGGATATAAGAATAAGACTATACACCAAACATATAAGGCCAGAGAAGAAATTCCTCACAGCATACTATATCTAAAAATACTAAATAAGCATAACAAAGAAAGGGTTTTTGAAAATATAAGAAAACTGAACAAATAATATATAAAGGAAAATCCAAGAGAATATAATCTTATTTCTAAATGGAAACTTTAAAATCCAGAAGATCCTGGAATTATGTACCTCAAGATCATAAAGCTAATAATCTCAGCCTAGGCTACTATACATAGAAAAACTGTGCCAGACTTAAATGATAATCAAATACTTTCTGCAACACAAATAGAGTAAAAGAATTTATATCCTTCCAACAACTCTTACAAAAAATACTAGAAGCCATGATTCAAAATAGAAAAGATGAATAAACCATAATATAAGGCCATGTAGAAAGAAAACAAATGAATTTGTAATTACTGAAAGACAATTTTGGATTAAAAACACAAACTAAAATCAACAAATCTGAACCAAATGTCATTAATCAAGACACACCTTTCTAGAATAATTTTAAATATTAATGAACTTAACTCCCCAAACAAAAGGCAAAGCCATGTAGAATAAAGTAAGAAAATAAATACTTTCTCTTATCAAAAAACAAAGAGCTCACCAAAATTGCAGGGAGAGGTGGCACCTTAAAGTGAAAGAGTGGAATAAATAATTCCAAACAAATGGAACCAGGAAGCAAGACTGTATCACCATCCTAGAATCCAATAACATATATTTCACAACAAAATTAGAAGAGATTTCATAAAAGGATACAATTAAACATAAAAACACAATGAAATTCAAGTCAGTAACAGGGAGTTAGATATATAATCTACTTTCTCCAAAATATAGATTATCTGGTTAAAAAATAAAGAGAGAAACATAAGAACTTAATGACAATATACACCAAGTGTGCCTAAGAGGTCTCTAATCAAAAATATCTAGTCCATGGCCACCCAGCAAAGGCTTGGTGAATGGGCAACATACAGATTCGGCCAATCTTCCCAATACTTGTTAAACTAAGGACATCCAAGGACAATCAGATGGCTAAAGACTAGTGTAGTAAGACAAACAAACAAATACAGGGCAATATGACACCTTAAGAGCAAATGAATCCCACTACAGTAAGTCCTAGTCATTCTAATACAATGTACGCACAAGAAAATGATTTTATATCCTCCAAGACCTTTAAAAATGAAATGAATAAAATTCTCAAAATAAAGACAAGAAAATCCAATCAAACTTCTAGAGGCCCTTAAAAAGGAAACTAATATATCCCTTAAAGAAATACAGCAAAATACAATTAAACATGAGAAGGAAATGAATAAAACTGTTCAATAGCTAAAAATAAAAATATAGACAATAAGGAAAACATAAACTGAGACAGTCCTGAAGATGGAAAACCTAGGAAAGAGAACAGAAACAACAGATGCGAGTATTACCAACAAAATACAAGAGATAGAAGAGAGAATCTCAGAAGTAGAAGATACAATAGAGGAAACTGATATATCAGTCAAAGAAAATGTTAAATTTATAAACATCCTGTCATAAAACATCTAGGAAATCTGGGATAATATGAAAAAAACATAACCTAAGTATAACAGGAATAGAAGAAGGTCCAGTTCCAATGATCAGAAAATATTTGCAACACAATCATAGAAGAGAATTTACCCAACCTGAAGAATGAAATGCCTATAAACATACAAGAATCTTACAAAATGCCAAGAAAATAGAACCAGAACAAAAATCATCCCACTAAATAATAATCTAAACACAAAATCAGAAGAACAAAGAAAGAATATTAAAAGTTCCAAGGGAAAGGGGCTACATAACATCCAAAGGCAGAGCTATCATAATTGCACTGGAATTCTCAACAGTGACTGTAAAACTTAGGAGAGCCTTTACAGACGTCTTACAACCTCTAAGAAACCACATATTATAACTTAGATTTATGCCTAGCAAAATTTTGAGTCATCATAGATGAAGAAAGCAAGATATTCCAAGAGAAAAATATATCTGAACAATATTTATCAGCAAATCTAGCACTATAGAAAATACTTGAAAGAAAACTCTAAACCAAGGAGATACACTACACACAAGAAAATACAAGAAATAAATAGTTTAACACCAATGAAAACAAAATAATGGAAATGCACAAACTAATATCGCCAATATAAATAAGACAATAATTAACAATCAGTGGTCATTAATAACTCTGAAAATCAATGGACTCAATTTGTTTATAAAAAGATAGAGGCTAACAGAATGAATGTGAAAACGGGATAGATCCATCATTCTGCTGCATATAAGAGACACACCTCAGCATACACATTACTTTAGAAGCTACATTTTTGAAGTAAAGCGCCCCAAGAAGCAAGCTGGAGTAGCCATTCTAGTGTCTAATAAAATGGACTTTCAGGCAAAGTCAATTAAAAGAGATATGGAAGGACATTTCATACTCAACACAGGAAAAATTACCAAGATGAAATCACAATTCTAAACATCTATGCTCAAAACACAAGAATATATATATATATATACTATATATATATATATATGTATATATGTATATATGTATATATAGTATATATATTGTATATATAATGTATATATACATATATATATATTTATAAAAGAAATAATACTAAAGATTAACCTGCACATCAAGAGTAGAAGAATTCAACACTCTACTCTCTACAGTGGATAAGTCTTAAAGACAAAAAATAAAAAGAGAAATAATTAAACTAGATGCTTATAAATCAAATGGATTTAACAGACATCTACAGTAACATTTTTCTCAGAACCTTATAGAAACTTCTGCAAAATTGACTGTATAGACTGTCACAAAGCAACCTCAACAGATACAAGACAATTGAAATAACTTCTTCTATCTTATCGGGTCACAATTGAACAAAACTGGACTCCAACAGCATCAGAAAAAGAAATCCTACAAAATCATAGAAACTGAACAACTCTTTACTCAAATGATCACTGGGCCATAGAAGAAATGAGGAAATTAAAGCTTTCTAAAACCCAATGAAAATGAAGGCAAAACATACCAAAATTTTGGAAAACAATGAAAACTGTGTTTGTAGGAAACTCCATAAAGTTCATAAAGATCATAGAGTGTTCTCATGCTAGCAATTTGAATGTATTCCTGAAAACTCTAGGAAAAATAAGCAAACACAATCAACACAGGTAAGCAACAGGAAATAACTCTTGGAGAAAGTCAAAAGGAAACAAAATCAATAGCACTTAGTCAGGTCAGAAGGTAGGTCACAATAGGTGCCACTAAAAACTCTCTGCTTAGAAGACAAATATCTATTTCTTTGTAACTGCTTGAGATTCAACAGGTGCAGGAGCTGGGCCCACTGTGCTACCTTGGGAAGCCTCAGGCTAAAAACAACCCCCAGATATTTCATACCACATACACTTAAGGGATTTGGTTGACCTAGAAAAATTTATGTGAAGGCCACTCTCATTTCTATGAGACTTTTTGAAAGATAAGAGAGGGTCAGGCAGTGGTGGCATATGCCTTTAATCTCAGCACTTGGGAGGCAGAGGCAGGCGGATTTCTGAGTTCGAGGCCATCCTGGAATACAGAGTGAGTTCCAGGACAGCCAGGGCTACACAGAGAAATTCTGTCTGGAAAAACCAAGAGAGAGAGAGAGAGAGAGAGAGAGAGAGAGAGAGAGAGAGAGAGATCATGTCTGTCTCAGAAGATTTCAGTACTATCTGCATCATGACCTGGACTTCTCTCTTCCTCTTCCTTTTTCACTGTACATGTCAGAAGAGAAGAAGAGACACCAGCACCCTGATCCTAACCCATGGAAACAATCAGAAAGTGAGATATATTCTACACTTATCTCTCATCCCAGGAGGTAAGTCTCTCTATTTTCAAGTATTTTCCCCTAACCATTGCTGACTCAGTTACCCTCAGCCTCTGTGCCCTTTGAAGCTTCAGCCAAACTCACCTGCATCTTGAATAGTGAACACAGCATCTAAACAACTGAATGGAACCAACATTAGCTAGAAATTGTTCCTAAATATGTAATGTATCTTAAAAACAGTGGAAGCTATTACAAGGGTAGCTGTATACCTGACTGTTTCTCTGGATCCAGTTCTGGTACTGATTGCTACGTAAGGATCTCCAACATCAAGCCTAATGATTAAGCTGTCTACATCTGTGGTATGGGGTTTACCATTGGAAGACAGATGATAACCACAGTGAACCAGATGAAGGAGGACAGAAACTATTTTTCTCTCTTCCTTCCAAGGTGTTAACTATCAGAATCATTAGATGTTTGTTTATTAATCGAGTGTCTACACCACTGGTCTAGCAATCCTCTTAGACTCCTGTAGAAAAGAATGAAAAAGGTAGGAATTGTAAGCATGCACAACTATGTAACAATAATAAGCATGTAGAAATCAAATCTAATGTGTACATTGTACAGCTTAGGGGCTGAGAATAGTGTTCTTTATAATTGGAAAAGTGTGTCTGAGGCTCTCAATGTTACCTCACCCAAGTTTGAAATAATGACTATTCTTTATAAGATAACATTCTTGTTTCACGCTCCAAGTGTCATGAAACTCAAATAATTTGCCTAGAAGCACAGTGTAAGAACATTTAAGGAGAGGATATAGTTGGAACTCTACTTTGCCAGGTAAAGAATAATCTAAGACAGCAATAATGGCTGAGCGAGCAGTATACTTGAATACACATGACCTTCTCATGTTGCTATTTCAACTTCCTCTTTACTTAGCAAGCATTCCCAAAAAGGAAAGAAAAAGTGACTGCCTTGTGCTTTATTCTCTGCCAACATGCTTACATATGACCATGCTATGTTCTTGAGATGGTCCCTTCCTCTCTTTGGAGACCATCTTTAGAATCTCACTTAATGTTTTAAAATTATCAGTGAAATCACAAGAGACCAGGTATAGAAAAGAAACCCCCCAAAAGACTACTATATGCTTCTCTTTAATAAGGACCTGTGTAGTCATAAATATTTGCAACCTCTTTTTAATAAGAGTTCCATATCTCCACTAGCCTACCATCGAGTAGAGGAAGTAAAAGAGAAAAATTATTAGGATATGGGAGAAATAGATCTGTTCAGCAATAGTTCTTTGGGGATAAACTCCATCTTCTTTCTTAGCAGTTCAGTTCTGTTGCAAAGCCTAAATCGAACTCAGAAACTGTAGACCAGTCCTCTAAACAGGTAGACACCAGGCATGGAGCAGCAGCTGTAGTGCAATCACATAGAACCAATAAGACTGTCCACTTGACCTGAGGTAAGGCTGCAGAAGAGGCAGTCTGCCAAAGAAACCACACAAACAGTTCTTGGCAAGTTTCTCCCAACTTGTGAGCAGTGTTGATCACAAGTTGAACTCAACCACCCTATCTAAGGTGAACTAATCCATGTGTATAGTTAGTGAAGAGTAGTGAGGCAGAGAAAATTATAATAATGATTGGTGCTTGTCTACCACTAGATTGAGGTCAGATTTATACTTTCATGACAGGTCCTTCCACAAGTTTTCTATATCAAAACATCCTTTTGCATGTATCTGCTTATGGAAAACATACTTTCATGTGTTTGCTTTAGCAAGACATCCTTTCACCTGGGTGTCCCAGCAAAACATTATTTGACATAACTAACTATCCAAAGAACTAGAAGTTTCCAATTCAATCTAGGCTTCATTCTTTTCAACAGGACATCAGAGAGACTTCCAGCATAATTAAAGTTGTTTTCTCAGAAAAGCAACTTAAACCAAACTCATTGGTTAGAATCCCAAAGCAGTGGGTCCTGAGGGCTCCTTGGGAATTCTGTTGATTTGACTCACCTTTCTGATACTTACTTAAAATGTCATAACATTTTGCTCTACTTCCTTCTTGTTTCTTTCTTTCACATGTTGACTGATTCCTAAAACCTACTTTTTCTGAATCACATACTCTTACTGTGATGCTCCCTTCCCTGTCAGGTGGATGATCATCTATTGCATTAGTTACATTTCTGTTTCTTTGATTAAAGGCTATAGCCAAGGCAACTCGTTGAAAGGACAGTTTTGAGCAGGCTTTATTGTTTCAGAAGGAGAAGAATCCATGATGTTCGAGAAGTTCCTGTCAGGGCTACAGGACCAGAAGCTAGTGGTTCATACCTTAATGTGTAGCAGAAAAATGGGTGCTACACAAAGCTTTGAAATTGCACACCCTTAGTGACATACTTCCTCTAGGAATATCACATCTAACTTATTCAAACAGAAACACTAGCTTTGGACAACATCAATTGGTCAAATAACAGAGCCTATGGGGAACGTTCTCAATCAAATAACCACATCTACCATGTATCTGATATTCATTCTTGCTTATCTCACACATGAGGCCTTCTTTTCTTTCCCTTCTCCATTCTCCTACTTAAACAGCTACTCAGATTAAACTCTTCCTGTCCCTGGATGTTTTCTTTAAACCTCTAGTAAATTTATCTTCAAGCTTACAAATAACCATTTAAGGAAGGTGAGGAATAGAAGAAAAGATGACTGAGATAGAAAGAATGGAGTAGGAATGGGAAAGGGAAACAGAAGGAGGGAGGGAGAAGTAGAGGTATTGACAAACAAAAAGGCAAATTGATTTATTCCATTTATATTTAAATTATCCCAAGATACCACTCATGTATAATCATAAAGGACTGTACATCCTGGTATAAAAATACTAGTTTATCTAGTCCATTGCTGCTATATTCATAATAGGCAACAAAAAGAAAAAAAACTATATTTGCAACACCTGATGAGGAAATAAAGAAAGTATGGTACACAATGCATTTTTTTCAGCTCTTACAGAAACGAAACTATGAAATGCTAGGTAAATGGATCAAGCCAGAGAAAAAATATTCCTCTATGAGTTAATTCAGACAACAAAAGACACACATTGTTTGTTTTCTCTTATATTTGAATGTTACCTGTTAAGTTTCTAATCTGTGTGCCAAAATGACTATCCATAAAAGATAAAGAAGGAATGAGGAGAATATTTCTCAAGGAAAGGGAAATGAAGGAAAGGTAGTATCATGAAGAGTAAAATTAGAATCTAGAATAGGAGGATCAAATGGTGAGAAAATGTGATAAGTGAGTAAAAGTTTATAAGGAAAGGTACCTAACAGTAATGTCCTCTTTTTCTTGAATATTTTCTTTATTTACATTTCAAATGTTATCCCCTCTTCAGGTCTCTCCTCCAGAAAGCCTCTATCCCAATCCCCCTCCACCTACCTCTATGAGGGTGTTCTCCTACCCACCCACACACTCCCTTTTTCCCACCCTGGCATTCCCCTACCCTGGGGCATCAAACCCCGACAAAACTAACATCCCCCTGATGTCCAACAAGACCACCCTCTGCCACATACTTGGCCGGCCAGAGCCATAACTCTCTCCATGTGTTCTCTTTGGTTGGTGGTCCAGTCCCCAGGAACTACAGGGGTCTGGCTAGTTGACACTGTTACTCCCCCCATAGGGCTGCAAACCCGCTCAGCTCCTCCAGTCCCTTATCTAACTCCTCCACTAGGGACCCTGCGCTCAGTCCAGTGGTTAGCTGGGAGCATCTCCTCTGTCAGGAGACAGCCAAATCAGGCTTCTGTCAGCAAGCTCTTCCCACCATTCACAATAGTGTTCAGTTTGGCAACTGTAGATGGGATGGATCCCCAGGTAGGGCAGTCTCTGGATGGCTTTTCCTTCAGTCTCTGCTCCACACTGTCTCCATATTTCCTCCTGTGAGTATTTTGTTCCACCTTCTAAGAAGCACTGAAGCATCCACATTTTGGTCTTCCTTCTTCTCCCAGAAGATGCTCCAACATGTAATAAGGACACATGCTCCACTATGTTCATATCAGCCATATTTATAATAGCCAGAAGCTGTGAATGACCCAGATGTCCCTCAACAGAGGAATGATACATAAAATGTGGTATATTTATACAATTAAATACTACTCCGCTATTGAAATCAATGAATTCATGAAGTTTGTAGGCAAATGGATGAATCTAGAAAACATCATCCCAGTCACAAAAGAACACACATGCTATGAACTCACTAATAAGTGGATATTGACCCAAAAGCTCAGAATACCAAAGTTACAAGTCACAGACCATATGAAGCTCAAGAAGAAGGAAGTAATGTTTTTCTTGAAAAGCCTTAAAGAAAGGTTTTCTAAAGTTAATAATTAATACACATGTGAAAGAAATCTAAATGGAGCTACCATATGATCCAGGAGACAATTTCCTGACTAGATGAGCCAATGCCACCAAGTAGAATCTACTGTTCCAATAATGGCATATATTCTACTGTGTCATTAGCCACAGGGTTTTCATGGAATCCCCAAATATCACAAAATAGTGTCAAGGCTGTTAATTGCTATCCACAGCCCCAAAGTTTCTACTGCTTATTACAACAGTGTCCAAGATAATTAAACTGATGTCTAACTAGAAGCTTCCCCCCTAATTACTTGTATCCATGATGCTAAAAAGTACTCTGTACATGACCTGAGAAGATAGGTAACCATCAATACCTCTCAGATATAAATCCTGGAAGTTAAAAAAAGCTGAAATTTTTCTAAAAGATATGTTAATGCAGTGGTGGCAAAATGTTATAGAAATAACCAACCACTGATTGGACTTAAGGATCACCCTATAAGATGGAATCCATACCTGGCACTACTAAAGTATCAAAGGACCTGGGACTATATAGGTCACAGGTCTAGTAGAAAGTTTAATATTATTAAATATTTCTCCTAAAATAATATGGCAATGAAATGACTACTAATGTCATACTGTTATTTCCAATGATTACAGTCTCCTTACAACCTCATTAGGGAAAATTCTTTTAGTAGTTATGAAGCAGCCTGGATATATACTGCATATATTTATAATGAGAGTCTTTGAAGCACCTAGCCCTAAATAGGATGCTCTCCTTAAACCCCTACTTCCAAGACTCAGGGATCTGTATAGAAGAAGATACAGAAAGACTGTAAGAACAGAGAGAATGTTCCAGGAAACTGTCTTTCAGATTCAACAAAACTAATGAATCCATGAACTCAGAGAGACTAGGTGAGCTCATAAAAGGCCTGTACAGATTCAAGGTCGATGGGGGTCCTAGCCCATAGGACAAGGAGTCCCATGCCTAACAAAGAAGGTATTTAAATTTAATACTTGTAAAAATCTGTGAAGACATCTGAACCCAATTCGCCAACCACAGCAAGTCCAGGATACCCCAGCACACCAGAAAAACAAGAGTTAGATATAAAAGCACAGGTCATGATGCTCCTAGAGGAACACAAAAAAGACATAAACAAATCTCTTAAAGAAATGCAGGGGAACATCAATAGAGTAGAAGCTCTTACAATCCAAACACAAAAAACACTTAAAGAACTCCAGGAGAATATGGGCCATCAGACAGAAACCAATAAAGAGGAAGTGAGAAAATCAGTTAAAGAAATGCAGGAGAACTTGAAACAACAGGCAGAAGTCATGAAAGAGGGAGCACAAAAATATATTAAAGAATTACATGAAAACACAAACAAACAAATGATGGAACTGAGCAAAACCATCCAAGATCTGAACACAGAGGTAGAAACAACTAAGAAATCACAAAAGGAGGCAACCTTGGAGATAGAAAACCTTGGGAAGAAAACAGGGGTCGTAGATGCAAACATAAACAACAGAATACAAGAAATAGAAATAAGAATCTCCGATGCTGAAGATAACATAGTAACCATTGACTCCACAGTCAAAGAAAATGCAAAATCAAAAAGGCTTGTAACCCAAAACATCCAGGAAATCCAGGACACAATGAGAAGACCAAACCTAAGGATTATAGGGATAGATGAGAGTGAAGATCTACAACTTAAAGGGCCAGCAAATATCTTTAACAAAATTATGGAAGAAAACTTTCCTAACTTAAAGAGAGAGATGCCCATGAATGTACAAGAAGCCTACAGAACTCCAAACAGATTGGACCAGAACAGAAACACCTCCCGTCACATAATAATCAAAACCCCAAATGTACTAAACAAAGAAAGAATATTAAAGGCAGTAAGAGAAAAGGGCCAAGTAACATATAAAGGAAGACCTATCAGAATCACACCAGACTTCTCTCCAGAAACCATGAAAGCTAGAAGATCCTGGGCAGACCTCATGCAGACCCTAAGAGAAAACAAATGTCAGCCAAGACTACTATACCCAGCAAAACTCTCAATCAACATAGATGGAGAAATCAAAATATTCCATGACAGGACCAAATTTACACAATATCTTTCCACTAACCCAGCTCTACAAAGGATAATAGGAGGAAAACTCCAACACAAGGAAGGAAATGGCACCCAAGAAAAAGCAAGACAGTAAACTTCTTCCATCAAACTCAAAGGAAGATAACTACTCAAAAACAAAAATAACATCAAAAATGTCAGGAAGTAATAATCTCTATTCCTTAATATCTCTTAACATCAATGGACTCAACTCCCCAATAAAAAGACATAGACTAACAGACTGGATACGGAAACATGACCCTACATTTTGCTGCTTACAGGAAACACACCTCAGAGTCAAAGACAAACACTACCTTAGAGTAAAAGGATGGAAGACAATTTTGCAAGCAAATGGTCACAGGAAGCAAGCTGGAATAGCCATTTTAATATCAGATAAAATTGACTTTCAACCCAAAGTCATCAAAAGAGACACAGAAGGTCACTTCCTGCTAGTCAAAGGAAGAATCCACCAAGAGGAACTCACAATTCTAAACATCTACGCTCCAAATGTAAGGGCACCCTCATTTGTAAAAGAAACCTTACTAAAGCTCAAAGCACACATTGCACCTAACACAATGATTGTGGGGGACCTCAATACTCCTCTATCTACAGTGGACCGACCAGGAAAACAGAAACTAAACAGAGACACGGAGAAACTCATCGAAACTTTGGAGCAATTGGATTTAACAGATATATATAGAACATTTCACCCTAAAGAAAAAGACTATACCTTTTTCTCAGCCCCTCATGGTACCTTCTCCAAAATCGACCATATAATTGGACACAAGACAGATCTCAACAAATATAAAAAGATCGAACTAATCCCATGCCTCTTATCAGATCACCATGGAGTAAGAGTGTTCTTCAATAGCAACAAAAACAACAGAAAATCCCCATACGCTTGGAGGCTGAACAATATTCTACTCAATGATACCTTAGTCCAGGAAGAAATAAAGAAAGAAATCAAAGAATTCTTAGAACTTAATGAAAATGAAGGCACAACATACCCAAATCTATGGGACACAATGAAAGCAGTGCTTAGAGGAAAACTCATAGCCCTGAGTGTCTCCAAAAAGAAACAGGAGAGAGCATATACCAGCAACTTAATGGCACACTTGAAAGCTCTGGAACAAAAAGAAGCAATTTCACCCAGGAGGAGTAGAAGACAGGAAATCATCAAACTCAGGGCTGAAATCAATCAAGTTGAAACAAAGAGAACCATACAAAGAATCAACAAAACCAGGAGCTGGTTCTTTGAGAAGATCAACAAGATAGATAAACCCCTAGCCAGACTTACTAAAGGGCACAGAGACAGTATTCAAATTAACAAAATTAGAAATGAAAAGGGAGATATAACAACAGAAACTGAGGAAATTCAAAAAATCATCAGATCCTACTACAAAAACCTATACTCAACACAACTGGAGAATCTGGAGGAAATGGACAATTTCCTCGACAGCTACCAAATACCAAAATTAAACCAGGATCAAATAGATCGTCTAAACAGACCCATAACCCCCAAAGAAATAGAAGGGGTCATAGACAGTCTTCCAACCAAAAAGAGCACAGGACCAGACGGTTTTAGTGCAGAATTCTATCAGACCTTCTAAGAAGTCCTGATACCGATACTCTTCAAATTATTCCACAAAATAGAAACTGAAGGAACACTACCCAACTCATTCTATGAAGCCACAATTACCCTGATACCAAAACCTCACAAAGATCCAACTAAGAAAGAGAACTACAGGCCAATTTCTCTTATGAATATCAATGCAAAAATACTAAACAAAATACTTGCCAACCGCATCCAAGAACACATCAAAACGATCATTCACCATGATCAAGTTGGCTTCATCCCAGGGATGCAGGGATGGTTCAATATACGGAAATCCATCAACGTAATCCACTACATAAACAAACTCAAAGAAAAAAACCACATGGTCATCTCATGAGATGCTGAAAAAGCTTTTGACAAAATTCAGCATCCTTTCATGCTAAAGGTCCTAGAAAGAACAGGAATTCAAGGCCCATATCTAAACATAGTAAAAGCAATATACAGCAGACCAGTAGCCAACATTAAGGTAAACGGAGAAAAACTCGAAGCAATCCCTCTAAAATCAGGGACTAGACAAGGCTGTCCCCTCTCGCCATATCTCTTCAATATAGTACTTGAGGTACTAGCTAGAGCAATTCGACAACAGAGGGAAGTCAAAGGGATACAAATCGGAAAGGAAGAAGTCAAACTATCACTATTTACAGATGATATGATAGTTTACTTAAGTGACCCAAAAACCTCCACCAGAGAACTCCTGCAACTGATAAGCAACTTCAGCAAAGTGGCTGGCTATAAAATCAACTCAAGTAAATCAGTAGCCTTCCTATACGCGAAGGATAAGCAGGCCGAGAAAGAAATTAGGGAAATGACACCCTTCACAATAGCCACAAATGATATAAAGTATCTTGGAGTGACGCTAACCAAACATGTGAAAGATTTATACGACAAAAACTTTAGGTCTCTGAAGAGGGAAATTGAAGAAGACATCAGAAAATGGAAAAATCTTCCATGCTCGTGGGTTGGCAGGACTAATATAGTCAAAATGGCAATCTTGCCCAAAGCAATATACAGATTCAATGCAATTCCCATCAAAATCCCAACTCAGTTCTTCATAGAGCTAGAAAGAGCAATTCTCAAATTCATCTGGAATAACAAAAAACCCAGAATAGCTAAAACTATCATCAACAGCAAAAGAACTTCTGGGGGAATCAATATCCCGGACCTCAAGCAATATTACAGAGCAGTGGTATTAAAAACTGCATGGTATTGGTTCAGTGACAGGGAAGCGGATCAATGGAATAGGATCGAAGACCCAGAATTGAACCCACACATCTATGGCCAATTGATCTTCGACAAAGGAGCTGAAAACATCCAGTGGAAAAAAGATAGCCTTTTCAACAGATGGTGCTGGCTCAACTGGAGGTCAACATGCAGAAGAATGAGAATTGATCCACTCTTATCTCCTTGCACTAAGCTCAACTCCAAGTGGATCAAAGACCTCCACATAAAACCAGACACACTAAAACTAATAGAAAAGAAACTGGGGAAGACCCTTGAGGACATTGGCTCAGGGGAAAAATTCCTGAACAGAACACCAATTGCTTATGCTCTAAGAGCAAGAATAGACAAATGGGACCTCATAAAACTACAAAGTTTCTGTAAGGCAAAAGACACTGTCAAAAGGATAAATCGGCAACCAACAAATTGGGAAAAAATCTTCACCAACCCCACATCCGACAGAGGGCTAATCTCCAATGTATACAAAGAACTCAAGAGGTTAGACCCCAGAAAACCAAATAACCCTATCCAAAAATGGGGTACAGAGCTAAACAGAGTCTTTTCACCTGAAGAAATTCGGATGGCTGAGAAACACCTTAAAAAATGTTCAACATCACTAGTCATTAGGGAAATGCAAATTAAAACAACCCTGAGATTTCACCTCACACCAGTCAGAATGGCTAAGATTAAAAACTCAGAAGACATCAGGTGTTGGCGAGGATGTGGAGAAAGAGGAACACTCCTCCACTGCTGGTGGGAATGCAAGCTGGTACAACCACTCTGGAAATCAGTATGGCGGTTCCTCAGAAAACTGGGCGTGATACTTCCGGAGGACCCAGCCATACCACTCCTGGGAATATACCCAGAAGATTCACCAGCATGCAATAAGGATACATGCTCCACTATGTTCATAGCAGCTTTATATATAATAGCCAGAAGCTGGAAAGAACCCAGATGTCCCTCAACAGAAGAATGGATACAAAAAATGTGGTATATATACACAATGGAGTACTATACAGCCATTAGAAACAATGAATTCATGAAATTCTTAGAGAAATGAATGGAGCTGGAGAATGTCATACTAAGTGAGGTGACCCAGTCTCAAAAGAATACCCATGGTATACAGTCACTGATAAGTGGATATTAGCCTAGAAGCTTAGAACACCAAAGACACAAATCACATATCAAGTGATGTCTCACAAGAAGAAAGGAGTGGACACTGGTGCTAGAATGGACCAAAACATCATTGTGGGAGAGTACAAGAACAGTAAAGTGGGAGGGGGTGGATGCGGGAGCAGGGGGAGGGAAAAGGACATGTGGGACCTTTGGGGGTGGGGAACCAGAAAAAGGGAAATGAATTGTAAATATAGAATATATACAATAAAAAAAAGAAAATTAAAAAAAAATAAAGAAAAGGAAAAAAATCTGTGAAGAAGCAGTCTCTGTTTAGATAGTGTATCTAATAGACAGGGAACTAGAGAAGCCCAAAGTGTACCTGTGGTGGCCCTTATCACACCTGATTCTCTAGTATACTACATGACAGATACTGGGGTACACTGAAGACACACAAAATGATAGTGAGCTCAGGAGGTTGTCAGCTTCCTAGTCTTTGTCCAGAAACATACTACAAGTACAAACCGTTCCTCATAAGGACCCTGTTATGACATTCGTTGCATGCCATTAGGCCTCATTGCATAATGTGTCCTTAGCTGATTGAATGATGTATGTATATATGCTGATGAACTTCGACATTAAACTAGTTCTCTACCCTGATGTTTTCTCCAGAGTCTGCTTCCCAGGTAACTTATTGTGACTCCACAGCTCTCACCACCTAAGGCACCAAGACAATGCCCCATTTCTGGGCAGGAGCAGAGAGTCCAAAAGAAGAAAAAGCTACCAAGTCCTGAGTACCAACTACTTCCTCTCCTCTGTTTCTTCTTTATGAGGCCATGATAAACTGTCCTTCAGAGTTCCCACTCTGATTCTTCTCCAACAACAGGTAAGACAGTAAAGAAGTGAGCCATAATTTATGAAAGTCTTACAAAGGATTTGGAAAGTGGTCATGGGAAAATGGACTGCACACACATTTTGTTACCCAGATGTTTGAATACATGTACACTGCATTAAACTCACTGAAGGACTGGACAAACTATGAGGGCAACTGTCTCTGGGCGGTTGTTCCTCCAATGGAAGGCTGCCTTTTGCTACTATAAGAGAGGTTCCCGGACATGGAAATCTTTCTATAGAGATTCTAATACATACAATTCCCCTAAAAGACAAAGCAGTATAAATTTTGCTGTCTACACTGATGCAAGGGCTACCTAACTACTTTGAACAAGTGAGGCTTTTTACCATGAAAGCAATTATTTGCACCAGGGAAGGGGCTTTTTCTGTTTAGGGACTCAAAAAATATCAGAGGAGCATTTTCCAGATTTTGGCTACCTGTTATGAGAGGCATTTAACTGCCAGATTCAACACCTGGGAGTCAGTGAAGCTCTAACCAAAGAACAAATTTTGTATGAAGTCATAACCAGGGGAAGAAAGATTGTTGTGCCCATCAAAATGGGGAGCATGAGAACTGGATTAATGCTAGGGACTGTTTCCAGCCAACGAGAAGCCCTCTAGACCACCTTAGCAACTTATCTTATGACAAATAAGTCTTCGGTCACACACACACAAAAAAAATGGGTGCTGAGTATGCCAAAGTTAGGAACAGTTTGCAAAACAGTGCCAAACAAAACTTAGAATGTCCAGTGGAAAAATGCCTCCATTGGTTCACAATAAATGTTACAAAAGGATTCAGATGGGCTAGAGATTGTAGATTTAAAATCACCAAGGATTGAAAAGCTTTACATTTCTAATGGGGAAACTCCCAGATCTGAAAGTAAGGGGGACCCCCAAAATACTCTAGACCATTACCATAGTGATCCAACAAGTGAGAATGAGACATAAAACAGACGGGACCATATTGGAAGCTTTATTGTTATGGATGCTGAAAGGCCATGTTTAAAGAAAGAGGAAGTTCCTGCTTCCTGCAATCTAAATCCTGGCCTAATGGTAAAGGATATTATCAGACAGTCATAATCTTGGCATTTTTCTTGACCAGTGATATGGGCAGACAATTAAGACAATTCAGGTACAATTGCCCCCATAATTTTGCTTTCCCTCCCCAGTAACTTATGAGGAAGAGATCTTTTGGAGGATATAGATGTGGTGTTCACCATAGAAAATGAAACCCTTTTATCAACTAGTAGTTTGTGAAAAGCTTAGAATGAAAGGCTAATCTAATTCTAATGGCCAGTGGTAATAAGAAGCTCCCCTTTCTCTTAAAGCTATCCTGGAACTCTAATACCCCAAATTGGGTAGATCAGTAACCAGTTACATGGGGAAAATATCAGGCAATTAAAAATCTAGTTAAGGCACAATTAGAGATGGGACACGTTGAGCCATCTACTAGCCCCTTAAATTCTCCAGTTTATGTTATAAGGAAAAAAGTCAAGCAAATTCAGATATCTCAATGCTTTAAGTGCAATTAAGGCATCCATACAAGCCATAGGGTATACTCAGGCCAGTCTTTCTGTTCTTTCAGCCATTGCCAATGTCTAATATAAAATAACTACTGAAATAAAGACTTCTTTTGATACATCCTTCTGCACACTTATGACAAGCAGAGATTTTCTTTCTCAATCCTAGCTGAGAACAAAAATCATCTAATGCAGAGACATCCAGAGAAGGTTCCCAAGGAGAATAAAAAATTGTCTACCACTTTGTCAGTTTTATGTATGACAGGCATTAAAACCAATAGTAAAGATTGTTTCACTTTCCACTATACAAAAACACATTCTAATTGGATATCTTAATGCAGACCATTTGAAAACTTTGCTGACAAAATTTTGTCCTACTTGTAAAGGACTATATAAAGAAGCTGAACAGATACAATGTCAGGAGCCTTATCTGTTTTGGGATCACAGTATGAAAAATAATATAATAAAGGCACAAACATTGCAATTTGATTCCCAACTCCCCCAAGATTATTGACTATGAATATCTGTTTTGGAAACCTTGCCTGTGTACATCCTTGCCTTTCCATTACCATTGGCTAATTGACCATATTTTTGCCCTTTTGCAAGATACAATGACCCAAGGAACTGTTGTCTAATACAAAGGAAAAACTCAAAAAAAAATCCTCATCATAGGCTTAAACCAGATTGTGATACATAGATACAATTCAAGTAATGAAACCAACACATGGGTTACCAATCTGGGCTATACACTACATTGTCTATTGAATACATTTAGCATATTCCTCCACCCCTGTGATTAGCCCCTTCACAGTGGTATCTTTACATTGGCTTGCCAAATTAGTAATGACCTCTCAGCTAATATTAGGAAAAGACCCAGAATAAATGGGATTTCCCTTATTCCATAACCTATTAGCTTATATTTTCTCTTCTAATGTAAAATGCAAACATTTCAATTTATATTCTATGGTCAGATTAATAACCAGTATCCAAACAACAAGGTTTTGTTTATTTAGCAACTAATATTAAACCTATATTTTGGATTTTGCAGTTATACCCCAATTTGAGATGCAGCTTCAGTATTTACAGATGCATCCAAGAAAAAAAAATCAGCAATGCTTTACAATTAATAGGAAACATTCTACAAGGATACCCCAATTATTTTATGGATCAGTTCAGCTTGATGAATTTCTGGCATTCCTAACATTCCTTCAAGACTATCAGAACCCTCCTGATATTTTTAGTGATAGAATGCTCTTAATATGGTAATATTCTGTACCATGCTATCAGTAGATGATCCATATTAATGGCTATAAAACAGCTACAGATGCTAACAGAGCAATAATAAACTCATTCCTTTTTTTATTTTCTATATTCTTTATTTACATTCCAAATGCTTTCCCCTTTCCCAGTTCTCCCCTCCCCATAAGTCACCTACCCCCTCTTCATTCTGCTCATTGCCCAATCACTCCCTCCCATTTCTCTGTCCTAGTATTCCCCTACAATGCTGCATCAAGTCTTTCCAGGACCAGGGACCTCTCCTTTGTTCTTGGGAATCATTTGATATGATAATTGTGTCGAGTATTCAGAGCTTCTGGGCTAATTAATATCCACTTATCAGTTACTACATTCCATGTGTATTCTTTTCTGATTTGGTTACCTTACTTAGGGTGATATTTTCCAGTCCCAACCATTTGCCTAAAAGTTTCATGAATTCATTGTTTTTAATTGCTGAGTAGTATTCCATTGTGTAAATATACCACATTTTCTGTATCCATTCCTCCATTGAGGGACATCTGGGTTTTTTCCAGCTTCTGACTATTATAAATAAGGCTGCTATTAACATAGTGGAGCATGTGTCCTTATTGTATGCTGGGGAATCCTCTGGGTATATTCCCAGGAGTGGTATAAGGGGGTCCCCCAGAAGTATCATGCCCAGTTTTCTGAGAAACAGCCAGACTGATTTCCAGTACCACCCTACAATCCCACCAGCAGTGGAGAAGTGTTTACCTTTCTCCACATCCTCACCAGCACCTGCTGACTCCTGAGTTTTTAATCTTAGCCATTCTGACTGGTGTGAGGTGAAATCTCAGGGTTTTTTTAATTTTCATTCCCTAAAGAGTAATGATGTTGAACATTTCTTTAGGTGCTTCTCAGCCATTGGAATATCTCAGGTGAAAATTCTTTGTTTAGCTCTGTACCCCATTTTTAATAGGGTTATTTGGCTCTATGAAGTCTACCTTCTAGTGTTCTTTGCATATATTGGAAATTAACCCTCTGTTGGATGTAGGGTTGATGAAGATCGTTTCCCAATTTGTTGGCTGCCATTTTGTCTTGACAGTGTCCTTTGCCTTACAGAAACATTGTAATTTTATGAGGTCCCATTTGTCAATTCTTGATTTTAGAGCATAAGGTATTGGTGTTCTGTTCAGGAACATTTCCCCTGTGCCCATATCCTCAAGGGTCTTCCCCAGTTTCTTTTCTATTAGTTTCAGTGTGTCTGGTTTTATGTGGAGGTTTTTGATCCACTTGGAGTTGAGCTTAGTACAAGGAGATAAAAAAGGATTGATTTGCATTCTTCTGCATGCTAACCTCCAGTTGAACCAGCACTATTTGTTGAAAAGGCTTTCTTTTTATCACTGGATGGTTTTAGCTCCTTTGTCGAAGATCAAGTGACCATATGTGTATAGGTTCATTCTGGGTCTTCAATTATATTCCATCGATCTACCTGCCTGTCACTGTACCAGTGCCATGCAGTTTTTAACACTATTGCTCTGTTGTACTGCTTGAGGTCTGGGGTACTGATTCCGCCAGAAGATCTTTTACTCTTGAGAATAGTTTGAGCTATCCTAGGTTTTTTTTATTCCAGATGAATTTGAGAATTGCTCTTTCTAACTCTATAAAGAACTGAGTTGGGATTTTGATGGGAATTTCATTGAATCTGTACATTGCTTTTGGCTAGATGGCCATTTTTACTATATTAATCCTGCCAATCCATGAGCATGGAATATTTTTCCATTTTCTGAGGTCTTCTTCCATTTCCTTCTTCAGAGACCTAAAGTTCTTGTCATGCACATCGTTCACTTGTTTGGTTAGAGTCACACCAAGATACTTCAAATTGTTTGTGGCTATTGTGAAAAGTGTCATTTCTCTAATTTCATTCTCAGCCTGCTTATCCTTTGAGTATACGAAGGCTACTGATTTGTTTGAGTTGATCTTATAACCAGCCACTTTACTGAAGTTGTTTATCAGCTGTAGGAGTTCTCTGGTGGAGGTTTTTTTTTTGGGGGGGGGGTCACTTAAGTATACTATGATATCATCTGCAAATAGTGATAGTTTGACTTCTTTCTTTCCAATTTGTATCCCTTTGACCTCCTAATGTTGTCTAATTGCTCTAGCTAGAACATCAAGTTCTATATTAAAAATATATGGAGAGAGGGGGCAGCCTTCTCTAGTCCCTGATTTTAGTGGAATTGCTTCAAGCTTCTCTACATTTATTTTGATATTGGCTACCAGTTTGCTTTTATATTGCTTTTACTATGTTTAGGTATGGGCCTTGAATTTCTGTTCTTTCCATGAAAGGATGCTGAAATTTGACAAAAGCTTTTTCAGCATCTAATGAAATGACCATATGTTTTATTTTCTTTGAGCTTGTTTGTTTAGTGGATTGAGTTGATGGATTTCCATATATTGAACCATCCCTGCATCCCTGGGATGAATCCTACTTGATCGTGGTGAATGATCATTTTGGAGTTCTTGGATTTGGTTGGCAAAAATTTTATTGAGTATTTTTGCATTGATATTCATTAGGGAAATTGGTATGAAGTTCTCTTTCTTTGTTGGATCTTTGTGTGGTTTTGATATCAGCGTAATTGTGGCTTCATAGAACAAGCTGGGTAGTGTTCCTTCTGTTTTTATTTTGTGGAATAGTTTAAAGGGTATCAGTGTTAGGTCTTCTTTGAAGGTCTGAAATAATTCTTCACTAAAACCATTGGTCATGTGCTTTTTGGTTGGAAGACTTTCAAAGATCACTTCTGTTTCTTTGGGGGTTATGGGACTGTTTAGATGATGTATTTGATCCTGATTAAATTTTGGTATTTGGTATCTGTCTAGGAAATTGTCCATTGCCACGGACCGACTCAGTCGGAACACACACCCGTGGGGGAACCAGGGTCTTTGGTATGCAGGACAGCACAGAGCGTATGGCATGAGGTGACAAACAGACACACCAGAAGCCAGGTGAATCTGAATGCATTTTACTGTTCTAAGGTAGACAGATTTATACAGACAAATGTCCATTGAAGTGATTACAAAGAATGTTTAACATGAACTTCTGGCACAGGGAAATACAAAATCAATCAGGCAAAAACATCGGAGATCAGGTACAGAGCATCACATCCCTTGATCACAACATCTGTAATTAAAGATGAACATTTGAAGGTTTAAAAGTTTAAAAGTTCATGGGAATATTTGGTGAAGGTCTCCAGGTCGTAAAAACCAGTGAGTGACTATCCATCTGTAGTCCTTATCTATTATCTAGCTTCCTTCTTGTGAGACTCTTCAGGCACACTTTAAAGCTATAGCTGGTGCTTTCCATGCCAGAGTGTCAAAGCCAGTACTATGCACACAGTTGCAGCCATACAAATATATATATATTGTTGGGAGGTTAATATACCAATTTATTTAAGTAATAATTGTATAACTGATCAAAAGGCAAAGCAATGGATCTTTAGAAGATAAAACATGGCCAGTGCTATAGTTCAAAGGGTGAACTCTTGATGAACTCCTTCGCCTGGATAGACGCATCTCCGGCTATCAGGAACATCTCGTAAGTAAAGGTACAAGTCAGAGAAGGGTCACACAGGCAAAGCTTGCCATGAGAAATTCAGCTCAGCACTATCTCCGGCCAAGGAGGCCCACAGCGATTTCCTCAAAATAGACAGCTTTGTCATAAACTAGGCTTTTTCCTGTAAATACCACACAGTTTCCACCGGGATTGCGGTTTAGCTGTGGGAATCATACAGTGTCTATGAGACTTGTGTGGTAGTCCATCATCTCCAGATTCTCTAGTTGTGTTGAGTATAGGTTTTTGTAGTAGGATCTGATAATTTTTTGAATTTCCTCAGTTTCTATTGTTCTGTCTCCCTTTTCATTTCTAATTTTGTTAATTTGGATACTGTCTCTGTGCCTATTGGTTAGTCTGGCTTATCTATCTATTGGTTAGTCTGGTTTATCTATCTTATTGATTTTCTCAAAGAACCAGCTCCTGGTTTTGTTGATCCTTTGTATGGTTCTCTTTGCTTCTACTTGATTGTTTTCAGCCCTGAGTTTGAAGATTTCCTGTCTTCTACTATTCTTGGGTGAATAAGCTTCTTTTTGTTCCAGGGCTTTAAGGGTTGCCATTAAGCTGCTAGTATATGCTCCCTCCAATTTCTTTTTAGAGGCACTCAGGCCTATGAGTTTTCCTTTTAGCACTGATTTCATTGTGTCCCATAAATTTGGATATGTTGTGCCTTCATTTTCATTAAATTCTAGAAAGTCTTTTCATTTCTTTCTGTATTTCTTCCTTGACCAAGGTATCATTGAGTAGAGTACTGTTCAGCTTCCATGTGTATGGGGTTTTCTGGCTTTGTTGTTGTTGTTGTTGTTGTTGTTGTTGTTGTTGTTGCTGTTGTTTTTGTTGTTGCTATTGAAGACAACTCTTACTCTGTAGTGATCTGATAGGAGGCATGGAATTTGTTCAATCTTCTTATATCTGTTGAGATCTGTCTTGTGACAAATTATATGATCGATTTTAGAGATGGTACCATGAAGTGATGAGAAAAAGATATATTCTTTTCCTTTAGGATGAAATGTTATATATATATATATATATATATATATATATATATATATATATATAACATTTATATATCCAGGGTGTAGTTTCCCTCCTTGTTTTGGTGTTTTCCAACTATTATCCTTTGTAAGGCGGGGTTTGTGGAAAGATATTGTGTAAATTTGTTTTTGTCATGGAATATCTTGGTTTCTCCATCTATGTTGACTGAGAGTTTTGCTGGGTACTGTAGTATTGGCTGGCATTTGTCTTCTCTTATAGTCTGCATGAGATCTGCCCAGGATCTTCTAGCTTTCATGGTCTCTGCTAAGAAATCTGGTATAATTCTAATTGGTCTTCCTTTACATGTGACTTGGCCTTTTTCTCTTACTGCCTTTAATATTGTTTATTTGTTTAGTACTTTGGGGGTTTGATTATTATGTGACATGAGGTATTTCTGTTCTGGTTCAGTCTGTTTGGAGTTCTGTAGGCTTCTTGTATGTTCATGGGCATCTCTTTAGGTTGGGGAAGTTTTCTTCCATAATTTTTTAGAAGGAATTTGCTGGCACTTTAACTTGTAAATCTTCACTCTCATCTATACCTATAATCCTTAGGTTTGGTCTTCTCATTGTGTCTTGGATTTTCTGGATCTTTTGGGTTACAAGCTTTTTGCATTTTGCATTTTGCATTTTCTTTAATTGTTAAGTCAATGCTTTCTATGGTATCTTTAGCATCTGAGATTCATCCATCTCTAGTGTTCTCTTGTTGATATTTGCATCTCTGACCCCTGATTTCTTCCCAAGGCTTTCTATCTCCAAAGTTGTCTCCTTTTGTCATTTCTTAGTTGTGTCTACTTCTATTTTTAGATCCTGGATGGCTTTTCTCAGTTCCTTCACTTGTTTGTGTTTTCCTGTAATTCTTTAAAAGATTTTTGTGTTTCCTCTTTCACGACTTCTGCCAGTTGGCCCAAGTTCTCCGATATTTCTTTAAGAGATTTTTGCATTTCCTCTTTATTGGCTTCTATCTGTTGACCCATATTCTCCTGAATTTCTTTAAGATATTTATTTATGTCCTTCTTGTGTTCCTCCAACAGCATCATGACCAGTGATTTTTAAATCCAAATCTTGTTTTTCTGGTGTGTTAGGGTATCCAGGACTTGCTGTTGTTGGAGAATTGGGTTTGGATGATGCCATATTGCCTTGATTTGTTAGTAACGTTCCTACATTTTCCTTTTGCCATCTGGTTATCTCTGGTGTTAGTTGGTACTGTCATCACTGTCTGGTGCTTGAAACTCCTGTAAGCCGCAAGACTATTTCTGCTCCTCTGGATGACTGGGTTTTCCCTGGCACAAATTGCTGGTGGGCTCCCCTACTCTTGGGTGCTGTTGGAGCCCTAGTGTGCCTTGCACCAAACAATGTTATACCTGTGGTTGTCTCTGTGTACCTGGAACTGCATGTCCTGTCTGTCTGGCAGCAAAGCTGGTGGCAGGGAGCCCCTCGAAGTGCCCATTTCTCTGCAGGGAAAATGACCCACGACAGGCTAGCACACAGAAGAATCACAGAGCTGCCCAGGTCTTAGGCACAGGCAGAAGCCTGGTTGTCTGTATCCCAAGTGATGCTAAACTCGGAATATCTCTGTACCTGGAGCTGCCTGTCCTGTCCATCTGGGAGCGAAGATGGAGGTGGGGAGCCCCTCCAAGTCACTCATTCCTATTTTAACATGTCTACTCCTATCAAAGCATGCTCAGATTAATTTCAGAGGGAAACTACTTGGTGGATCAACTCTGTCTGTCCTGTGGGTTCACTACTAGACAAGGTTAGAGAGTTATGTGTTCACTTTCATAATTCTGTGTGCTAAATCCACAAATTATATCCAAATTTAAGAAAAGTCTCATGAAAACATTAGTTTGTAACTATAGCTCCTGCAGACCACTCCTCCCACTAGGTCCTTTAGAGGCCACAGGTGCCTATCCTCGAGGATGTGTACTACCTCTATTTAATAGATGGATGTTATACATGTTTCCTTTTTTAGCCATCAGAATTATATCCACCTGGTTATTAATACATATACTTCCTTTATTTTCGCCTTATACCTGTCATAAGAAAATTCAAAAATGGCCATATGTGCTAATGAAACTGCCATGTTTGATTGCACTTGGGCAATCAAGATGGTCAATGGTCCCATCCTAAAAGCTCTCAATTTAAAGTCCACTGGAATATCACTCATAGCATGGACAATCCCTATAATGAGAAGAATAAACCATAATTGAGCATGCAAATGCTTCTCTTAAAAAATAATTACAAAAAGAGGGAAATGGGACTCATATATGCACATTATATTAACATTATTTAAATTGCTTTAAACATTTTTGACAAATGTGATTTAAGCCCTGATATAAAGCACTGGGGAGCCATGATCCCTTGAGCTACACCATTGTCACTGGTCCTCTGACAAGATCCTATGGATAATCAATGGAGGTGTCCTATCCCCTTCTAACAACAGGTTGAGGTTTTGTTTGTGTTTTCCCATAAGAAGCAAGAAACCAATTTGTGTACCTGGCTGAGCCATCAAGCTGTGCAGGGAGAATGGTCAGACTAATGGTGAACAAAGTTGACTTGGAACTGGAAGAGGAGGAAGAGGATCCAGTCCAGAGAGATAATACCTACCAGAGATATAAGATGTGTGGAAACCAGGAGAAAGACCATAGAGGTGATGAAATCAGTAGCATGGATAGCCTACACCAGGCCCCTGCCCTACATACCTTAGGGAACCCTTAAAGCCTTAGTAACTCAGACCAAAACAAATCCTCAGAGGGGTTTGAGACAGGATTTAAACCCCACTCTTGCGTATTTGTGCCATTATTTACTGATAATTCTCAGGACTAGTCTCAGCATTTGTTGTGAGCCACAATTAGAGCCCCTCCATTTCTGATGACAGTTTCCTGGGACTTTTGAGTGCCAAACATATAGTGACAACCCAAATGTAGATGAGCTCGACTCATCTTACCCTTAATATGGTTCTTTAAATCTTAAGTTCAGTTTGGTTGGGTTTTGCCTCCAAGATGATGCCTGTCCCAGGCACCCCACCTCAGTTTTGATATCCTGACCAAGATAATCACAGATTTTTGTCATATAATACCAAGGAAGGGAGTCTATGTGGGTAGTCCTAAACCTAGGCTGATGGCACAGAGGAAAACCCATTCAGAAACAGATCCATGGCAAATGATTGTTTTCCAGGGCACAGACCACAAGAGAATATGTAATCAACTTTGGCATGAAAGTTTCCTAGTAACAGCAGAAACATATCAGAAACTTTGCTTATAAAGGCAGGCTAGCTGTGTAACAGTTACCTAAGTCTGCCAGAAGCCATTCTCACTTAGGTCTTGAAACCTCTTTTCAGCCATTTCTAGCCTGCTTCTTCTAACCTGCTTTTAGAAGGAAAAGTACTCGCTTAAAGTGTAGCCAAGTAAGCTATATGGTCAGTACATACAGAGCTCACCTGAGTGGGCTTGAACAAATGAAGCTCACCTGTGTTTGGATTACCATAGCAACCCCTTTCCACTTCACCTCCCCTTGATCAATTTCTAATGCCAAGTTCCTACAGTAGATGCCGACCTTCCCTGAGATTCTCAGAGACAATTCTGAGAAACTGTTCCTGAGAAATGATACTAGCCCCCTAAGATTGTTCCCCCAAATATAATGACTTTCCCCCTTTCACCCCTCCCTTCACGTGCTCATTCCCTTTTAAAAAGCCTTGTGTAAAAAAAATTGACAGCTTGATCAGAATACTGTCTTGCTGTCCGTCTCTCATGTCTCTTGTCTCTCCCTTCCCTTAGGTGGTTCAGGGACCCTGTTGACTGTCCTGCGGGTCGGGACACTCTGGAACCCAACAGTAAGGCCCCCTTAAAGCCATCTATGGGAAGGAGTCCGGAGGATACAAAGGAAGGGCCCTTCATGTAGCTCCACAAGCAGATTTGGTCAAGGCATGGTTGACCCACCAGCGCTTGGTCAGGGGAAAATCTCCATGGCAACAATGTCTCAGAAGGTGAGACCCCAAGACAAGCATTTATTCAGCCTGTTTTAAGGCTCAAGGCATCTCTCAAGATGCGAGGAACTGGGTTAATAAAAAGAGATCTTAGGTACTTCTTTGAGAAAGTACTTGGGGTCTTAAGTATTTTGTCAGACAAATTTGTCCCTGGTTCCCAGAGGAAGGAACCATAGATAAGAAAACATGGGCTAGAGTAAGTAATTGTTTTAGAGATTACTATGCAACTTTTGGTCTGGGAAAAATGTTCTGATTACTGCCTTTACTGGTCTCTGATTAATGACATTATTCAGAATTCCTCCTGCTTCTAGGATCTAGTTCTCTGAAAAAGCGCTCCTCCAGACACTGTCTCTGTGCTCTCTTACCCCTTCTGCCTCTGTTTTGATTGATATGGAGGAGGGACATTTAAAACGGTCTCTGTCTATGACTGCTCTCTCCCCTAATTTCTTAAAAATACCATGTAGCAGGAAAGTCTATCTTTTTCTACTAACTCTGAAATCTAGTCATAATTCAGGTGCTGACACTCTATCACCCAGGAAGGAAGCCAGCTTGAGGAAAAAAGCTGCCCCCCTGAGCACCGCCTCCCCACACCACCCATATGCCACATTCTCTAAACCTCTTTCTCTTTTTATGAACATAACAGAGGTTAAAAAGCAGGGTACTGGCTCCCACTGTGCCTCCCCATCCTTCTCTGGCAGAATTCTCAGAAGAAAAAGAAGACAAGGAGTTAAATCTTAAACAAGAGAGAGAAAAAGCAGGTTTCAAAAAAGCGCTTTTTCCACATGCCAGACGTTGTATCAAAAAAATGGTTAAAAGTTATTTCAAAACTCTCCTGGGGAGGAGAGGAAAGCGGAAGAAGTCCTGCTTGCCCCTGGATCCCACTGGAGATATCCTTAGTTCTGGTTAGGATATTTGGATCTCTTTGGAACATCAAGATCCCTCTCTGTCTATTGTCTGTCTTTGGTGCACCAAAACCTGTCCATATGTGTATCAATTTATATTTGTTGTTGTTGTTTGGATGATTGATGTTTTATGTTAAAAAAAAACTGGTTAAAAAAAAAGTTATCTGCTGGCAGTCCTGTCAGTCGCAGTTCATACAGCAGAGATGATTTAAGGTGCCTTGCATTCCTAACTAGGTGTCAAACACAGCTAGAGAAAAAGCTACTTTTTAAAGGGCCAGTAGTTCTGGGTCAAGTGGACTAATGGATATTTTTTCTATAAAATTTCTACAATGGTGAAGATTGGGTTCAAAGTGCTTTTTTAACCTTGAAAAAAATTTTTGTTTGGTTTAAATTTATGAGATTCGTGTAATCGCTTCATCCTTATTTCTAATTGGTCTTAAAGGTATAAATGTTTTACATGTCTTGACTATAGAGTATTGGCTCATAAGTTATTGGACATGATTTAAAAAGCATAATGATGGTAACAAAGGTAAGTTTAAAACTGATAATTTAGGGTTAGAGCTATCTTAAGCAACACGTGGCATGACACAACCCAAGAAAAACAGACCTCTAAGATATTTCTAAATTGGCATAATGTTTTATGTGGTTTTTATCCTAGATAGACCCATAAGAAATAAGATTTAAAATCATGTCTCTTCAATAAGTTATACTATCATACATTCAAATGTAAGAACTGATAGACAAACTTTACAATATAAAAGTAATATGTTTGCCATTATTTTTAAGGAAAAAAACGATTGTTTAAAACTGGGTTTTGCTTTCAAAAATTATAGTTATGCTTTAATATTACAGGTTCCTTTTGTTATTTGACCTTCATACAATGGGGTCTGGTTACAGGCTACTCCTTGCAGGACCAGTAGGTGTAGGCCTGGCCTTAGAGATAATAGACTCAGATCAGAAGATTTACATTTGAGTTAATACAAAGCTCAGCACAGGCTTGAGAGATACTGCTTTTGTCTCACAAGCCTCACCTAAAGAGTTTCTGGCCAAAAGAATATTTTTAACAGACTCATATAGATGTGGTTCAAAATACAGTCCAAACTCAGATCTGTGAAAGATTAATAAGGCTATATAGAAAATATAAAGGCATTAAAATTTGGCCTGCCTACTACATACAAAACTAAAAAGGGTTGTTTTTGCTTTGTGGATCCTAATAACTTTAAAAGAGCATAAGCTAACTTTAAAAGACAAGTAAAATGATTTCATTATCAAGTTTTTCCTCAAGAAATGGCTAATAGCCTTACCTTATAAAAATGTTTTGTTTCTACTTCAATACAGAAAGCTAAGATCTTAAATTTCTCAATATATGTTGTTTATAGAATTATATTATAGGCCTTTGCTCTATGGACTTTTAAAATTTTTAAGTAAATGATTTTCAAAGAGTGTTAAGATAAATTATTTGGCTAAAACACTGCTTTAAGCTTGCCACAACAGGATTTAAGCCTCTGATCTTCTCAAGGTAAATGCAAAATAAATATAGAGTAACATAACTTGGAGAAAGCTACCATAAGTATTTGTCGACAGTTTGTGATATATGTTCACTGCCATTCCTTGACAAAGAGAACATTAATGTAAAATCTCTCCAAATAAAGTTTTAACATCCTCCAATAAAGATTTGGTATGATAATAAAGTGTTACAAGATAAAATCATAAAAATATTTTTAAAAAATGTTTTAAGAGCCTGATGAAATGTTTGTTCCTTGTTTCAAATAGCAATTAAATTGATTATTATTGATAATTAATTTATTACATGACAAGCCTTTTTTGACAAAATTAAAAATTGTTATCCAATAAATAATTAAAATTTACCTGCATACATGCTTTTATATTTTATAGATTTATACATACATCCTATAAAAATGCATCTATTGTGGGAGGAATGCTCATATAATTAGATCACATGTTTATTCTTTTGAATTTACCCTTGCTTCAGCACAAATAATTAAATTGGGTGCTATAGCTGCTATTTTTTAAATGTTAAAAATCAAACTTTTAAATTATATATTAATAATAAATATATGTAGCTCATGGCTTGCAATTGCTTGAAATTGTTTCTTTGCAATTATTTATACAAATACAATTCAAGTTTAAAAAAATAAAATATGTACATATGACTATTAACAGCTTTTCAAGCTTTCTAGTTACAACTGTTTTTTAAAAAAAGCAACTAAAAATAGTTAGTCTTTATATATATATATATATATATATATATATATATATATATATTATTTTTCTACATTAGATGTTCCAAACCAAATTAAGATAAACATTATAACTGCTTAATACAGTCAGTCATTTGAGATGTTTTATTAACAATTTATTATTAGTCATATTACTGAGATTCCTTATAATCCTCAAGAACAATATATGGAACAGGTCCATAAAACTTTAAAACAATATTTTTATTAATAATAAAGGGGAAATCATATCTCTGTATACCACAAAAATTTTGAAATTTTAATGCCAGGGAACTCTCTGAGTGTGGAGAAGAAGCATGTTTGTGTTTTTTTCTAAAGGATGTCGAAGGAACATGCTAGCTGCCAGAGTATGCTAATGCTGAGACAAAGAATGATGCTGATTATAATTAAAAAATGGCCGTAATCCTAAACACCTTTGCATGCCTCCTACTAATGCGGACACCACAGATATCTACAGACTCAACATCTCTCTTTGCATGGCAATTTTATTTAGCTAAAAATTGGACAAATTATAAACAGGTTAAAGGGGAGATATTGGCTACTGCTGTCTGCCTCCTTCAGGGTATAAAAAGGCCATATATTTAAATTTTACAGATTTCAAGTATAGACCAGATAGAACGTGGCCTGCCATTTGTTTTCTTTAAGACATCCACAGGATTTATTTTGGTTGTTTGGGGCCCTTGAGAGAGCCTTTGGATTTCTCCTCATGGGATTTCATCCAAGTAACACACAATTTTACACCCCCAGCTAGAATTCTAACAGATGATGAGTCCTGCAAGGCCTCTAATCCCTCTACAAAGGAATGGTGTACATCTTTACAAATTAAGTTTACCACCTATGCAAAATCTCCCAATCTATATTGGCAAAAAGTTTATGAATGGGGTCTTCGCCTCTATGTACTTGGCTTTGATGCAGGTATTATTTTCTCTATTAAGCTCCTTAAAGAGCCTTTACATCATGCTCAGCCAGTCCCAATGGGACCTAATCCTGTGTTGGTACCTCGTCCTGTTCCTCCTAAAAGAATTGATCAAGACACCACTCATGTTCCTTCTCTCAAGGGCACCTCCCTTCCTTCTGCACTTGCCCTCCAGCTGCCAGCTGGGCCATCAGCCACTATTCTGCTTGCACAGCCAGCTCCCACTAAGAATCTTGTATTTTCTTTAGTTAACCAGACTTTTCTTACCTTAAATGAAACTTCCCCTGAACTTGTCGAAGATTGCTGGTTGTGCTACCATTCTCAACCACCCTTTTATGAAGGAATTGCCATTCTCAGGCAATCCCCTCCATGCTGATGATCCACAGAACTGCCGCTGGCAGAAGGGTGCTTGGCCAGGTCTTTCATTAACCCAAATATCTGGTCTGGGACTTTGTGTGATCTCTAGTGGAACAAATGTCCCCTCAGCTTACGCTCACTTGTGTAATGAAACCTATTTTCCCCCTCCTGGCAATTACTTTATTCTCCGCAAACACACACACACACACACACACACACACACACACACACCTGGAGGGAACCTGGTGGGCATGCCTTGATGGCCTTACACCTTGCCTCTCCACCTTGGTTTTTCAAAATCAAAAAAATGGAGAGAGCCCCGAGTTTTGCATCTTTATTAAGATGGTTCCTCGTTTAGTTTATCATTCTGAGGAATTTTTCACCTGTGGGATCAATCCACAGCCATTGGAGACTCCACCTCTTTGAGTCACTCCCGCAAAGAACCTATCTCTGCCGTTACTATCTCTGTCCTACTTGGCCTTGGAGCTTTGGGAGCGGAAACAGGTATTTCTTCCCTTGTTCTTTCTAACTCTAGGTACACAGAGCTAAGCACCACCATCGATCAAGATGTCCAGCACCTTCAGCAGGGGATAATTGATCTCTCCAACTCCGTTGACTCCCTACCTGAGGTTGTCCTCCAAAATGGGCGGGGACTTGATCTCCTGTTCCTCCAACAAGGTGGACTCTGTGCAGCTTTAAAGGAAGAATGTCGTTTCTTTGCTAGTAAAACAGGAGTTGTAAGAGATAGCATGAAAAAAAGTTAGAGATGGGCTAGAAAAATGTAAGAGAGAAAGAGAACAGAAGGAAAGCTGGTATAAAAACTGGTTTTCCACTTCTCCATGGCTCACTATACTTTTATCTAGTATCCTAGGACCCTTTGTAGGTCTATTATTGTTCTTTTGGACCATGGGCTTTTAAACGCCTCACTGCCATGATTAAAAAGTGGGTAGATGACTTGTCAGCCAAGCCCATTCAGATACATTACCATCATTTGGCTTTGAAGGAGCGAGAGATAGCTACCCAGCCCCCCAGGGCAAATACTGAACAACCCAAATGGCACACTTGAGTGCCCCAGCAGAGAGAACATTCCTGTCGCAGCCATTCCAGCTGGGACTCCAGAGGGAGCCCACAAGCTCAAGGCACCAATAAACAATAAATTTGCTTAGTAGTTGCTGATGATGGGCAACCAGACCCACTCCCACCTAAGACAGGGGTCTCTAGAGGCTGGTGGAGACACTCAGGATGGGAACGGGAGATTGGGAAAAAACTAGGTCGATCCTAAGACAGGCTGCTGCTACACTATCTTGGTGCCTCATCTGCTTCCCAATCAATGGTTGTCTGACCTCTGCTCTCTTTTATACAGAGAAGGGGGAGATGCCAGGAGCCATTCTCACATAGATCTCAAAACCTCTTTTCAGCCATTTCTAGCCTGCTTCTTCTAACCTGCTTTTAGAAGGAAAAGTACTAGCTTGAAGTTTAGCCAAGTAAGCTAGATGGTCAGTACATACAGAGCTCACCTGAGTGGGCTAGAAAAAAAGAAGCTCACCTTTGTTTGGATTACCATAGCAACCCCTTTCCACTTCACCTCCCCTTGATCAATTTCTAATGCCAAGTTCCTATAGTAGATGCCAACATTCCCTGAGATTCTGAGACAATTCTGAGAGACATTTCTGAGAAACTGTTCCTGGGAAATGATACTAGCCCCCTAAGATTGTTCCCCCAAATACAATGACTTTCCCCCTTTCAACCCTCCCATCACCTGCTCGTTCCCCTTTAAAAAGTCTTGTGTAAAAAATAAAATTTGACAGCTTGATCAGAATACTGTCTTGCTGTCCATCTCTCATGTCTCTTGTCTCTCGCCTTCCCTTAGGTGGTTCAGGGACCCCGTTGACTGTCCTGCGGGTTGGGACATAAATCTTAACATTTTACCAAGGACTTAATATTTTCCTAGTCTCTAACATTTCATCTCCACCTAAACAGTTTACATAGACCTTAACTATGTGTGTTAACATAGACACACATATGTGTGCATATGTATATGCATATGTATATATGATACATATATATGTATATACATATATATGCATGTGTGTATATGTATATATGTATGTGACATATATATATACATATGTGTGCAAACATATTTACATGTACAAACATACACATATTTATACATACAGATGTAAAATATGTTCATATATGAAATAATATAAAAATCATAAAACTGGAAAATGAGAGATGGGTGAAATTGTCAGGGATAGAGAAAGGAATGCTCATTCATAAAGTTCTCAAAATTATTAAAATAATAAATAATTTATTGTATATGTGATTAACAATTTCCTGGGTGAGCCCCTTCTAAGAGTGTCCAGGTTTTTGCCTATGTCCTCTAGTGACATGGTTGCATAAGCCTTAGAATGTGATACAAATGTATGCATACAAATGAACACACACACACACACACACACACACACACACATAAGAGACAGATAGAGACAGAAAAAGAAAGAGAGCAAGAGAGAAACAGAGACAGGCAGAGATACAGTGAGAAAAGAGAGAGGGAGGGAGTGAAGAAGAGAGGGAGATGGAGAAGGAGACAAAGAGTTTGTCATAGGCTTTTGGCCTGATGTACTTGTCTGTTCATGTCCTAGGATGTCCAAACACCCCCTTAAGGCTGGACTCCCTTTTCAGATAGAAGGACTTTGGAGTCAGTTGAGAGATGTTCCTGTCTTTACACTCTTCCACCAGCAGAGGGTATCAGGGTGGCAGCCAGGAGCTGCTATTGGGTACACTATGAAGCTGAACAGGTACTTCTAGACCAGGGATTCTACAAGAGTCAAGGGAGCAATTTTTGTTGGGAGGGTTTTGGTATTTCTTTTCTTCTGTGTTTGTCTTCTGCAAGTGATCAAATCTTGAGAACCACATAACAGTGTCACTCCTAGACACAGACAAAATCATAAGAATAGTGAGGAACTCACTTTAAAAAAATACTATGGAAGAGTACATTTCCAGGCATGAGTCTGAGTAGCTCCATCATGGCTGACATTCATTGGAAGAGTACCCTGACTCCAGGGGACATGTTCACAGGAAGAAAACTGACCTCCAGAACTTTTTTTCACTCAGCAGCAGGGTCATCTCCCTGGAATTAAGAGTTGCCATGACTGATCTTATCTTTCTCTCTTAGATGTTTTCAGAGAAGGGTAATCCTGGGCTCTAGCTTCCCCCTCCCACCTATAGGCATATCTGCAATTAAACTAAAGCATCTGAGCTCTAATGTTAATTGATGTGGGAAGATGGAAATCAAGTATCTGCCCATGTATGAACAAAGTTTCTTCACAAATACTCTGAATGACCTGAACATTTACCTAACTCAGAACATACCTGTACCCCTGGTTTTCTTGGATCAGTTTCAGGCATGGTCCCTGATAAAACACCTTCCAGAGCCCAGAACTGAGCAACCCAGATCCTGATGCCTTTTGTGAACATAAGAATTGAAATGTGTCATTCAGAAAGGTCTTGGAGCTGGCACTTTTCACAAAATCTTGAAAGCCACTGATATACAATTTTTAAATTTATTCCTGACGCCCAAAAGAATTCTCTTCTAAGAAGAATTGAAAAAGAGCCAAAGGAGACTCTATATGAGAAATGATGCTGGACTTTTAGTGACTCCATAAAATGAAATGTTTCTATAACAAGATAAGTATCACATGAGAATGTATTTAACACCAGCTGAAATAGGATAGGGTTACATCTTACTGGAATGACATGAGTGAAGAAAAATTATAACTTGGTGACCCAGAATGAGGAAATCAATTAAGGTGACAGGTCACACTACAACTCCTGGTGAGTCAGATATCCATAAAAGTATATCAGCAGGACCATGTTCTTATGACAGAGAAGGTAAGCGATTCAACACAGAGTTACTCAGCCCAGATCAGCACACTTAGGAGACTGGTTATGGAAAATACCTATAACTCGACTTTAATCAGGGACCTCAGAAATTTAGGATGATTACCTGAGCCAAGGTACTATTGATGAACTGAGTCTCCACCTATCCTAACCAGTTTCTACTGAAGTTTGAAGAACTTTCTTCAAATAGGTCTCCAGTCCCCCCTTAAAATGAGTAAATTTGCATAGTCAAAAACATCTACTTCCTCCACTTTACTCTTAAAGAGTAAAAGGCCCAAGGAGCCCCGATGTGCTAGATATTTGAGACCCATAACTCTGTGGCATTTCCACCATGGCCTGGTCCTTCATCCTGCTCCCCCTCCTCTCTCTCTATACAGGTAACCTCCCCAGACTCAGTCTCACTCAAGTTTCAGCTGGCACAGGACAGTCCTGAATGTTGAGATTGGTTTTAGTTAAATGTTTATTTCCCTAGCAAGGGCATTGATCAATGTTGTCTACACCCTTCTCCTTTTTTTGCAGGTTCCATGGCCTCCTATATACTGACTCAACCTCCCTCAGTGTCCGTGGCCCTAGGTCAAAAGGTCTCAATTGACTGCTCAGGAGATAAACTCTCAGATAAGTATGTTAATTGGTACCAGCAGAAGGAAGGTCAAGCCCCTGTGCTGGTCATATACAGTGATAATGAACGCGCCTCTGGCATCTCAGAACGATTCTCTGGCTCCAACTCAGGGAACAAGGCCACCCTGACCATCAGTACAGCCCAGGCAGAAGAAGAAGCTGACTATTACTGTCAGAGTTGTGATAGCACTGGTGTTGTGCACAATAACACAGGCAGATGAGGAACTGAGACACAAACACTTCTTCACCTGGGACAATGACAATTCCTTTGCTATTTAACTTGCAGTTACATCCCTGACAGTTGGCAAAGATGCAATCTAAGGTAAAATGAATAAATCTACATTATTCAGATGTGAATTGCTAAGTATCTTTTTTAGACATTACTATGCAGAATATGCACAGAACTTCAGATAACATGTATTATTTTATTCCATGTTTTTTGATTGGATAAAAGCTTTATTGCTACTCCTCACTTTTCTGTCTAGAAATCTCTTTGGCTTGGTTGGTTATCTCTTTGTGAAGCAGAGAGGAAAGAAAGGAAAAGAATTAAAATGCTTTGTACAGGCAAATATGCACAGACGATTGATATTCATACATACATTTACATTTACATTCACATTTTCATTTACATATTAACACATTTACATTTTTACTGGGTCCAGCCACCTGCCCCATCCACTCCACAAGTGCTCATGCATGCTTACATACATAGGTGTTGGAGTCCACCCTTGATACATGATCTGGGTTCTCAACTGGAAGCAAAGATATCTGGAAGGCACTTAAATACTCAAACAATTCTTTTCAGATACAAACTGACAGGCAAGTTTCAAGGCTTGAAGCTTCTCTCTCTCTCTCTCTCTCTCTCTCTCTCTCTCTCTCTCTCTCAGCTTGAGGCTGCATACTTTCATTCCCTCCTTGAACTAGAGGTTGTGCTCTCTCCTGCCCACGCTGCTTTTCTCCTGTGTGCGCTCCTTTTCTCTAACTTCCGTACTCCATTACACCTCTGTGCATTCTCCTTTCACTCACACATACACAACTTCTCACATGAACAAACACACACACACACACACACACACCCCTTACACACATTCTCTATGCACTCTCCTTTCACCCGCACACACACCTCACACAATCTCTCCTCCCACTGTCTCTCTTGCCTTTAACTTGCCCTAGTCTTTTATTCTTAATCCCAAAAAACAGGTAGAAAAAAAGACATTGTATAATCATTACCAAATCTAATTAAGAAGAATAACTACATCTCACAAAGAATTAAGAATTACAATTGTTCCCCCAAAGTTTTGTGCTTCCTTAGTCCCAGGCCTGTGGTCAAAATAATAATTGCAAACTCAGTATTATTTAAGTTTTAACTTTTGACTTATACTTCAGCCCTCAGAGCTCCAAAGTCAGCTATATGTATTTTTCTTACAAAGGTCTAATGAAAAATGACATAGGCAAAGCTGCCAGGCAGTGGCCAAAAAGAATCAGGTTAACGCTTAACTCAACAGTTCTGCTAGCTTCTGCTTCTACATGTTGAAAAAAAAAAAAGAAATAAAATGATTTTTAAAAAGGCTCTATTTTTTGGTCCTTCTTTTTTATTATTATTATTGGATATATAATATATTTACAATTCATTTTCCTTTTTCTGGTTCCCCACCCCCCAAAGGTCCCACATGCCCTTTTCCGTCACCCTGCTGCCTCATCCACCCCTTCCCACTTCCCGGTTCTTGTATTCCCCTACACTGATGCTTTGGCCCATTCCAGCACCAGTGCCCACTCCTTTCTTCTTGTCAGACATCATTTGGTATGTGATTTATGTCTTTGGTGTTCCAAGATTCTAGGCTAATATCCACTTATCAGTGACAGCATAGCATGGGTATTCTTTTGAGACTGGGTCACCTCACTTAGTATGATGTTCTCCAGCTCCATCCATTTCTCTAAAAATTTCATGAATTCATTGTTTCTAATGGGTGAATAGTACTCCATTGTGTATATATAGCATATTTTTTTGTATCCATTCCTCCGTTGAGGGATATCTGGTTTCTTTCCAGCTTCTGGCTATTATATATAAGGCTGCTGTGAACATAGTGCAGCATGTATCCTTATTGCATGCTGGGGAGTCTTCTGGGTATATTCCCAAGAGTGGTATGTTTGGATCCTCCGGAAGTATCACGTACAGTTTTCTGAGGAACCGCCAGACTGATTTCCAGAGTGGTTGTACCAGCTTGCAGTCCCACCAGCAGTGGAGGAGTGTTCCTCTTTCTCCACATCTTCGCCAACACCTGATGTCTTCTGAGTTTTAATCCTAGCCATTCTGACAGGTGTGAGGTGAAATCTCAGGGTTGTTTTCATGTGCATTTCTCTAATGACTAATGATGTTGAACATATTTTAAGGTGTTTCTCAGCCATCCGAATTTCTTCAGGTGAAAAGTCTTTGTTTAGCTCTGTATCCCATTTTTGGATAGGGTTATTTGGTTTTCTGGGGTCTAACTTCTTGAGAACTTTGTATACATTGGATATTAGCCCTCTGTTAGATGTGGGGTTGGTGAAGATCTTTTCCCAATCTGTTGGTTGCCTATTTATCCTTTTGACAGTGTCTTTTGCCTTACAGAAATAAAAAAAGGCTCTTAAAAGTCCCAGTGTTTTGACTTAGTTTTACCAGTATAAGATTTTATGTAATCTATACTTGCTTATCCATACATATCCAAAGGAGACCAGGAACAACTCTCACAAACTGTGCAAAACTCATTTCATAAATCCAATAGCATTTTCCTTTTTGAATAAAAGTATGGAGTGTTTGTGCTCCCTTATATCATTTTCCCTTATCCCATGATTATGTCTCAAATACTAATTCTTTTTCATGACCCCAGTTAATTCTTTCACAAGAAAGAATTTACTGGTAATGGATCCTGTATGACTCTGACAGTAGGTTGCTCTGTTTGATTTTCTAATAATTTCTAAACATGATTTCTTCAAACTTTCTTTGTAAGTCAAATATTAATCTAGAACTACCATTGTATACATTGTTTCCAAGATGAGAGCACACAGCATCCACATGGGCCATTAGAGGAGCACTTCTCCATTGATGGTGGGGTTGTAAGCTGGTACAAACACCCTGGAAATTAATCTGGTGGTTCCTCAGAAAATTGAACATTGTACTATCTGAGGACACACACAGCTATACCACTCCTGGGTATATAACCAAAAGATTCTCTAATGTATAACAACGATACATGCTTCACTATGTTCATAGCAGCCTTATTTATAATTTATAATAACCAGAAGCTGGAAAGATACCAGATGTCCTTAAACAGTGGAATGGATACAGAAAATTTGGTACATTTACGTTATGGAGTACTACTCAGCTATTAAAAACAATCTATTCATGAAATTCTTAGATGGAACTAGAAAATATCATCCTGAGAGAGGCTACCTAATCACAAAAAAACACACATGGTATGTACTCACCAATAAGTGAATATTAGAAAATAAAGCTCGGAATACCCAATATACAACTTACAGACCTTATGAATCTCAAGAAGAAGGAAGGCTGAAGTGTGAATGCTTCAGTACTACTAAGAAAGGGAAACAAAATAATCATGGGAGATAGAGGGTGGCAGGAACATGGGAGGAGGAGAGGAGGGAGAGAGGAAAAGGGGGACAGGATCAGGTTTGGGAGGAGACAGGGGAGATGTACAGAAGGTCAGAAAATCGAACAGAGGTATGTAGTAATGGAGGATGGGGAACACCATTAGTCAACAGAAACTCCCAGATACCAGGAAAACAAGAGGCTCCCAGGACCCAAGAGTGGTGAAATTAGCTAAAATATACAACAAAGGGGACAGAGAACCTGGAGAGACCAAATGAAGAGGTTAGGTACAGCTACCAGTTGAGGGATGGGGGCCATCCACACTTCTCAAACTTTTAACCCAGAATTGCTCCTGTCTAAAGGAAATTCAGGGATAAACAGTAGAGCAGAGACTGAAGGAAAGGCCATACAGAGACTGCCCTACCTGGGGATTCATCCCTTATGCAGCCACCTAACCCAGTCACTATTGCTGATGCCAAGAAGTGTTTGTTGACAGGAGCCTGATATAGCTGTCTCATGAGATGGTCTGCCAGAGCCTTACCAATACAGATGCAGATGCTTGCAGCCAGCCATTTTATGGAGCATTGGGACCACGATGGAGAAGTTAGGGGAAGGATTGAAAGAATTGAAGGGGTTTGAAGCTCCATAGGAGAGCAACAATATCAAGAAACAAGATGTCCCAGATTTCCCAGGGACTAAACCACCATCCAGAGAATACACTCAGAAAGACCCATGGCTCCAGCTGCATATTTAGTAGAGAATTGCCTTATCTGGTATCAATTAGAGGGAAGTCCCTTCGTCCTGTGAAGGCTTGATGATCCAGGGTCAGGGAATGCTAGGATGGTGAGGCAGGAGTAAGAGAGTGGGTGGGGGAACATCCTCATAGAAGCTGGGGAAGGGGTGGGATAAGGGGTTTGCAGAGGGGAAACCAGGAATGGGGATAGCATTTGAAATGTAAATAAATAAAATAACCATTTCTGTAAAAAAAAATAGCTGTTCTGTGCTGCACTCCTATGTCTCAGTTTTTGATTGTTGAAGAATCATTACATCAAGGAACATCTAGTTTTACAGAATTCGCCAAGCAGGAGAAAGAAATAGGAAAGTCAGATAGAATAATTACGCACACCAAGGCCAACTGAAAAGCACTCATAAAATCTATACAGCAGTTCTTCAGGACTAAGTTTAGGAGAAATAGGGGAAACTTTTTTATCAAGAGTTGCCTGTGGGTTTTTGAGATGTCTCCATCTAGACCTGCTGCAGATGGTTCCCTATTTCTGAATGCTGCTCCACTCTGGGGATGTGTCCCCTGCTTCTTAGGGTCCCAGCCACCATCAATGTCACAGTATACTGTCTCCAGGACAGAGACATATACCTAAACACACACATATACACATGCATGTACGCACACATGCATACACCCATGAGCACCTGAATGCATGCACACACTTACAAACAGATACACAAATGGATGGATGGGTGGATGGATGGATGGATGGATGGATGGATGGATGGATGGATGATGGATGATGGATGGGTGAGTGGGTAGAGCAGAGTCCCTCAATCCAAACCATCCAACCAACAACTTTGTTTCTTTTCTCTTTTTTTCAATCTGATTCCAAATTTTACTGTTATTTAGAAAAAGTGTGCACTCTCTTTAAAAAAGAGCATTTTTTCTCACTACCAAATGTACATTAATATGGCTTATATTTCTTCAGGACATTATTGCACTGCATTTCTCTTCTGCTAGAAATATGTCCTTCCTTGTTTGTGACTTCTTCCCAAACTCTAACTTTTTTTCATTCTGTATTGTTTTTTTTTAATTTTTATTTTCTATATTCTATGTTTACATTCCAAAGGCTTTCCCCTTTCCCAGTTCCCCACCACCACACCATACGTCCCATAATTCCTCTCCTTTTTCATGTTGCCCCTACCTTTTTTGGCTCCACCCTCCCCAATTTCTCATCCTATTCTTACTGCCCCCCATTCTTCAAAAGGATGTCCCACTGCCCCCACCAGACCGCCCACTCCCTAAAGCCTCAAGTCTCTCCAGAGTTAGGCATGTCTTTTCCCACTGAGGCCAGACCAGGTAGTCCTCTGCTATATATGTATGCCTTGGACCAACTCATGCAAGCTGCCTGGTTGGTGGTTCAGTGTCTCAGAGATCTCAGAGGTCCAGGGTATGTGATACTGCTGGTCTTATGGGGTAGCCATGCTCCTCAGCTTCTTCTAACCTTTTCCTAATTCACCCACAGAGGTCCTCAATTTCAGTGTAATGGTTGTGTGTAGGTATCTGCATCTGTCTCAGTCAGCTGCTTTTGGTCTTCTCAGAGAAACACTCTGCTAACTGCCTGTCTGGAATCACACCATAGCATCAGTAATAGTGTCAGACCTTGGAGCCTCCCCTTGAGATGAAGCCCAAGTTGAGCTATTCAATGGACTCCTTTCCTTAAGTCTCTTCTCCATTTCTCTACCTATAGTTCTTTTAGACAGGAAGAATTCTGTGTCAGAGTGTTTTACTGAGGCATGGCAACCCTATTCCCGCACTTGATGCCCTCCCTATCTTTCTACTGGAGGAAGTCTCTACAAGTCTCCTCTCCCTACTGTTGGGAATTCCATTGAAGGTACCTCTCTGTAAACACTGAGAGTTACTTACCTCCAAGGCCTCTGGTACTTTCAAGTGGGTCCCCCCACTTCCCACCCCTCAACAAATATGTTCCATATTTCCATTCATTCTGCTGACCAGTGGGACTTCTCTCCTGTCTCCCACATATACCTGATCATTTTCCCCTTTTCTTCCCCCTTTCATCTCCCACCCATGTCTCTCCCTCCTTCTGCTTCCTGTGATTGTTTTCTTCTCCCTCTCAAATGGGATTGAAGCATCCTCACTTGGGCCCTTCTACTTATAAACCTTTAGTTCTTAGTATTAATGTGGTTCCAAGATTTTGTGAGTCCAACATCCTTATTATATACCAAAGGCACAATCACACAGCTAATATTCTGGAGATGGAAAACTTAGGAAACACTACAGGAACTACAGATGCAGGTATCAACAACAAAACATGAGATGGAAGAGAGAATGTCAACCATAGAGAGTACCAAAGAAAATATTAATATGAAAGCCATAGGAAATACAAAGTGTAAAAGGTTCTTAACCTCCAGGAATTTTGGAACACAATGAAAAGACCAAACTTAAAAATAATAGAATATAAAATAGTGGTTCCAGTTTCAGCCTCCAGATCAGGAACATCCCCTGCCACAGCACGCCATCTTCAAGTGACACAGGAAGACAGATACCCACCCAGAAGCCAGCACCGAGGAGGTAGCCTGCAAATTAGAGGATCCTGTCCGGAGGCCTCTGGCAGGAGCCTTCCAGTTTCCTACACCAGATTGGGAACATCCCTGCCACAGTGCACCATCTCCAGGTGGCTCAGGAAGCCATCTATACACCCAGTGGCACAGAGGAGACAACCAGCACAGCCTTCATCCAGAGTTGATCAAGGCCACAGAGCTACATACCCAAATACAACTACCAGAGAGTGGGTCTCGGCTGCCATCTTTGCTCCTGTGACTGTGTAACAGACTGGTAGGCAGGGATCACCAGAGTAGAAGATCACTTGGGACACACCCCACCAGAACTCCACCTGCACCCAGGAATTCAGCAGCACCACAACAATTTGTGCCAGGGGAAAGCACATCACCCTGGGTTGCTGAGTTAGGCCTGCAGGCAAACAGGAGGGGCAAGAACCAGCCAGTGACAGCAGGACCAACTAACACCAGAGATAACCAGATGGCAAAAGGCAATCGTAGAAATGTTACTAACAGAATTCAAAGCAATATGGTACCATCCAAACCCAATTCTTCCACAACAGCAAATCCTAGATACCCCAATGCACAAGGAAAGCAAGATTTAGATTTAAAATCATAGGTCATGATGCTGATGGAGGGCTTCACGAATGGCTTCAAGAAGGACATAAATAACTCTCTTAAAGAAATACGTGAGAACACAAGTGAACAGGGAGAAGCCCTTGAAGAAGTAAGGGAAAACACAACAAAAAAGGTGAAGCAATTAAACAAAGCCATCCAGGATATAAAGAAGGAGGTAGAAACAATAATGAAATCACAAAGGGAAACAACTTGAGACATAGAAAACCTAGGAAAGAAGCCAGGAGTCATGGATCCAAGCATCAATAAAAGAATGCAAGAGACAGAAGAGAGAATCTCAGATGCAGAAGATACCATAGAAACCATTGCAACAAAAGTCAAAGAAAATGCAAAGTGCAAAAAGCTCCTGACCCAAAACATCCAAGAAATTCAGGACAAAATGAGAATACCAAACTTCTCATTTTATAAGTTTATAGGAATAGAAGAGAGTGAAGATTTCCAACTTACAGGGCCAGTAAATGTCTTCAACAAAATTATAGAAGGAAACTTCCCTAACCTAAAGAAAGAGATTTTTATGAACATACAAGAAGCCTACAGAACTCGAAATAGATTGGACCAGAAAAGAAATTCCTCCGATCACATAATAATTAAAACAACGAATGTACTAAACAAAGAAAAAATATTAGATGCAGTAAGGGAAAAATGTCAAGTAACATATAAAGGTAGACCTATCAGAATTACACTGGATTTCTCACCAGAGAGTATGAAAGACAGAATAGCCTGGGCAGATGCCATGCAGACCATAAGGGAACACAAATGCCAACCCAGATTGTTATATCCAGCAAATCTCTCAATTATCATAGATGGAGAAATCAAGGTATTTCATCACAAAGAGAAATTTACATAGTACCTTTCCACAAATCTAGCCCTTCAAAGGACAATGAATGAAAAATACCAACAAAAGGAGGGAAACTACACACTAGAAAACGCAAGATATTAATCTTCTTTCAACAAACCCAAAAGAAGATAACCACTCAAACATAAAAATTACATCAAAAAAGCAGGAAGCAACAATCACTATTCCTTAATATCTCTTAACATCAATGGACTCAATTCTCCAATAAAAAGACATAGGCTGGATCACTGGGGACCGGCTACCAGGCTTGCAGCCGGCCGCCATCTTCCCTCGGATCGCTGCAGACTGCCTACTGATGACTGTGTTCAGGTGTGTGGACAGAGACTTAGCCTAGCAACGAATACCCGGTCAGGCTCTTGCTGGCCCCCAGAGCCAGGGGAGGTCGGCAGGATCTCTGTGCATCTGCAGCTCAGAGGCTATCCCTGATCACTGGGGACCAGCTAGCAGGCTTGCAGCCAGCCGCCATCTTCCCTCGGATCACTGCGGACTGCCTGCAGGGGGCTGGGTTCAGGTGCGTGGACAGAGACTTAGCCTAGCAATGAATACCTAGACAGGCTCTTGATGGCCCCCAGAGCCAAGAGAGGTAAGCGGGAGCTCTGTGCACCTGCAGCTTAGAGGCTGACCCTGATCTCTGGGGACTGGCTAGCTGGCTTGCAGCCAGCTGCCATCTTCCCTCAGGTCGCTGCTGAGACTTAGCCTGGCAACGAACACCTGGTCAGGCTCTTGCTCATGCCCAGAGCCAAAGGAGGTTGGAGATAGGTCTGTGCACCAACAGCTTGGCAGTGCACACAGAGCCACATCAGCTTGGCAGGCAGTCTCTGTGCCAACCCAAGTGGGCACCAACCTGCTAGTGGGTTGGTGCCTGGAGTACAGCCAGAGGCTGACATCTTGCCTCAGGACACCACAGACAACTAACATGACAGAGCCCTGTGGACTGACAGCACTACCATCTAGGTTCTAGCAGCCCAACCAGGGAACTTCCAGTCCTGTAGGGAATCCAGTGGTTAGACAGAGCCCTGAGACCCACCACCATTTTGGATCTGGTGGCCTGAACAGGTCACCAAAGAGACTCAACAGAGGAACCCAGGTCACCATAAAGGTCTAACAGACTAGCCCAGATCGGTAGAGGAAAAAGATCTGATTCTTAAGAGCTGGCAACTAGACAGACCAGGAGGAGACTGCTGGAGGCCAATTGCAGGTCCAGCAGCAAGCCTTGGGAAGACTTAGATCCAGCCCGGCAGAGCTGAGGAGGTAACTGGGAGCCCAGTAACTGAAACCTCCTGATCTCCACCTCGGAGCTCAGATGCCCTCTACGACAGCAGCGCCAAATGCCAGGCTCACAGGAGCCTCAAACACCAACCACTAAGAACAATACCAACTAATTCCAGAGATAAAACAGATGGCAAAAGGCAAATGTAGGAACGTTACAAACAAAAATCAAGGCAATATGGCAGTATCTGAACCCAATTCGCCAACCACAGAAAGTCCTGTATATCCCAACACACCAGAAAAACAAGAGCTGGATTTAAAAGCACTTGTCATGATGCTGCTAGAGGAACACAAAAAAAGACATAAACAAATCTCTTAAAGAAATGCAGGAGAACATCATTAGGGTAGAAGCTCTTACAATGCAAACACAAAAATCACTTAAAGAACTCCAGGAGAATATGGGCCAACAGAGAGAAACCAATGAAGAGGAAATAAGAAAATCAGTTAAAGAAATGCAGGAGAACTTGAAACAACAGGCAGAAGTCATGAAAGAGGAAACACAAAAATCTCTTAAAGAATTACAAGAAAACACAAACAAACAAATGAAGGAACTGAGCAAAACCATCCAAGAGCTGAACACAGAGGTAGAAACAAGTAAGAAATCACAAAAGGAGGCAACTTCAGAGATAGAAAACCTTGGGAAGAAATCAGGGGTCGTAGATGCAAACATCAACAACAGAATACAAGAGATAGAAATAAGAATCTCAGATGCTGAAGATAACATAGTAACCATTGACTCCACAGTCAAAGAAAACACAAAATCCAAAAGGCTTGTAACCCAAAACATCCAGGAAATCCAAGACACAATGAGAAGATCAAACCTAAGGAATATAGGGATAGATGAGAGTGAAGATCAACAACTTAAAGGGCCAGCAAATATCTTTAACAAAATTATGGAAGAAAACTTCCCTAACTTAAAGAGAGAGATGCCCATGAATATACAAGAAGCCTATAGAACTCCAAACAGACTGGACCAGAACAGAAATACCTCCCATCACATAATAATCAAAACCCCAAATGTAATAAACAAAGAAAGAATATTAAAGGCAGTATGAGAAAAAGGCCAAGTAACATATAAAGGAAGAGCTATCAGAATCACACGAGACATCTCTCCAGAAACCACAAAAGCTAGAAGATCCTGGGCAGATCTCATCCAGATCCTAAGAGAACACAAATGACAGCCAAGATTACTATACCCAGCAAAACTCTCAATCAACATAGATGGAGAAATAAAATATTCCATGACAGGACCAAATTTAAACAATATCTTTCCACTAACCCAGCTCTACAAAGGATAATAGGAGTAAATCTCCAAGACAAGGAGGGAAACTGCAGCCAAGAAAAAAGCAAGATAGTAACCTACTTCCATCAAACTCAAAGGAAGATAACTACTCAAAAACAAAAATAACATAAAAAATGACAGGAACAAATAATTACTATTCCTTAATATCTCTTAACATCAATGGACTCAATTCCCCAATAAAAAGACATAGACTAACAGACTGGATACGGAAACAGAACCCTACATTTTGCTGCATACAGGAAACACACCTGAGAGTTAAAGACAAACACTACCTTAGAGTAAAATGCTGGAGGACAATCTTGCAAGCAAATGGTTGCAGGAAGCGAGCTGGAATAGCCAAAAAATTCAAAAAATCATCAGATCCTACTACAAAAGCCTATACTCAACACAACTGGAGAATCTGGAGGAAATGGACAATTTCCTAGACAGATACCAAATACCAAAATTAAATCAGGATCAAATAGATCATCTAAACAGACCCATAACCCCCCAAAGAAATAGAAGGGGTCATAGAAAGTCTTTCAACCAAGAAAAGCACAGGACCAGATGGTTTTAGTGCAGAATTATATCAGACCTTCGAAGAAGTCCTAATACCAATACTCTTCAAACTATTCCACAAAATAGGAACAGAAGGAACACTACCCAACTCATTCTATGAAGCCACAATTACCCTGATACCAAAACCACAGAAAGATCCAACTAAGAAAGAGAACTACAGGCCAATCTCCCTTATGAATATTGATGCAAAAATACTAAATAAAATACTTGCCACCCGAATCCAAGAACACATCAAAACAATCATTCACCATGATCAAGCTGGCTTCATCCCAGGGATGCAGGGATGGTACAATATACAGAAATCCATCAACATAATCCACTACATAAACAAACTCAAAGAAAAAAACCACATGGTCATCTCATTGGATGCTGAAAAAGCATTTGACAAAGTTCAGCATACTTTCATGCTTAAAGTCTTGGCAAGAACAGGAATTCAAGGCCCATATCTAAACATAGTAAAAGCAATTTACAGCAGACCAATAGCCATCATCAAAGTAAATGGAGAGAAACTTGAAGCAATCCCACTGAAATCAGGGACTAGACAAGGCTGCCCCCTCTCACCATATCTCTTCAATATAGTACTTGAGGTACTAGCTAGTGCAATTCAACAACCTAAGAAAGTCAAAGGGATACAAATTGGAAAGGAAGAGGTCAAACTATCACTATTTGCAGATGATATGATAGTATACTTAAGTGACCCAAAAACTCCACCAGAGAACTCCTACAACTGATAAACAACTTCAGCAAAGTGGCTGGTTATAAAGTCAACTCAAGCAAATCAGTAGCCTTTGTATACTAAAAGAATAAGCAGGCCGAGAAAGAAATTAGGGAAATGACACCCTTCACAATAGCCACAAACAATATAAAGTATCTTGATTTGACTCTAACCAAACAAGTGAAAGATTTATATGACAAAAACTTCAGGTCTCTGAAGAAGGAAATTGAAGAAGACCTCAGAAAATGGAAAAATCTTCCATGCTCATAGGTTGGCAAGATTAATATAGTTAAAATGGCAGTCTTGCCAAAAGCAATATACAGATTCAACGCAATCCCCATCAAAATCCCAATTCAGTTCTTTATAGAGTTAGAAAGAGCAATTCTCAAATTCATCTGGAATAACAAAAAACCCAGGATAGCTAAAACTATCATCAACAGCAAAGAACTTCTAGGGGAATCAATATCCCGGACCTCAAGCAATACTACAGAGCAGTAGTGTTAAAAACTGCATGGTATTGGTACAGTGACAGGGAAGTGGGTCAATGGAATAGGATTGAAGACCCAGAATTGAACCCACACATATATGGCCAATTGATATTCGACAAAGGAGCTGAAAACATCCAGTGGAAAAAAGATAGCCTTTTCAACAAATGGTGCTGGCTCAACTGGAGGTCAACATGCAGAAAAATGAGAATTGGTCCACTCTTATGTCCTTGCACTAAGCTCAACTCTAAGTGTATCAAGGACCTCCACATAAAACCAGACAAAATAAAACTAATAGAAAAGAAACTGGGGAAGACCCTTGAGGTCATTGGCTCAGGGGGAAAATTCCTGAACAGAACACCAATAGCTTATGCTCTAAGATCAAGAATAGACAAATTGGACTTGATAAAATTACAAAGTTTCTGTAAGGCAAAAGACACTGTCAAAAGGACAAATCGGCAACCAACAAATTGGGAAAAGATCTTCACCAACCCCACATCCGACAGAGGGCTAATATCCAATGTATACAAAGAAATCAAGAGATTAGACCCCAGAAAACCAAATAACCCTATCCAAAAATGGGATACAGAGCTAAACAAAGACTTTTCACCCAAAGAAATTCAGATGGCTGAGAAACACCTTAAAAAATGTTCAACATCATTAGTCATTAGAGAAATGCAAATCAAAACAACCCTGAGATTTCACCTCACACCTGTCAGAATGGCTAGGATTAAAAACTCATAAGACACCAGGTGTTGGTGAGGATGTGGAGAAAGAGGAACACTCCTCCACTGCTGGTGGGACTGAAAGCTGGTACAACCACTCTGGAAATCAGTCTGACGGTTCCTCAGAAAACTGGACATGATACTTCTGGAGGATCCAGCCATACCACTCCTGGGAATATGCCCAGAAGACTCCCCAGCATGCAATAAGGATACATACTCCACTATGTTCATAGCAGCCTTATTTATAATAGCCAGAAGCTGGAAAGAACCCATATGTCCCTCAACAGAGGAATGGATACAAAAAATGTAGTATATATACACAATGGAATACTATTCAGCCATTAGAAACAATGAATTCATGAAATTCTTAGAGAAATGAATGGAGCTGGAGAACATCATACTAAGTGAGGTAACCCAGTCTCAAAAGAATACCCATGGTATGCAGTCACTGATGAGTGGATATTAGCCTAGAATCGTGGGACACCAAAGACACAATTCACATACCAAATGATGTCTGACAAGAGGAAAGGTATGGACACTAATGCTGGAAAGGATCAAAGCATCAGTGTAGGGGAATACCAAAACAGGGAAGTGGGAAGGGATGGATTTGGGATCAGGGCGACGGAAAAGGGCATGTGGGACCTTAAGGGGGTGAGGAAACAAAAAGGGGGAAATGAAATGTAAATATAGAATATATCCAATAAAAAAAGAAAAAAAAGAATATAGAAAATAAATAAATAAATAAATAAATAAATAAATACAAGTAAATGTTAAAAAAAAAAGAAGAAAAGAAAGAGAGCCCTAACAACAGAAACTACATAAATCAAGAAAATCATTGGGCTTTACTATAAAATCCTATACTATACAAAATCAGGAAAATTTAGATTAAATGGATAATTTTTATAGGCAGGCACCTCATACCAAACTTAAATCGAAATGAGATGCAATAGTTTATCTAAACCCCCGAGGAAATAGAAGCAGTCATAATGAAAAAAGTCCCAAACAAAACACCCAAGGCCACGAGGTGATTTTAATGCAGAATTCCAGCAGAACTTCAAAAAAGACTAATACCAACACTCCTCAAACTTTGACACGAAGTAGAAACAGACTGGACACAATTCTTTATTCATTCTATGATTCTAGTGACCCTGCTCCCTAAACCATGCAAAGACCTAATATAGACAGAGGACTTCAGACCAGTTTACCTCGTGAACATGTATGCAATAATACTCACTAAAATCTCACAAACCAAATCCAAAAACACATCAATAACATCATTCACCATGATCAAGTACCCTTCATTCCAGGGATGCAGAGACAATTGTATATATGAAAAACCAAGAACTTAATCCACTATGTAAACAAACTAAAAAAAAAAAAAGATCGACTCTCTCTTCTTCACCTGCTTGCCTTGTGGGACTGAGCAACTGCTAGATCCTTGGATTTCCATCCATAGCTACTGCTGACCATTGTTGGGTAGTTGGACTACAGACTGAAAAGTAACTTGAAAATTGAGAGAAATCAGTAAATGTCATCACTTAAGGAAAGGTCATGGTGTTATCAGCTTGCCAGACAGAACATTGAACTAGAAGGCCTCACCTGTAATGCATGTGCTCATAGCTGGAGACATTAGCTGGGCTGAAATCTGAGTGATCAGTGAGACCTGGCTTCTAGAATGTGCCCTGTATGTGCATGGACCTCCCAGGAACAGGTTGACAACTGAGCTGTGGAAATAACAGAAAGAATATTGCCAACAGCCTACAAAGAGACAGCCGTGATGGGCTTCAAATGATCAGAGTTTCCTGCGGTCCACCTTGAATTTGGTTGGATATCTTGAACCACTATGTCATGAATAAAGGGTGATTATATCATGACTGCCAATAGAAGTATCCACACAATCCAGGATATTCTGATCATTTTGAGATGCACAAAGAACAAGTTTAAAGGAGCTCTTGAGTAACATGCCCATTCCTAGGCCCATCACTAAGGCAAACAGAATGCATGTCTGAGCTGGGAATGAAATATTAGAGCAATGACCCATGATTTCAATGAGTATTTGGAGAAAGATGCTCTCTAAATGAAGAGTCGTTAGCAACAAGCAAAGCACTCTCTCTGCTCAGAGCCCAAATTTACTGGCATGAAATGCAGAACTGCAGCTTCTCTAGGATGTAGCAGCAACACTGTGTAAACTTTCTTACTGGTTTCAAGGTCAAGGTCCTGGCACAGGTATAACCTGGGCAGAGAATGGAATTGGCATTACCTTCCTTAAAATTCTGTGGGTTGATTTCCCATCTGTTTCTGGCTCCACAAGACTCCAACTATGTGTAAAAGTTAACAAACAGCTTTTTGTTGTTGTTGAAAATTCCTGGTGGTCGGGAAGTCATTGTTGGAGACTACTGCCTAGTATTTGAAGAACCTGACAACTTCATTAATCTGCAGTTGTTGTGCTGGCCTCCCAGGACATTCAGCACCTGGTCCTGTCACCTGCCAGAGCTTCATTATGTTGTACATAAGGAATATTTCCGATTTGCACCAGGGATCCAGGAGACTCCACAGCCTTCTGTGCACAGCACACCAGGAGAGAGTGATCTCCTAGCAGCACCTTCACTTCTGAGCACAGAGGTGAGATCTCCACCTTCTCTCTGGAAAGAACCAACTAGGAGCACACAGGGCATAAGATCAGTGAACCAGCTGGGATGGAAGTCTTCCCACCACCATTTGTACCAGGGATCCAGGAAACTCCACAGCCTTCTGTGCATAGCCCACCAGGAGAGAGAGATCTCCCAGCAGTGCATCCACTTTTGAGCTCAGAGGAGTAAGGACACAGGCTTACAGACACACAGGAGAAACAAAATCCAGTCAGAGACAACAATACCAACTAGCACCAGAGATAACCAGATGGTGAAAGGCAAGCAAGCACAAGAACCCTACCCACAGAAACCAAGGCCACATGGCAACATCAGAAACCAGTTCTCCCACCACAGCAAGTCCTGGATAGCCCAACACATGGGAAAAGCAAGAGTTAGATTTAAAACCATATCTCATGATGCTGATGGAGGACTTCAAGAAGGACATAAATAACTCCCTTAAAGAAATACAGGAGAACATTGGTCAACAGGTAAAAGTCCTTAAAGAGGAAACACAAAAATCCCTTAAAGAAATACAGATCATTGGTCAACACGTAGAAGTCCTTAAAGAAGAAATACAAAAATCCCTTAAAGAATTACAGGAAAACACAAACAATCAAGTGAAGGGACTAAATAAAACCATCTAGGATCTGAAAGTGGAAATAGGAACAATAAAGAAATCACAAAGTGAGACATCTCTGGAGATTGAATACTTTGGAAAGAATTCAGGAGTCATAGATACAAGCATCAACAACAGAATGCAAGAGATAGAAGAAAGAACCTCAGGTGCTGAAGATACCATAGGAAACATTGCCTCAACAGTCAGAGAAAATGCAAAATCCATAGAGCTGATAACCCAAAACATCCAGGAACTCCAAGACACAATGAGAAGACCAAACCTAAGGATTATAGGTATAGACAAGAGCGAGGATTTACATCTTGAAGGCCCAGTAAATATCTTCAACAAAATTGTAGAAGAAAACTTCCCTAACCTAGAGAAGCAGATGCTTATGAACATACAAGAAGCTTTCAGAACTCCAAACAGACTGAACAAGATCAGAAAGTCCTCCCAGCACATAATAATCAAAACACCAAATTCACTAAACAAAGAAAGAATATTAAAAGCAGTAAGGGGAAAAGGACAAGTAACTTATAAAGGCAGATCTATCAGAATCACAATAGACTTCTCACCAGAGACCATGAAAGCTAGAAGATTCTGGGCAGATCTCATATAGACCCTAAGAGAACACAAATACCAGCCTAGGCTACTATACCCAGCAAAACTCTCAATCATCGTAGATGGAGAAACCAAGATATTCCATGATAAAACTGAATTTACACAATATCTGTCCAGAAACCCAGCCCTACAAAGGATAATTGATGGAAAATGCCAACACAAGGAGGGAAACTATACCCTAGCAAAAGCAAGAAAGCAATCTTCTTCCAACAAACCCAAAAGAAGATACCACACAAACATAAAAATAACATCAAAAAATAACATGAAGGAGCAATCACTATTCCTTAATATCTCCTAAAAACAATTGACTCAACTCCCCAATAAAAAGACATAGACTAATGAAACATTTGTCATGTAAATCTTCAATTTTACCAAAAAAAATTGCAATACCCCTTTTAATTAATTTAGTAATGTTTTTATGTCTACCTTTTTATCTGCATTATTTTTCATGATAATCTTCAATTTTAATATGTCTTTCTATATATTTCTTCTATTTTATCAGACATGTTGACTTGCAGTGGTGGTCTCCATCTTGCTGCCAGGTCACTGGTAGAAAATCTACAGGTGGGACCAGGTACACAGACTTAATCTGAGACTACCATCACTCCGGTGGAAAACTGCCAGACTTTTGCCTGTAGCCAGGTCCTGGGCAGCTCGGTGGGCCATCTGTACACCAACCCAGTCTTGCACCAACCCAGTTGGGGGGTCATCTGCCCTGCAGAGCGATCAGCACTTGGATAAGGTCCCTGCACCATCTGCCATCTGTGCACCCTGAAGGAGCAGACAGGCAGCACCAGGTTCACAGAGACAACCAGAGTGTAGCATTGCTTGGGGCAGGAAGCATTAGGGCTCCAAGGCAACCCAAGTGGAAGGTAGCACACCAGCAATCCGAGCCAGGGGAAACCTTGACATCCAGAGGTGTGGAATTACCCTTACAGGCTCATGGGAGGTTCAAACATCAGCCAGTTACAACAAGGCCAACTAACGCCAGAGATAACCAGATGGCAAAAGACAAACATAGGAACGTTATTAACAGAAATCAAGGCAACATGGCAGCATCAGAACCCAATTCTCTGACAACAGGAAGTCCTGGATACCCCAACATACCAGAAAAACAAGATTTGGATTTAAAATCACTGGTCAGGATGCTGTTAGAGGAACACAAGAAGGACATAAATAAATGTCTTAAGAAATACAGGAGAAAATGGATCAAAAGTTAGAAGTCCTTATGAGGGAAACACAAAGATCAATTAAAGAAATTTGGGAGAATATGGGTCAAAAGATAGAAACTAATAGGGAGGAAATGCAAAATAGTCAAAACATCAAATGTACTAAACAAACAAAGAATATTAAAGGCAGTAAGAGAAAAAGGCCAAGTAACATATAATGAAGACCTATCAGAATTACTCCAGACATCTCACCAGAGACCATGAAAGCTATGAGATCCTGGGAAGATTTAATGCAGACTCTAGGAGAACACAAATGCCAGCCAAAACTACTATACCCAGCAAAACTCTCAATCACAATAGAGGGAGAAACCAAGATATTCCATGACAAAACCAAGTTTACACAATATCTTTCCACAAACCCAGCCCTACAAAGGATAATAGGGGGAAATTACCAATACAAGGAAGGAAACTACACCCTGGAAAAACGCAAGATAGTAAACTTCAGTCATCAAACACAAAAGAAGAAAACCTGTCAAATTTAAAAAGCAACTTCAAAAATGACAAAAAGCAATAATCACTACCCCTTAATATCTCTTAACATCAATGGACTCAATTCCCCAATAAAAAGACACAGACTAACAAACTGGATATGAAAACAGGACCCGATATTTTGCTGCATACAGGAAACACACCTCACTGTCAAAGGCAAACACTACCTTAGAATAAAATGTTGGAAGACAATTTTACAAACAAATGGTCTCAGGAAACAACCGAAATAGCCACTCTAATATCAGATAAAATTGACTTTCGACCTAAAGTCATCAAAAGAGATGCAGAAGGACACTTCTTGCTGGTCAAAGGAAAAATACACCAAGAAGAACTCTCAATTCAAAACACCTATGCTCCAAATACAAGGGCACCTACATTCATAAAAGAAACTTTACTAAAGGGCAAAGAACACATTGCACCTAACATAATAATTGTGGGTAACTGCAACACTCCATTCTCCTCAATGGACCGATCAGGAAAACAGAAACTAAAGAGGGATTCAGTGAAACTAATTGAAACTATGGACCAATTGGATTTAACAGATATATAGAGAACAATTCATCCTAAAGCAAAAGAATATACCTTTTTCTCAGCACTGCATGGTACCTTCTCCAAAATCAATCATATAATTGGTCACAAAACAGACCTCAACAAATACAAGAAGATTGAACTAATTTCATGCCTCCGATCAGATCACTATGGAGTAAAAGTGGTCTTCAATATCAACAAAAACAACAGAAATCCCACATACACATGGAAACTGAACAATACTCTACTCAATGACACTTTGGTCAAGGAAGAAATAAATAAGGAAATCAAAGACTTTTTAGAATTCAATGAAAATGAAGGTAAAACATACCCAAATCTATGGAACACAATGAAAGCAGTGCTAAGAGGAAAACTCATAGCACTGAGTGCCTCCAAAAAGAAACTGGAGAAAGCATACACTAGCAGCTTACTGGCACACCTGAGAGCCCTGGAACAAAAAGAAGATAAATCACCCAGAAGGCGTAGAAGACAGGAAATCATCAAACTAAGGGCTGAAATCAATCAAGTAGGAACAAAGCGAACCATACAAAGAATCAACAAAACCAAGAGCTGGTTCTTTGAGAAAATCAACAAGATAGACAAACCCTTAGCCAGACTAAACAATGAGCAGAGACAGTATCCAAATTAACAAAATTAGAAATGAAAAGGGGGATATACCAACAGAAACTGAGGTTATTCAAAAAATCATCAGATCATACTGCAAAAGCCTATACTCAACACAACTGGAGAATCTGGAGGAAATGGAAAATTTCCTAGAGAGTTACCAAATACCAAAATTAAATCAGGATCAATTAGGTCAGCTAAACAGTCCCATAACCCCTAGAGAAATAGAAGGGGTTGTAGAAAGTCTTCCAACCAAAAAAACTATGGGACCAGATGGTTTTAGTGCAGAATTCTATCAGACCTTCAAAGAAGACCTAACACCAATCCCCTTCAAACTATTCCACAAAATAGAAACAGACAGAACACTGCCCAACTCATTCTACGAAGCCTCAATTACGCTGATACCAAAACCACACAAAGATCCAACGAAGAACTAATAAATAAAATTCTTGCCAACCGAATCCAATAGCACAGCAAAATGATCATTCACCATAGCCAAGTAGGCTTCATCCCAAAGATGGAGGGATGGTTCAATGTACAGAAATCCATCAATTCAATCCACTACATAAACATTCTAAAAGAAAAAAAACACATGGTTATCTCATTAGGTGCTGAAAACGCATTTGACAAAATTCAGCATCCTTTCATGCTAAAAGTCTTGTAAAGAACAGGAACTCAAGGCCCATATTTAAACACAGTAAAAGCAATATAAAGCAAACCAGTAGCCAACATCAAAATAAATGGAGAGAAACCTGAAACAATGCCACTAAAATCAGGGACTAGACAAGGCTGCTCTCTCTCTCTCTCTCTCTCTCTCTCTCTCTCTATATATATATATATATATATATATATATATATATATATATCTTTTCAATATAGTACTTGAAATTCTAGCAAGAGCAATTAGACAACATAAGGAAGTCAAAGGAATACAAATTGGAAAGGAAGAAGTCAAATTATCACTATTTGCAGATGATATGATAGTATACTTAGGCGACCCAAAAAAAAAAAAAACTCCACCAGAGAACTCCTACAGCTGATAAACAACTTCAGCAAAGTGGCTGGCTATAAAATCAACTCAAGCAAAGCAGTATCCTTCTTGTACTCAAAGGACAAGCAGGATGAGAAAAAAGTTAGGGAAATAACACCCTTCACAATTGCCACAAACAACATAAAGTACCGTGGCGTAACTCTAACCAAACAAGCGAAAGATCTGTATGACAGGAACTTCAAGTCCTTGAAGAAAGAAATCGAAGAAGACCTCAGAAGATGGAAAAATATTTCATGCTCCTGGATTGGCAGGATCAATATAGTAAAAATGGCCATCTTGCCAAAAGCAATATACAGATTCAATGCGATCCCCATCAAAATCCCAACTCAATTCTTCATAGATCTAGAAAGAGCAATTCTCAAATTCATCTGAAGTAACAAAAAACCCAGGATAGCTAAAACTATTCTAAACAATAAAAAGACTTCTGGGGGAATCAATATCCCTGACCTCAAGCAGTACTACAGAGCAATTGTGTTAAAAACTGCATGGTATTGGTACCGCAACAGGCAAGTAGGTCAATGGATAGAATAGAAGACCCAGAAATGAACCCACAGAGTTATAGTAACTTGATCTTTGATAAAGAAGCTACAACCATCCAGTGGAAAAAAGATAGCCTTTTCAACAAATGGTGCTAGTTCAACTGGATGTCAACATGCAGAAGAATGCAAATCGACCCACTCTTATCTCCTTGTACTAAGATCAACTCCAAGTGGATCAAAAACCTCCACATAAAACGAGACACACTGAAACTAATACAAAAGAAACTGGGGAAGAACCTGGAGGACATGGGCACAGGGGGAAATTTTCTGAACAGAACACCAATAGCTTATACTCTAAGATCAAGAATTGACAAATGGGACCTCATAAGATTACAAAGTTTCTGTAAGGCAAAGGACACTGTTAGAAGGACAAAACGGCAACCAACAAATTGGGAAAAGATCTTCACCAACCCCACATCCGACAGAGGGCTAATATCCAATATATACAAAGAACTCACGAAGTTAGACCCCAAAGAACCAAATAACCCTATTAAAAATGGGGTACAGAGATAAACAAAGAATTTTCACCAGAAGAAATTCAGATGGCTGAGAAGCACCTTAAGAGATGTTCAACATCATTAGTCATCAGGGAAAAGCATATTATACAACCCTGAGATTCCACTTCACACCAGTCAGAATGGCTAAGATTAAAAACTCAAGAGACAACAGGTGCTGGCAAGGATGTGGAGAAAGAGGAACATTCCTCCACTGTTGCTGGGATTGCAAGATGGTACAACTACTCTGGAAATCAGTCTTGCTGTTCCTCAGAAAATTGGGCATGACACTTCCAGAGAACCCTGTCATACCACTTCTGGGCTTATACCCAGAGGATTCCCCTGCATATAATAAAGACACATGTTCCACTATGTTCATAGCAGCCTTATTTATAATAGCCAGAAGTTGCAAAGAGCCCAGATGTCCCTCAAAGGAGAAAGGGATACAGAAAATGTCGTATATTTATACAATGGAATACTACTCAGCAATTAAAAATAATGAATTCATGCAATTTGTAGGCAAATCGTTGGAGCTGGAAAATATCATCCTAAGTGAGCTAACCCAATCACAAAAGAATACACATGAAATGCAATCACTGATAAGTGAATATTAATGAGCCCAGAGGCTCTAATACTCAAGGCACAATTAGCAAATCAAAAGATTCCCAAGAAGAAGGAAGGAGAGGACCCTGGTCCCAAAAAGACTGGATCCAGTTTTGTAGGAGTGTATCAGAACAGAGAAATGGAGGGGGTGATTGGGGAATGGGTGGAGGGGAAGAGGACTTATGGGACATATGGTGAGGGGGGGACTGGGAAAGGGGAAAGCCTTTGGAATGCAGACAAAGAATATAGAAAAGAAAAATAGAAAAGAAAAAAAGAAATGTTTTCAATGTAAATCTTTGATTTTTATCACAAATGTTTCTTATTCCACCTTCAATTAATTTAAATAATATATATATACCATTTTATATATAAAATTTCCCATGAAATAGTCAATTTTAACGTTTTTGTCTATATATTTCTTGAATTTTGCCAGAAATATTTTCCATGTAAATCTTTAATTTTATTTGAAAATGTTTATGATACTACCTTCAATCAACTTAGAATTATCTTTATGCCTATCATTTTATTTATATAATTTCCATGATAATCTTTAATTTTGACATGTTTTTCTATATATTTCTACAATATTATCAGAAATATTTTACATGTAAATCTTCAAGTTTATCAGAAAATGTTTATAATTCCACTTTCAATCAACTTAGGAATACTTTTATGCCTACCATTATTATACCTATATAAATTTTTCCATCATAATCTTCAATTCTAACATGTTTTCTACGTTTTTCTACAATTTTATCAGAAATATTTTCCACATAAATCTTCAATTCTATCATAAAATGTTTCTATTTCTTATTTCAATTAATTTAGCAATGTTTTACATCTCTACCACTTTACTCATTAATTTTCAATGAAAATTGTCTATTTTAACATGTTTATCTGTAATATTTTCCATGTAAATCTTTAATTTTATCATAAAGTGTTTTACTTCCCTTTTCAAGAAAAAAATCACATGATCATCTTATTAAATCATGAAAAAAATCCTTTGACAAAATCCAACACCCCTTCTTGTTAAAAAAAAAAAACTTAGAGATATTAGGGATGCAAAGTGCATACTTAAACACAATAAAGGCAATATTCAGCAAAACAATATCCAACATTAAAATAAATGGAGAAAATCTTAAAGCAATTCCACTAAAATCAGGGACGGGGAAGACTGTCCACTATCTCCATATCTCTTCCATATAGTACTTGAAATTCTCTTAGAGTAAAAAGACAACTAAAGGAGATTAAGGAAATAAAAATTGCATGTAAGGAGGAGCCTACCATGGCTGTCCTCTGAGACCCTCTTCCAGCATCTGCTAGAGACAGATCCAAATACTTTACAGCCAACCACTGAAATGTGGTCAGGGAACGATTGAAGGCACTAAAGGGGATTGCAACACCATAGGAAGACCAAAGTTTCTAATGGCATGGAACCCCAGGATATTCCAGAGACTAAACCACCAATCAAACAGGATACTCAGGCTGCTCTGAAGCCTCAAACACATATGTAGCAAAGGACTGCCTTGTCCGGTCTTACTGGGAGAGGATGAACCTAATCCTGTAGAGACTTGATGTCCCAGAGAAGGAGAATGCTGGGGGTGGGGGGGAAACATTTGTTCAGAGGTAAAGGGAATCCATGAGGGGGAGGAAGAACTCTGGGAGAAGGAAAACATTTTGGATGTAAATAAATAAAACAATTAATTAATTTAAAAATATGAAAAATGAAAAGTTACCTGGGTGAAAAGGAAGCCCACATATTTGGAGAGAATATTTGCTAGCAATACCTCTGGCAGGAAAATTATATCCAGAATGCATGAAGAACTTAGAAACAAAGCCCCAAATAATAATTGAGCCACAGATCTGAATAGAAAATTCTTAAAATAATATGACAGAACCCAATAGTACACATTAGAAGCTCTCTTTTGAGTTGTTGGCTATGATTACCAAAAGACTAAATATACAGTCATTTGAGGCTGCCTTAGGTTAAGCCACAGATGTGGAATAATATTGCTGTGGACATTATATACTACAAAAACAGGTTCCAGAAGTTGCAGAGCTAGAATTGATATAGATTCCCCATCGCTGATGGCAAACATTTATGGAACCAGAAGGTGACATGCAGATTTTCAAAGGAGGGATGCAAGCAACAGTCTGATGCAGCTGAGATACTTATAAACTACATCAAGACCAGCATGTCATAATAATCCTATGGCTGCAATAGTGGCATATATACATTGAGAGAAACCATCACATATCTAATGACATTTCAACCTTTCTCATTAAATGACAGACTATGCCTGGTACTGAAAACCAGGCTAATAATTCAGTGCTTTTAAATCATGGTTGTTGGAGGAGAATCTACAACCACAAATTTACATACGCAGTATAATAAGAACAATTTATAAAGCTGAAGGGATTTGCAGCACCATAGGAGGAACAACAATATGCGTCACCAAGAACTCCCATAGCTCCCAGGGACAAAACCATCAACCAAAGAGTACATTTGGAGTTACCCAGAGCCCCAGACACATCGGCAGCAGAAGATGATCTTGTTGAACACCAAATGGGGTAAAGGCCCTTGGTCCTGGAAAGACTTGAAACCATAGTGTAGAGGAATACCAGGATAGGGAAGCGGGGGTGAGTTGATTGGGGAAGGGGAGATGGCTTATGATATTTTAGGGGAAGGGAAAAACCAGGAAAGGCGACAAAATTTGAAGAGTATATAAAGAATATACCTAATTTTTTTTAAAAAAATAACAATTTAGAAACATTTAACTTTATGCTCACATATAAGTGTAATTTTCTCCCCTCAAAGAAATTTCTCTTTGCAACAGGTGGAGAGCACTACAAAAAAATCAAATTAGAACTGTGGAATACACTCCCAATGGCAACATTTACAAAATACTTTCTCAGTTAAGGTCCAAAGAACATTATATAAGAGGAGGTAGAATGACTGTAAGAATAAGAATATCAAGAAAATTGATATGACATTGTGTCTCCTAGAAATATGAAAATATCCTCCCATAAAGTATAACACACAAGACTCCTAAATGTGATATGAATAATGATCCATAGATATGTCAAAGTAGATGGGAAATAGTCCACAAGAATTCCACCTCTACAAAGAAATTATTGACAACTAAATAGAGGTGGGAACATGAGAGGTGGTCTTCCCTAGGAAAGAGCACTCCAAGACAATGTCCAGTCAAATTATAAGCTCTAAAATGCATACCTATGTATCAACACACAAACAGAACAAATTATATTTAGGCACATATATGTATTTACAAATATGCTTGTAAAAACACTTTGTAAAAAACTCATGTGTAATATTCTCAAAAAATAAAATTCAAAATAGAAATGCCTATTACATGATCATTCATTGATTTATTAATGTTATCTTTATAAGCAACTAAAGAAACAATAAATTACTAACCTTTTTGAAACTTAAATAGGATTAAAGAGAACATTTAATCTGTGCTTAACTTATTCATTATTCCTCATTCAACATATGGACCATTCTTCTCAATTTCATGGCCACAGTTAAATTATTCCCTCTGCATTGTTGGTGAATCTTGAAAGACAGCTCTGGCCTGGACCATAGAAGTACATTAAGAGCAGACTTCAGGGCAGCTCACTAGCATCGCTGATACAGATCCTTGGGAATATGAATCAGAACTGGGTTCCACTACCACCTGTCTAAGAGGCAGACACACTTTTGTTACCTACACCATTGCCTGAAGATCTCAGAAACTGTTTCCTATCCCTTGGTACATGCAACCATTACATGTGATTATACCATTCTCTAGCCCAAGTTTCCAGGTCTTTTCAGGATCCTGAGCTTCTAGGGTACTACAGTAAAAAGGAGAACCTACCATTGTACTGGCCTTAGAGGACTCGGGTTGTTAGGATATCAATGTCCCCAATAAAAGAAAGCATAAAACTCCTGGCTCTCACATGGACAAGAGAGAAAAGGAAAGCAACAGTGCAGAAATATGAGCAAGAAGCATGCCAGCACTACACAGCACAGTGGACATCCTATTCCCTATAGGTTCTCCAGCCCTGGACTGGACTCAGTTGCAGTGACATCTGCAGGGTACAATGGAATCTTCAACATTGGCAGGAGATGCTTGGGGCTATGAGTGTGCTGTATGGGTCACAATATCAGCCATCCAGTCATAATGTACTAATTTTTTTCTTTTCTCATCTGGCACTGCAACATAGGGACTCTGTAATTAATTCAGGACACCTGTGAAAACTCCAGCATATGAAATCTATGCCCTCTGTTCTGTGTGAAAATCTTGCCTGTTTCTTCAGTTTGACTTCTTTGAAGTGCAGGTATCTATCAAAAAGCAAAAACTGTTTTCTTGCTGTTGAAAGTCATGTGCTGCAAATAAATGAAAAACACATTGTTGAACCTAGATGTGGTGTTTGGGAGGAGCCTATGCTCTGGAATCACTGGAAAGTTATGTCTCCTTTGAGGATCCAAGGTCAGGAGCTCAAAGAGAGTGTGTCTTGTCTCTGATAGGAGCAGGTCTCCTTCCATGACAATATAGGGAATTACTAATTTAATAAAAAGAAGTGGATATTACTGGCTGAACTATATTATATATGATGTAATGGTAGGAAGAGATGTCAATGATGATAATATTTGGACACAACAATATAAGTGACATGTTTACCCCTTCTCATGGAGATGCCAATGGCTCAACCTTTGGCTTAAACAAAAGATCTGGAATTGATTTAAAAATTTAAGTTCAGGCATGGTGTCTTTCAATTATTCAGGTTTCATAATAGTTATATACAATGTTTCTTCTACTATACATTATTTAAAAGTGCTCCACAGAAGGACATTTAGAAAAAGTCTTAGGATTGTCCCTTCTACACCCCCTTGATCAGTATGAGCATCTCCTTTCTGTCCTGTACTAAGCATGTCCTGTATTAAGTATGTCCTGTACTAAGCATGCCAGAATGAGTACTCCTAGTAGAATCAGATTGGAATCCCAGGCCCTCTGTCTGATATTGTGAACTCATATAGGTTGTGATAACTGAGACAGAAGTTCCTGCTATGAATCCTGTATGAGTGCTGGGGATGAGAGAGCTGCAGCAAAGACTACCCAGGTTCTTTGTAAATGGTAGCCCTGGAGTTCAAAAGACATCAAGTCAAAAGAATCTATTGTATGGTCTTTAATGTAGTACTTACTTTATAACATGTTTATAGTATAAAAACCAAAAGACATTTGCAGATTACAGGAAACATCAAAAAATTTTCATGGAAGAAAGATGATCCCAGGAACTACCCTGGACAAGTTTCTACAGAACCAAGAATCCCCCGAGATTCACCCGGAGATTCAAGTACTCTGGAAGGACACTGTGTGAGAGGATGTGTTCTTTATACAAACTGGACCTGAGTTGTTTACGCAAGATAGCTGCTTATCTATTGTTCCCAATCTACTGGCAGTCCAACTGCTCCTTCTTTTCCATCTGACCATTTTCTTGGAATCTCATCCACTCTTCCCTTTCTACTTGCTACAGATACCTGATGTCAGGCTGCAACACTTGTGCCCACATGTAGTCTCAGACCAGGGAGGAGACAGTCCATGTCTGTTCCTAGATGCGTCCCATTAGAGTCTGAAGAATAGTGTGGCCTCTCATGCTGCTTTAGCACTCAGCTATGATAATAAGGTTTTCCCTGTGACAAACATAGGTACTTTCCTCCTGGAGGATATCTTTACAACTGTATTTTTAAGGACCATCAGAGAGTAGATAAAAACTGAAGGGTATTTGTGAGTCAGATCTGATGAACTAGATTCTCAGTGTGTCCTTTAAGTTAGATCATGTTAGACCTTGAAAAAACAGGACAAAATGAATTCCTCATGATAGTTGTTACTCTACTCTGGTAATGGAACCACTTTAGGAGGAAGCAGTCAACATTTCTGAAATAAAACATAAAATCATTAAGAGTCTAAAATAGCTTTTGATTGCACATTTTCCAAGCAACACATTGTATAAGAAAAGAATTATGTGATACCCCAATGGAAAGGATGTTATTCTGGTAAAGTGAGTACCTCCCTAACCTTACATGGAGGGCACTGGGGATGAAATAAATTTGAATACGCACCTAATGCTGCCCAAAAAAATTTAGAGATGCTATAAGATAGGCCTGCAGGGGATGAACTGTGCAGTGATTTCAGAACATAAAGTTCTGAGGCACCTTTATCATGGCCTGGTCCCTTCTCCTTCTACATTTACTCTTTCTATATGCAGGAAAATTCTTAGCAATTTCCTCAGAAAAATACTAAACTGTGAACTCTGACAGAAGTCCAGAGGATGAGTCTTTATCCATGGCCCTCTCTACCTACTCTTTCTTACAGGTTCTATGACCACCTTTGAGCTGACCCAACCACCTTCCATGTCAGTCACTGTGGGACGGACTTTCACAATCACTTGTTCTGTAGATGAATTTCCAAAAAGATATGCTTATTGGTTTCAGCAGGATAGACTATTATGGGAGTGATGTACAATGTTATTAGATGTATTTCATAATATATATTTATTTATTTCATTTTTAAAAGTATAAATATTTATAATGTCTGTAAAAGTCATTCATATGGGAGGAAATAATTTCACTACATTTTTTTTTACTGTAGGGTAAATTTCTACCTTATGTTTAAATTTTATTTTTTATTTTTAATGTTTTTATTATTAATTATTGTTATACACTCCATATTTTATTCCACAGACTGCCAACCCCTGTCCATCTTCCAACTGTTCCACATCCCATACAATTTCCTCATCCCCAGGGTCCACGTGGATGTCACTACACCCCACCCCACCTGACATCTAAACACCCTGGGGTCTCCTTCTCATAAGGGTTAGGTGCATTATCTCTGAATGAACACAGACCCAGCAGTCCTCTACTGTGTGCCTGTTGGTAGCCTCATATCAGCTGTATGTATCAGGTGTATGCTGCCTGTATGGTGGTCCAGTGTTTGAGAGATCCCAGGGTTCCAGATTACTTGAGACCACTGATCCTCCTACAGGGCCACCCTCAGCTTCATTCTGCCTTCCCTAATTCAACAGCAGGTTTCAGCTGATTCTGTGCATTGGTTGGGTACAAATATCTACTTCTGACTCTTTCAGCTGCTTGTTGAGTCTTCCAGAATGTTGTCATGCTAGGTTCCTTTTTGTGAACATTCCACAACCTCAGTAATAGTGTCAGGCCTTGGGACCTCCCCTTGAGCTGGATCCCACTTTGGGCCTGTTGCTGGACCTTCTTTTCCTTGGGCTTCTCTCCATTTCCATCCCTGTAATTCTTTCAGACAGGAACAATTATGGGTCAGAGTTATGACTTTGGGATTCCCCCCTCTCTCTCATTTGAAGTCCTGTCTTCATGCTGGAAGTAGGCTCTTTAAATTCCCTCTCCCTGCTGTTGGGCATTTCATTCCCTCCCTTTTAGTCTTGAGTCTCTTACCTCCAAAGTCTATGGTGCATTCTGGAGCATCCCCCTAACCTCCTATCTCCCAAGATTACCTGTTTCCATTCTTTATGCTGATCTTCGGGGCTTCAGTCCTTTCCCTCCCCCAATGTCAGATCAGGTTCCCCTCTTGCCCCTCAAACCTCTCTCCCCCGTCTCCCCTACCCTGTACATTTTCCCTCTCAGGTCCCTCCATCCTTCCTCACTTATGACTACTTTCCTCTCCATCCCAAGTGGGGCTGCTGTGTCCTCACTTGGGCACTTCAGTTTGTTGAACTTTTTGAGTTCTGTGGACTCTATCTTGGGTACTCTATATATTTTTGGCTAATATCCACTTATTAGTGAAAACATACCATGCATGTCCTTTTGTGTCTGAGTTACCTCACTAAGGATGATATTTTCTAGCTCCATACTTTTGCCCACAAAACTCAGGAGGTCCTTGTTCTTGATAGCTGAATAATATTCCACTGTGTCAATGATACACATTTTCTGTATCCATGCTTCAGTCAGGGGACATCTAGGTTGTTAATTCTGCCAATACATGATCAAAGGAAATCTCTTCATTTTCTGAGATCTTTAATTTCTTTCTTAAGAGACTTGATGTTATTGTCATGCAGTTCTTTCACTTTTTTTTGGTTAGAGTTACCCCAAGATATTTTATATTATTTGTGGGTATTGTGAAGGGAGTTGTTTCCCTAATTTCTTTTTCAGCCTGTTTGTCATTTGTATAAAGGAAAGCTACTGCTTTATTCGAGTTAATTTTATATCTGGTCACTTTGCTGAAGTTGTTTATCAGCTGGAGAAGTTCTCTAGTGGAATTTTGGGGTTGCTTATATATACTATCGTATCATGTAAAAATAGTAATACCTTTATTTCTGCTTTGCCAATTTGTATCATCGTGATCTCTTTTTGTTGTCTTACTGTTCTAGATAGCACTTCTAGTACTATGTTGAATAGATATGGAGAAAATGGGCATCTTTGACTTGTGCCTGATTTAAGTGGGATTGCCTCAAGTATGTCTCCATTGAATTTGATATTGGCTGTTGGTTTGCTGAATATTGTTTTTATTATGGTTAGGTATAGGCCTTGAATTCCTGATCTCTTGATACTTTTAACATAAAAGGGTGTTGCATTTGGTCAAATTCTTTTTCTGCATCTAAGGAAATAATCATGTGATTTTTATTTGAGTTTGTTTATATAGAGGATTATGTAAATTGATTTTCATATATTAAACGAACTTTGCATCCCTGAGATAAAGCCTACTTGATCATGATGAATGATGGCTTTGATGTGTTCTTGGATTTGGTTTGCAAGAATTTTATTGAGTATTTTTGCATCACTATTCATAAGCAAGATTGATCTGAAGTCCTCTTTTTTGGTTGGGTCTTTGTTTTTTGTTTGTTTGTTTGTTTTAGGTAACAGGGTAATTGTGGCTTCATAGAACAAGATAGTGTTACTTCTCTTTCTATTTTATGGAATAGTTTGAGGAAAATTGATATCAGGTATTATTTGGAGGTCTGGTAGAATTCTGCACTAAATTCATCTGTCCCTGGGTTTCATTTTTTCCTTTTTTGATTGGGACGTTTTTAATGACTTCTATTTCCTTGTGCAATATAGACCTTTTAAGATAGTTTACCGGCTCTTGATTTAACATTGGTATGCTGCATCTTCCTAGAAAAATCATCCATTTCTTCTAGATTTTTCAGTTTTATTGAGTTTAGGCTTTTATAGTAGGATCTGATGATTTTTTGAATTTCCTTCAATTCTGTTCTTATATCTCCATTTTCATTACTGATTTTGTTAATTTGGATACTGTATCTCTGCCTTTTGTTTAGTTTGGCTAAGGAATCTAAGGCTTCTGCAGCTGATATTGAAGATATGGTCAAATTTGTCATAGCAGGTGACTGATGGTGCATATCTTTCTTTGTGTCCCCTTCAGTGAACTATAGTTGTGGGTTTGTGTGCTTTGTAGCCTGTTATATGGAAAGCAACAGACAATTGAAGATTCCAGGAGAGCTAACAGCTGGAAGTCAAAGAACAGGACTGTGACATGGAAGATTGCCTGAGAGTTTCTGTTTCTGTTCTACTTTTCATTAAAACTAGAATAAAGATTACATGTAAACTACTGGTACTTGATTTTAATTTGATAATTTTTATTAGATATTCTTTATTTACATTTCAAATGTTGTCCCCCTAAACAACTGGCAATTTAAGTTTCCTTTTCTGTCTTTTTTTGTGTAAAGTTGTCTAATTTGAAAAAATATAGGTTGTGAAAATAAAGATTTAGGCACTACTCAATTTTTCTTTTGATTCTTTTAATTAACTTTTTTCAAGAAAAAAGAAATATATGGTTTTATGTTGAGATCCTTGATCCACTTGGACCTCAGTATTATACAGGTGATAAGTATGGGTATATTTTCATTCTTCTACATGTAGACATCCAGGTAGTCCAGTACTAATTGTTTAAGATGATTTCATTTTCCATTGTACTTCTGGAACAGTAAGCTTTGGCTTCTTTATCAAAACTCAAGTGTCCATAGGTGTGTGGGTTGATTTCTGGGTCTTTGATTTTATTCCATTGATCAACCTGTCTGTTGCTGTACCAATATCATGCAGTTTTTTATCAATATTGCTCTGTAGTACAGTTTGAGTTCAGGGATGGTGATTCCTGCCAAAGTTCATTTATTGTTCAGGATGTTCAAGATTGTTTTGACTCTCCATGGTTTTCTGTTTTTCCATATTAAGTTGAGGATTGCTCTTTCAATGTCTATAGAAAACTGTGTTGGAATTTTGATGGGATTGCATTGAATTTGTAGATTGGTTTTGGTAAGCTGCCCATTTTCACAATGTTAATCCTACCAACCATGAGTGTTAGAGATCTAGCCATCTTCTAATATCTACTTCAGCTTCTTCCTTCAGGGACTTGAAGTTCTTGTCATTAGATCTTTTGCTTGGTTGGTTAGTGATACATCAAGATATTTTATATTATTCATTGCTAATTAAAGGGTCTTATTTCTGTAATTTCTTTCTCGGCCCATTTGTCATTTGTACAAAGAAGGGGTACTGATCTCTTTGAGTTAATTTTGTATCCATCAACTTTGCTGAAGCTCTTTATCAGGTATAGACATTGTCTGATAGAATTTTTAGGGTTGCTTGCATATACTGTCATATCAACATACTTTGAGGTATTCTTTTCCAATTTGTATTCTTTTGATCTCCTTTAGTTGTCTTGTTGCTCTCACTAGAACTTCAAGTACTATATCAAATCAATTGGAAGAGAAGGAGCAGCCTTGTCTTGTCCCTGATTTTAGTGGAAATGCTTTAATTTTCTCTCTTTTTGGATTGATATTGGCTATTGGCTTGCTGTATGCTACTTTGTGTTTAGTTATGTACCCTGTATCCCTGCTTTCTCTAATACCTTTAACATAAAGTAGTATATTTTATCAAAGGTTTTTTCAGCACCTATTGAGATTATCACACATTTTTTTCTTTTAGTTTGTTTATATGGTGGATTACATAGATGGATTTCCCTATATTAAACCATCCTCCATCCCTGGGATGAAACCTACTTGATCTTCATGGATGATGTCTTTGATGTGTTTCTGGATTTGGTTTGTGAGTATTTTGAGAATTTTTCCATCAGTGTTCATAAGAGCAATTGGTCTGAAGTTATTTGTCTTTGTTGAGTTTTGTGTGGTTTAGGTATCTTGGTTACTGTGGTGTCATACAGTGAGTTTGGCAGTGTTCCTGCTGTTTCTAACTCATGAGAAAGTTTGAGTACTGTTGGAATTGTTTCATCTTGAAAAGTCTGAGAGATTTCTGCATGAAAAACATCTGGTTTGGGACCTATTTTTCCTTTGGTTAGGAGACTTTTAATGACTGTTTCTATTTAGGGGTTATGGGGCTACTTAAATAGTTTACCTGATCTTGACTTTACTTTGGTAAGTGGGATCTGTCTACAAAATTGTTGATTTCACTAAGATTTTTAAATGTGAATACAGGTTTTTGAAGTTAAAAACTAATGTTTCTTTGAACTTCATCAGTGTTGTCAATTGTTATAACTCCCTTTTCACTACTGATTTTATTTATTTGGATACTGTCTCTCTGTCTCTTGTTTAGTTTAGCTAAGAGTTTGTCTATCTTTATGATTTTCTCAAGGAACAAGCCCTTGGTTTTCTTGATTCCTTGGATTGTTTCCTTTGTTTCTATCTGATTGATTTCAGCCCTAATTTTGATTATTTCCTGCCTTCAACTCTTCTTTTATATGCTTGCTTTTTTCTACTGCTTTCAGGTATATTTTTAAATAGATTGTATTAGAACTTTCTAATTTCTTTATGGGGGCACTTAGTGCTATGAACTGTCCTATTAGCACTGCTTTCATTGTTTCTAATAAATTTGAGTATGTTGTACCTTCATTTTCATTGAATTCTAGAAAGTATTTCATTTCATACTATATTTCTTCCCTGACCTGAAGATCATTGAGCAGAGTTTTGCAATTTCCAAGAGTGTGTAGGCATTCAACTGTTAAGTTGTTGTTGAATTCCAATTTTAATCCATGGTTGTCTGATAAGATAGAAGGCATTATTTCAATTTTCTTTTTATCTGTTGAGGTTTGCTTTGTGACCAACTAGATGGTAAATTGTGGAGAATGATCCATAAGGTACTGAGAAGAAGGTATATTCTTTTGCATTCATGTGAAATATTCTAGAGATGTCTGTGAGGTCCACTTGATTCATAATGTCTATCATTTTCATTATTTTCTCTATTTAATATTGGTCTACCTTGGGCACAAACTCTGCAGCCAGTCCAGTGACACCCAGAGAAAGCTACACTTTCCAAGTGCTCTGAAATGCCCAGGATAATATGATCAGAGGTGAGGAGGATATAACATCTGTCCCAACACCACAGGCATAACTAGGACCAGAAGGATTCAGGGTCACAAGAACCTTGCTTGACCAGTAGCACAGGTACTTTGCAGTCTGGGCTGGTTTACCTTGTGCTCTAACTTCAAAGCCAGTCACATATTATCCAGAAGAAGCTCCACGCCTAGGTGCTCTAACATGTCCAGCATCACAGGATTGCAGGATCCCAGGAGCTTTGTCACACCAGGACCTCAGGGCCCCAGAGGCAAAGTGACTCCCAGGAGCCCTGACACACCCAGGATCTCAGAATCACAGGATCCAAGAATCACAGGACCACAGAGACAGCTGAACCCTGAGGAGTTCTGATCACAGGATCACAGGAAGGACAGGCTCCAGTAGCACTAGAGATAATCAGATAGCAGGAGGCAAGTGTAAGAACAAAAACAACAGAACCCAATTTAACGTGGCATCATCAGAACTCAATTGTCCAATCATGGAAAGTCCTGGATACACCATCACACTGGAAAAGAAAGAAATGGATCTAATTCACTTCTCATGATAATGATAGAGGACTTTAGTCAAAACAAGGAAATTTAGGATGACTGGTTCTAAAGCCCTCTCTTGTGTATATACCATTGATTTGGGGGTATTTTTACTTCCAGAATGGTGTTTTTGCAGGTGAATTGCAATTTGAAGTTATTTTCTAAATGAGACATAGCAATAGGCATGGCCATGTGCCTACAATGATTAGCTTGATGTATACTCCTAACTTAACAAATATTGTTGAACAATTGGTCAAAAAGGACATAAATAGCTCCCTTAAAGAAATGAAGGAGAACACTGATAAACAGGTAGAAGCCCTTAAAGAGGTGCTGGCAGCTCCACCAGGTAAGCAGAGGGCATCAGAGTGAAGGATTGCCCAGGACACAGCCTGCCTGGGTTCCTTCCCCACCAGGGAGCCAGGCAGCTCTACAGCTGCCTGGGCACACATCCTGTGGGACAGCATCTGACCATCAGGAAGTCCCATGGATAGACGGAGCCACAGGGTCCAAGATTGCCACCATCTTGGCTCCAGCAGTTCAGCCAGGGAAGCACCTGACCTGCAGGGAGTCCCGCGGTTAGACAGACAAGGCACACTGGGCTCCAACAGCACCCAAGAGTAAGGCAGCACATCAACAATCTGTCTCAGGGGAAACCCAGTCATTCACTGGTGTGGAAATAGCCTTACAGGCCCACAGGAGGTTCAAGCAACACCCAGTGACAACAGGACCAATTAACGCCAGAGATAACCAGATGGCAAAAGGCAAACCTAGAAAGCTTACTAACAGAAATCAAGGCAATATGGCAGCATCTGAACCCAATTCCCCAACAAAAGCAAGTCCTAGATACCCCAACATACCAGAAAAACAAGATGTGGATTTAAAAACACTGGTCATGATGCTGTTAGAGGAACACAAAAAGGACATAAACAAAAGTCTTAAAGAAATACAGGGGAACATGAATAAGTTAGAAGCCCTTACAATGGAAACACAAAAATTACTCAAAGAAATTCAGGAGAATATTGGTCAACAGATAGAAGCCAATAAATAGGAAACAAAAAAAATCACTTAAAGAAATGCAGGGGAAATTGAGCCAACAGGCAGAAGTCAAGAAAGAGGAAACACAAAAAATTCTTAACAAATTGCAGGAAAACACAAACAAACAAGTGAAGGAACTGAGCAAAACCATACAGGATATAAAAACAGAAGTAGAAACAACTAAGAAATCACAAAAGGAGATAACTTTGGAGATAGAAAACCTTGGGAAGAAATCAGGGGCCATAGATGCAAATATCAACAAGAGAATACCAGAGATAGAAGAATCTCAGATAGCGAAGATACCATAGAAACCATTGACTCAACAGTGAAAGAAAATGCAAAATGCAAAAACTTGTAACCCAAAATATCCAGGAAATCCAGGACACAATGAGAAGACCAAACCTAAGGATTATATGTATATATGAGAGTGAAGATATACAACTTAAGGGGCCAGCAAATATCTTCAACAAAATTATGGAAGAAAACTTCCCTAACCTAAAGAGAGAGTTGCCCATGAATATACAAGAAGCCTACAGAAATCCAAACAGACTGGACCAGAAGAGAAATACTTCCTGTCACATAATAATCAAAACCCCAAGCATACTAAACAAAGAATATTAAGAGCAGCAAGAGAAAAAGGCCAAATAACATATAAAGGAAAACTGATTACAGTTACAACAGATTTATCACCAGAGACCATGAAAGCTAAAAGATCCTGGCCAGATCTCATAAAGACTCTAAGAGACCACAAATGCCAGCCAAGATTCATATGTCCAGCAAAACTCTCAATCATAGATGGAGAAACCAAGATATTCTATGATAAAACCAAAGTTATAAAATACTTTTCCATAAACCTAGCCCTACAAAGGATAATAGGAAGAAAACACCAATACAAGGAAGGAAACTATACCCTGAAAAAAGCAAGATAGTAAACTTCTTTCATCAAGCCAAAAAGAAGATAACCACTCAAATATAAAAATAACATCAAAAATAACAGGAAGTAATAATCACTACTTCTTTATATCTCTTACATCAACAGACTCATTTCCCAATAAAAAGACATAGACTAACAGACTGGATACATAAACAGGACCCTACATTTTGCTGCTTACAAGAAACACACCTCAGGGTCAAAGACAAACACTGCCTCGGAGTAAAAGGCTGGAAAACAATTTTATAAGCAAAAGGTCTTAGAAAACAAGGTGGATTAACCATCCTAAAGTCAGATAAAATTGACTTTCAACCTAAAGTCATCAAAAGAGACACAGAAGGTCACTTCTGACAGGTCAAAGGAAAAATCCACCAAGAAGAACTCTCAATTCTGAACATCTATGCTCCAAATGCAAGGGCACCCTCATTCATAAAAGAAACTTTACTAACGCTCAAAGCACACATTGCACCTAACACAATAATTGTGGGCGACTTCAACACTCCACTCTCCTCAATGGACAGATCAGGAAAACAGAAACTAAACAGGGACAGAGTAAAACAAATTGAAGCATTGGACCTATTGTATTTAACAGATATATAACATTTATATATATATATATATATATATATATATAAACATTTCATCATAAAGCAAAAGAATATACCTTTTTCACAGCACCTCATGGTACCTTCTCCAACATCGACCATATAACTGGTCACAAGACAGACCTCAACAAATATAAGATCAAAATAATCCCTTGACTCCTATCAGATCACTATTGAATAAGAGTAGTCTACAATAGCAAAACACACACACACACACACACACACACACAAGAGAAAGCCTACATACACAATGAGGCTGAACAATACTCTACTCAATGATATCCTGGCCAAAGAAGAAATAAAGAAATGAAAGACTTTTTAGAATTTAATGAAAATGAAGGCACAACATACCCAAATCTAAGGGACACAATGAAAGCAGTGCTAAGAGGAAAACTCATAGCCCTTAGTGCCTCCAAAAAGAAACTGGAGAAAGCATACACTAGCAGCTTACTGGCACACCTGAAATCCCTGGAACAAAAAGAAGCTAATTCATCCACGAGGAGTAGAAGACAGAAAATCATCAAAATCAGGGCTGAAATCAATCAAATAGAAACAAAAAGAACCATACAAAGAAATAACAAAAACCAGGAGCTGGTTCTTTGAGAAAATCAACAAGATAGATAAACCCTTCACCAGACTAATCAAAGGTCACAGAGACAATATCCAAATTAACAAAATTAGAAATGAAAAGGGAGATATAAGAACAGAAACAGAGGAAATTCAAAAAATCATCACATCCTACTACAAAAGTCTATACTCAACACAACTGGGAAATCTGGAGGAAATGGACAATTACCTAGACAGATACCAAATACCAAAATTAAATCAGGATCAAATAGATCAACTAAACAGTCCCATAACCCCTAAAGAAATAGAAGTGGTCATAGAAAGTCTTCCAACCAAAAAAACAAAAAAGCACAGGAGTGGTTTTAGTGCAGAATTCTATCAGACCATCAAAGAAGAAGACCTAACACCAATACTCTTCAAACTATTCCACAAAATAGAAACAGAATGAACACTACCCAACTCATTCTATGAAGCCACAATTACACTGATACCAAAACCAAACAAAGATCCAACAAAGAAGGAGAACTACAGGCCAATATCCCTTATGAATATCAATGCAAAAATAATCAATGAAATTCTTTCCAGTAGAATCCAAGAACACATCAAAATGATTATTCACCATAATCAAGTAGACTTCATCACAGGGATGCAGACATGGTTCAATATACTGAAATCCAAAAATGTGATCCACTACATAAACAAACTCAAAGAAAGAAACCACCTGGTAATTTCATTAGATGCTGAAAAAGCATTTGACATAATTCAGCATCCTTTCATGCTAAAAGTCTTGGAAAGAACAGGAATTCATGGCCCATACCTAAACATAGTAAAAGCAATATACAGCAAACCGGTAGCCAACATCAAGCTAAATGGAGAGAAACTTGAAGCAATACCACTAAAATCAGGGACAAGACAAGGCTGCCCCCTCTCTCCATATCTTTTCAATATAGTACTTGAAGTTCTAGCTAGAGCAATTAGACAACATAAGGAGGTCAAAGGGATACAAATTGGAAAAGAAGAAGTCAAACTATCACTATTTGCAGATGATATGATAGTATACTTAAGCGACCCAAAAAACTCCACCAGAAAACTCCTACAGCTGATACACAACTTCAGCAAAGTGGCTGGTTATAAAATCAATGCAAGCACATCAGTAGCCTTCCTATACTCAAAGGATAAACAGGCTGAGAAAGAAATTAGGGAAATGACACCCTTCACAATAGCCACAAACAATATAAAGTATCTTGGTGTGATGCTAACCAAACAAGGGAAAGAACTATATGACAAGAACTTCAGATTTCTGAAGAAGGAAATGGAAGAAGACTTCAGAAAATGGAAAAATCTTCCATGCTTGTGTATTGGCAGGATTAATATAGTAATAACAGTAAAAGAACTTCCAGGGGAATCAGTATCCCAGAACTCAAGCAGTACTACAGAGCAATAATGTTAAAAAAGTGCATGGTATTGGTACAGTGACAGGCAGGTAGATAAATGGAATATGATTGAAGACCCAAAAATGAACCCACACACCGATGGTCACTTGATCTTCAACAAAGGAGCTGAAACCATCCAGTGGAAAAAAGATAGCCTTTTCAATAAATGGTGCTGACTCAACTGGAGGTCAGTTTGCAGAAGAATGCAAATTGATCCATTCTTATCTCTTTGTACTACGCTCAACTCCAAGTGGATCAAGGACCTCTACCAAAAACCAGACACACTGAAACTAATAGAAAAGTAACTGGGGAAGACCCTTGAGGACATGAGCACAGGGGAAAAGTTCCTGAATAGAACACCAATAGCTTATGCTCTAGGATCAAGAATTGACAAATGGGACGTCATAAAATTGCAAAGCTTCTGTAATGCAAAGGGCACTGTCAATAGGAAAAAACTGCAAGGAGCAGACTGGGAAAAGATTTTAACCAATCCTACATCCAATAGAGGAATCATATCCAATATATACAAAGACCCCAAGAAGTTAGACTCCAGAGAATCAATTAACCCTGTTCAAAAATGGGTCACAGAGCTAAACAAAGAATCTTCAACTGAGGCATATCAAAAGGCTGAGAAACACCTAAATAAATGTTCAACATCTTTAGCTATTAAGTAAATGCAAATCAAACCAACACCTGAGATTCCACCTCACACCAGTCAGAATGGTTAAGATCAAAAACTCAGGTGACAACAGATGGTGGCGAGGATGTAGAGAAATAGGAACACTCCTCCATTGTTGATGGGATTGAAAGCTGGTACAACCACTCTGGAAATCAGTAAGGCAGCTCCTCAGACTCTTGGGTATATACCAAGAAGATGCTACAACATTTAATAAGGGCACATGCTCCATTATGTTCATAGCTTACTTATACTAGCCAGTAGCTGGAAAGAACCCAGAAGTCCTTCTGGAAAGTCCATCTGGAAAGATGAATGGATACAGAAAATGTGGTACATTTACACAATGGAATACTTCTCAGCTACCAAAAATGATGAATTCATGAAATTCTTAGGCAAATGGATGGAACTAGAAAATATCATCCTAGTGAGGTAACCCAATCACAAAAGAACACACATGGCATTCACTCACTGATAAGTGGACATTAGGCCAAAAGCTCATTATATTCAAGATACAATTTACAGACCACATGAAACTCAAGAAAAAGGAAGAGCAAAGTTTTGTTTTGGTTCGTCTGAGAAAGGGAACAAAATACAGGAGTAAATATGATGATAATATGTAGAGCAGAGACTGAAGGAAAGGCCATCCAGAGACTATCTCACCTGGGAATTCGTCCTATATACAGTCACCAAACTTGACACTATTGCGGATGCCAATAAATGCTTGCTGAAATGAACCTAATATGGCTGACTCCTGAGAGGCCCTTCCAGAGCCTTACAAATAGAGGTGGAGGCTAGCAGTCAACCATTGGACTGAGCGTGGGGTCCTCAATGGAGGAGTTAGTGAAAGGACTGAAGGAGTTGAAGGGTTTTGCAGCCCCATATGGAAGAACAACAATATCAATGAACCAGATCCCCCAGAGCTCCCAGGGACTAAGCTGTGGGCCCTTGGGTGGAGGCCCTGCTGGGTGCATGTGTGAGAGTTCTGGCAGAGGGGAGCGCAGAGGTAACGACAGGGGAAGTCGCTTCTGCTGCCCCTGTGCTGCTGCAACCACGACTGCCACCACTGCTGCCACTGCCAGCACTGCTTGAAGTCTTGTTTAGTCTCATTGCTCTGTGCTGAGTCCAGTCTGATGGGCTGACAAAAGGACTCCTAAGCAGGAAAGTTTGCAGCAGAGCAGCTGGTGGTGCATTGGGAGAGCAGACCTCTTCCCCTCGTGTTACAGCTTTTATGACAGAAACTCTCACATGATAGAGTAATATTCACACACCTTTTATTCCCCTATAGGATTCAGGATAGGGTTTATATACAGTTTGGGGGTGATTCCGGGTTTGGCAGCACGTACTTCTCATTGGCTTGGTCTGAGAACTTGGGGAAACCTTATTTACATGTAGGAAGGCTTGGTGCTGCTTCTATGTGACTGATAGCCACACAAGTCTCCTGCAGGGTGGATGTGGGGGCCAGGGGCCAGGGGGCAGTAATTGAACTCCTTATTTCCCATGCATGTGGAAGCTCTGCTCACAAGGTCATAGGTGGAAGCCCTACCCCCAGGTTACAGGGTTCAAAGTCGCTGCTCTACCTGAGACCAGGCTGCCTGTGCACAGATCACCTACCTCCCAACACTAAACCATAAACCAAGGAGTACACATTACTCCAGCTGCATGTGTACCAGAGGACTACCTTGTTAAACATCAATGGGAGGAGAGGTCCTTGGTCCTATGAAGGTTTGATAGATGCACCAGTGTAGCAGAATTGAAGCCAGGGAGGTGGGAATGGGGTGGATGGAGGAACACGTCATAGAAGCAGGGGGTGGGAGGATGTGATAAGTGGTTTCTGGGAGGGGGAGAAATCAGGAAAGGGTTTAACATTTGAAATGTAAATAAAGAACATATCCAAAAAATAAAATAAAATGAAATTGCAGTTTAAATTTCTTTTAAAAAAATAATAGTTTAGCCTTAACATTTTCCTTGACTTGTGTGTCAATTTCTTTGATTGTATCTTCTTTGCCTCAGATTATCGCTTCCTTCTCCTGTATTCTGTTGATGATACTTAACATGTGTTGTTTCTATTCTCTTCCCTACGTTTTCCACTTCAGGAATTCCTCAACTTGTGTTTTCATTACTGGTTCTTTTCCCACTTTCAGGTATTTCACAGTTTTAATTATTTCCTTCACCTGTTTAATTGTATTTTCCTGTATGTCTTTAAGGAATTTGTTTCCTCTTTAAAGACCTATATTTATTTGAGGGTATTTTCCTGTATTTCTTAAATTTGTAATTCCTGCATTAATTTTCTTTTTAAAGACCTCTATCATCTCAGACTGTAATCCCAACCCCTCCTCCCCACACTATTAATTCATATATTGTGGTCAACTGGGACAGAAGTTCCTGCTATGAGGGCTGTGTGCCTACAGGTGGTGATAGAGCTGCAGCAGACTAGACAGGGTTCTTTGTAGATGACAAAAGCTTTTGAAGCTCAAAAGACACTTCAAGCCAGAGAATCTATTATAGCATCTAAACTGTAGTCCTTAAATTGGATCAGATTTACAATATAAAACCAAAGGACACTGGCAGATATATGGGAAAGAACATAGAAATGCAAAAGAGTAGCCTGGTCCCAGAAACCATCCTGGGGGACCCTCTACATGACCAAGAATCCCTGGAGATTCAGCCTGAGGTTCAAGTACACTAGAAAGATATAGTGAGAGCATGTGTTCCCTGTGCTCTTTCCCAAGATGTCTGTTTATGATTTTTCTCACTCTACAGGAAGTCCAACAGTTGCCTGTTTTTCACCTACGTAAGCATTTTCTTTAAATCTTACCTTTCAACTTGCTACAGACACCTTATCTCAGGCTGCAGAACTTGTGTTCACATGGAGTCTAAGACCAGAGAGGGGACACTGTCTATTTCTGGAAAATCCTCTCTAGGATCTAAAAAATGGTGTGAATACTCATGCTGCTTCAGCTCACAGCTCTGATAATGGGTCATTCCCTAGGTCAAAAACAAGTCCTTTCCATCTGGAGAAAAGTCTGTACAACTGTACCCCTAAGGATCTTCACAGAACAAGAGAAACTAAAAGGTATTTTTAGGATAGGTCTGTTGAATTATATTCTCATTATGTGCCCTAAAGGAGACCATGTTAAATACTGACAAAACAGGACAAAATCTTCATGAGAGTTTCAACTCTACTGTCATAATGAGAACACCATAGTAGGGAGCAATCACAATATCTAAAATAAAAGAAAAAATCATAAAGACGGTACAAAAGCATGTGATTATATACTTACCAAGCAAAATGCTTTATAAGAAAAGAATTAGGCAGTACCTTAAAGAAAAGGGGCACTGTTCTAATAAAGTGCATGCCTCCCTAACCCTACTTGGGGAGCAGAAGGGATAAAACAAATTTGCATAAGTACCAATTACTGCGCCAAAAGACTGGACATGCTATAAAAGAAGCCCGCAGGGAACCAGCAGGGCAGTGATTTCAGGACACTGAGCTCAGAAGCATCTTCATCATGGCCTGGGCCTCTCTTGTACTACCTCTTCTCTCTCTTTATGCAGGTAAATTTTTCAGCCCTCCCCTAGATCCTAAATTCAGACAGAAGTTCAGCAGATGACTCTTTATACATTGACCTCTCTATTCACTCTTTCTTACAGGTTCAGTAATCAACTATGAGCTGATCCAACCACCTACAGCATCAGTCACTCCTGGAAAGACTGTCACAATCACTTGTTCTGGAGATGAATTGCCAAAAAAATATGCTTCTTGGTATCAGCAAAAGCCAGACCAGACCATTATGCCAGTGATATACAAAGATAGTGAGCGACCCTCAGGCATATCTGACCGATTCTCTGGGTCCAGTTCAGGGACAATAGCCACGCTGAAGATCAGTGACGCCCAGGCTGAGGATGAGGCTGACTATTATTGCTTGTCAACATACAGTGATGCTGATCTTCCACAGTGATTTAAGCAGATGAGGAAGTGATTAACAAACTCTTTTTTATAACTTGCTTAATTTTGCTGTAGCCACTGGTGGATCAGAGACAAACCTATAAACATGTCTGTGACTGCTTCATCCACATATGAGATTTCTAAGCTGACCTATCCTTCTAATTCTCCAGAAGAGTCTAGTGAGTAGATTGCATAGGTTTTGTACTGGATGGGAAAAACTGTCACAATATTCATTTAGGTAAAGAATGATTAGGGAAAGGTGATATGAGTTGAGAGAAAGATGAATGAGATATTCTTCAAGTTCCATTTCCTTATTTGTATTTGTGAGCCTACATTGGGCAAGTACCGTAAATTACTTCCTTTGGGAGCTCAACCAGACATTACTTCTGAAGTCCTAGGATGTTATGACAGTCCAATATTTTGAACAGAGGATTTCAGAATAGTGTATTCAAAGGGATCTCCATCAGATTAGACATAACCAATAAAAAGGTACCTTCAGTGGTATGAGCAGTTATGACCTACCTCTGCAAGTTCATGGCCTAACAAAACAGTCTTGCTTTAATGATTTCTTGAAGATAATGAAATCAAGGTTGAACTCAAGGTATATCAATACCCCAGTTTAGGATCAAAAGTGAACTCTTGTGTTTACTTTACCTTCTTCAAACTGCCTCATTGTCATTGTTGTGAGATCCTGTGGCTCAAATTTTTCTCTTAGAATTGTATTCAATAAAGCAAATAATGAAGACCAAGTATCATCAATGTGTAACATCAGTGACCTGTAAGACACTTCTCTATCCAGAAGGTGTCCATCAAACTAGTGCAAATATCCAGATGGTCCATGTTCTATGAGATTGTTTAACTGTTCTATGGTAAAACGGAAACTCATCCTGACATACTCAGTACTGTGGGTTATGGAAGAGATTTAGGTGAATCTTGTGGCTATGGGGACAAGTCTACATGGTGTATCAGGAAACAAATAACTGTGAGCTACAGAACAGAAGCTGGGTTCTGCAGATCTTTTCCATTTTGGGAAACCATGTCATGCCTATAATCAGAAATACAGATGTCTTGTAAATAAATATATACAGAAATACAGAAGTATTTATTATTGTAAATAAATAAATACAGAAATACAGAAGTCTTGTAAATAAACATGAAACTTTAATGTAAAAATGCTGCTTTGGCCAACTCTTGTCATAATACACATCACATTCCTATGCATCACACAATCACTAAACAAAACCTACAAGTAAGCTCTACATACAATAAAAAGCAACTTCCATAACGGTGTTCATGTTCAGGGCAAGGGTCTTACCTGACTTGGAAATTTCCTGTACCAGAAAATACATGTCACCATGCATGCTAATTGGGACTGTATATATTTTGTGATTAACTCTTGATCATTACATAAAACTCTTCAACCCAGTCCTGGTGTAGCCCCCATATTCACTTATGGTAGGTAGTCTCTCAGTCAATAGCCAACAGCTTCTTTTATATTTGATGATTTTGTAACATGAGGTATGAAAGTGCTTTACATACATATTAGTGCTATGCATGGGAAAATATGTCCCTACTGGGACTCCGATCTCTGTACTATATGAACTCTCTCCCTAGCCACTGAGATTTAAAGCAAATATTTTATCTATGGAGAAAATGTAGATATGGATTTAGCAATATATTTGAGTCAATAGGAGCCATTTTATACAAACCACCACACCCAGTGGTAGTATGACATGGTAATATGACAAATGTATTCTAAAAATTTTTCTATTGTAAAGTCTATACGACTAAACAATGTGGCTTTATTTGTTTGCACTCTTTAAACAGTATATAAGAGGTGAACTTTTACCGCATCCATACCAGCATTTGCTGTAATTTGTAGTCTTTATTTTCTTATTTTTTCCTTTTTTATTAGATATTTTATTTACATGTTAAATGTTATCCCATTTCCTCCTTTCCCCTCTTAAAATCCCCTATCACATTCCCCACACCCTCCTCAATAACCCACCCACTCCTGTTTCCCAGCCCTGGCATTCCCCTACACTGAGGCATCGAGCCTTCACAGGACCAAGGGTCTCTCCTTTCATTGATGTCAAACAAGGTCATCCTCTGCTACACATGTGGCTGGAGCCATGCGCCCCTCCATCTGTATTCTTTAGTTGGTGATTAAGTACCTGGGAGCACTGGGGATACTGGTGGATTCATATTGTTGTTCCTCCTATGAAGCTGCAAACCCCCTTCAGCTCCTTGGGACTTTTCTCTAGCTTCTCAATTGGGGATCCTGAGATCAGTTGTCTGAGACGTTGGTTGAGAACATTCCCCTATTTATCTGTCAGGCACTGGCAGGACCATTCAGGAGACAGCTATATCAGGCTCCTGTCTACAAGCATTTGTTCCTTCAGTCTCTGCTCCACACTCTCCCACTCCTTTGTCCTGGCAATCCCCTACAATACTGCATCAAGCCTTTCCCGGACCTGGGACTTCTCCTTCCTTCTTCGTGGGAATGATTTAATATGTGGGTTGTGTTTTGGGTATTCTGAGCTTCTGGGCTAATATTCACTTATCAATGACTGCATTCCATGCATGTTCTTTGATGAATGAGTTACCTCACTTAGGATGATATTTTCCAGTTCCAAACATTTGCCTAAGAATTTCATGAATTCATTGTTTCTAATTGATAAGTAGTATTCCATTGTGTAAATATACCACATTTTCTGTATCCATTCCTCCATTGAGGGACATCTGGGTTCTTTCCAGCTTCTGGCTATTATAAATAAGGCTTCTATGAACATACTAGATCATGTGTCCTTATTGCATGCCAGGGAATCCTCTGGGTATATGCCCAGGAGTGTTATAACAGGGTCGGCTGGAAGTTTCATGCCCAGTTTTCTTAGGAACTACCAGATTGATTTCCAGAGTCATTATACCAGCTTGCAATCCCATCAGCAGTGAATGTTTTGATTTGCATTTCCCTAATGACTAATGGTGTTGACCATTTCTTAAGGTCCTTCTCAGCCATCTGAATTTCTTCTGGTGAAAATTCTTTGTTTAGTTCTTTACCCCATTTTTGATAGGGTTATTTGGTTCTTTGGGGTCTAGCTTCTTGAGTTCTTTGTATATATTGGATATTAGCCCTCTGTCAGATGTGGGGTTGGTGAAGATCTTTTCCCAATTTGGTGGTTGCTGTTTTGTCCTTCTGACAGTGTCCTTTGCCTTACAGAAACGTTGTAATTTTATGAGGTCCCATTTGTCGATTCTTGATCTTGGAGCATAAGCTACTGATGTTCTGTTCAGGAACTTTCCCCCTGTGCCCATGTCCTCAAGGGTCTTCCCCAGTTTCTTTTCTATTAGTTTCAGTGTGTCTGGTTTTTGGTGGAAGTCCTTGATCTACTTGGAGTTGAGCTTAGTACAAGGAGATAAGAATGGATCAATTCTCATTCTTCTGCGTGCTGACCTCCAATTGAATCAGCACCATTTGTTGAAAAGGCTATTTTTTATCCACTGGATAGTTGTAGCTCCTTTGTTGAAGATCAAGTGACCATAGGTGTGTGGGTTCATTTCTGGATCTTCAATCCTATTCCATTGATCTACCTGCCTATCACTATACCAATACCATGCAGTTTTTAACACTATTGCTCTGCAGTATTGCTTGAGGTCTCGGATAGTGGTTCCCCCATAAGTTCTTTTACTGTTGAGAATATATTTAACTCTCCTGGGTTTTTTGTTATTCCAGACAAATTTGAGAATTGCTCTTTCTAAATCTATAAAGAACTAAATTGGAATTTTGAGGGGGATTGCATTGAATCTGTATATTGCATTTGGCAAGATGGCCATTTTTACTATATTAATCCTGCCAATCCATGAGCATGGAAGTTTTTTCCATTTTCTGAGGTCTTCGTCCATTTCCTTCCTTAGAGACCTGAAGTTCTTGTCATACAAATCTTTTCGCTTCTTGGGATAGTCACACAAAGACACCTTATATTGTTTGTGGTTATTTTGAAGGGTGTAATTTCCCTAATTTCTTTCTCAGTCTGCTTATCCTTTGAATATAGGAAGTCTACTGATTTGCTTGAGTTTATTTAATAACCAGTCACTTTGCTGAAGTTGTTTATCAGCTGCAGTAGTTCTCTGGTGGAATTTTTTGGGTCACGTAAGTATACCATCATATCATCCGCAAATAGTGATGGTTTGACTTCTTCCTTTCCAATTTGTATCCCTTTGACTTCCTTCTGTTGTTGAATTGCTCTAGCTAATACTTCAAGTACTATATTGAAAAGATATGGAGAGAGACGGCAGCCTTGTCTAGGCCCGGATTTTAGTGAGATTGCTTCAAGTATCTCTCCATTTAGTTTGATGTTGGCTACTAGTTTTCTGTATATTGCTTTTACTATGTTTAGGGAGGGGCCATGAATTCCTGTTCTTTCCAAGACTTTTAGCATGAAAGGATGCTGAATTTTGTCAAAAGCTTTTTCAGCATCTAATGAAATGATCATGTGGTTTTTTTCTTTGAGTTTGTTTATGTAGTGGATTGCATTGATGGATTTCCATATATTGAACCATCCCTGCATCCCTGGGATGAAGCCTACTTGATCATGGTCAATGATTGTTCTGATGTGTTCTTGGATTCGGTTGGCAAGAATTTTATTGAGTATTTTTGCACCAATGTTCATAAGGGAAATTGGCCTGAAGTTCTCTTTGTTGGATCATTGTGTGGTTTTGGTATCAGTATAATTGTGGCTTCATAGAATGAGTTGGTTAGTGTTCCTTCTGTTTCTATTTTGTGGAATAGTTTGAAGAGTATTGGTGTTAGGTCTTCTTTGAAGGTCTGATAGAATTCTGAATTAAACCATCTGGTCCTGTGCTTTTTTTGGTTAGAAGACTTTCTATGACCCCTTCTATTTCTTTAGGGGTTATGGAACTAATTAGATGATCTATTTAATCCTAATTTAACTTTGGTATTTGGTATCTGTCTAGGAAATTGTCCATTTCCTCCAGATTCTCCAGTTATGTTGAATATAGGCCTTTGTAGTAGGATCTGATGATTTTTTCTAATTTCCTCATTTTCTGTTGTTATCTCTCCCTTTTAATTTCTAATTGTGTTAATTTGTATGCTGTCTCTGTGACCCTTGGTTAGTCTGGCTAAGGGTTTATCTATTGTGTTGATTTTCTCAAAGAACCATCTCCTGATTTTGTTGATTCTTTGTATGGTTCTCTTTGTTTCATTTGATTGATTTCAGCCCTGAGTTTGATGATTTCCTGTCTTCTACTCCTCTTGGGTGAATTATCTTCTTTTTCTTCCAGGGCTTTCAGGTGTGCCAGTAAGCTGCTAGTGTATGCTCTCTCCAATTTCTTTTTGAAGGCACTCAGGGCTAAGAGTTTTCCTCTTAGCACTTCTTTCATTGTGTCCCATAGATTTGGGTATGTTGTGCCTTCATTTTCATTAAATTCTAAAAAGTCTTTTATTTCTTTATTTCTTCTTTGGCTAAGGTATCATTGAGTAGACTATTTTTCAGCCTCCATGGTTATGTGGGCTTTCTGCTTTTGTTGCTATTGAAGACCACTCTTACTTCATAGTGATCTAATAGGAGGCATGGGATTAGTTCAATCTTTTTATATTTGTTGACGTCTGTCTTGTAACAATTATATGATCGATTTTAGAGAAAGTACCATGAGGTACTGAGAAAAAGGTATATTCTTTTGCTTTAGGATAAACAATATATATATGTGTGTGTGTGTGTGTGTGTGTGTGTGTGTGTGTGTGTAATTGGTCCAAAGCTTCAATTAGTTTCACTGTGTCCCTGATTAGTTTCTGTTTTCCTGATTGGTCCATTGAGGATAGTGAAATGTTGAAGTCACCCACAATTATTATGTTAGGTGCAATGTGTTCTTTGAGCTTTAGTAAACTTTCTTTTATGAATGAGGGTGCCCTTGCATTTGGAGCATAGATGTTCAGAACTGAGAGTTCTTCTTGAAGGATTTTTCTTTTTACCAGCAAGAAGTGGCCTTCTGTGTCTCTTTTGATGATTTTAGGTTGAAAGTCAATTTTATCTCATATTAGAATGGCTACTCCAGCTTGTTTCCTGAGACCATTTGCTTGTAAAATTGTCTTCCAGCCTTTTACTCAAAGGTAGTGTTTGTCTTTGACACTGAGGTGTGTTTCCTGTATGCAGCAAAATGTACAGTATTGTTTTCATGTCCAGTCTGTTAGTCTACGTCTTTTTATTGGGGAATTAAGCCCATTGATGTTAAGAAACATTAATTTCAGGAGTAAGTTTCAGTAAGTTATTATTACTTCCTATCATTTTTGATGTTATTTTAATATTTGGGTGGTTATCGTCTTTGGGGTTTGATGAAACAAGGGTACTATCTTGCTTTTTCCAGGGTGTAGTTTCCCTCCTTGTATTGGCATTTTCCACCTATTATCCTTTGTAGGGCTGTGTTTGTGGAAAGATATTGTGTAAATTTGGTTTTGTCATGGAATATCTTGGTTTCTCCATCTATGGTGATTGAGAGTTTTGCTGGGTATAGTAGTCTTGACTGGCATTCGTGTTCTCTTAGAGTCTGCATGAGATCTAACCAGGATCTTCTAGCTTTCATGGTCTCAGGTGAGAAGTCTGGTGTAATTCTGATAGGTCGTCTTTTATATGTTACTTGGCCTTTTCCTCTTACTGCCTTTAATATTCTTTGTTTAGTGCTGCTCCATCTGCTCCTGCTGGGAGCAAAGATGGCTGATGCTGCGGGGACCTTTTCCAAGTGCTGATCACTCTGCAGGGCAGACTTCCTCCAACAGAGATGGCACACAGATGGCCCACAGAGCTTCCCAGGCCCTGGGTGCAGGCAAAAGCCTGACATGCTGAGACTCAAGCGATGATAGACTTGGGCTATGTCTGCATACCTGGTACTGTCTGTTAGATCTGTCTGGTGTCCGGGAGCCAAGATGGCAGAGAGCCCCTCCAAGTGCTGGTCAGCCTGCAGGGCAAATGACCCCTGACAGGGTTGGCACACAGATGGCCCACAGTTGACCCGCAGAGATGTGCAGGCCCTGGGTGCAAGCAAAAGCCTGACAGGCTGAGACCAAGCAATGTTAGAGTCGGGCTATGTCTGCATACCTGGTGCTGTCTGTTATATCTGTCCAGTGTCTAGGAGCCAAGATGGCAGAGAGCCCCTCCAAGTGCCATTCAGACTGCAGGGCAAATGACCAACCCTGTGCCAACAGGGCACACAGATGGCCCGCAGAGCTGCCCAGGCCCTGGGTGCAGGCAAAAGCCTGCCTTTGTGACCTCTTTATAGTTGCAACTTACATTTTTATATCCTGGTTTTGTTCAATTCCTTCTCCTGATTGGTTGTGTTTTCTGAAATTCTTTAAGGGATTTTTGTTTTTCCTTCTTAATGACTTCTACCTGTTTACCTGTATTGTCTTATATTTCCTTAAGGGAGTTTTTATGTCCCTCTTGAAGCCCTCAATTAGCATCATGAGATGTGATTTTAAATCCAAATCTTGCTTTCCCAGTGTGTTGGGGATACCACTTGCTGGGGTGGGAGAACTTGGTTTTGATGATGCCAAGTTGCCTTGGTTTGTGTTGGTAGGGTTCTTGTGCTTGCCTTTCACCATCTGGTTATTTCTGGTGTTAGTTGGTTTTCTTGTCTCTGGCATGACCTTGTCACTCCTATAGACCTGTAAGCCTATGTCAGCACTCCTGGGAGCCCAGCTCTCTCCTGGTGGGGCCCATGCACAGAGGGCTGTGGAGTAGCCCCAGCTCCTGGGTGCAGATGGAGATCAGAAGGATCCTGTCCTAGCTGTTCCTCTGTTCCTGGGCCCTGTGCATTCCTACCTCATTCTTTCTTGACAGTTATTGGAGAGAAAATGGATATCTCACCTCAGAGTCCAGAAGTGAAAGTGCTCCTGTGAGCCCAGCTCTCTCCTTGTGGGACCTGTGCACAGAGAGCTGTGGAGCAGCCCCAGCTCCAAGGTACAGATGGGGTCCATGCTATTTGTATTCTTGATGTTGTTATTCTGACTGGGGTAACATGGAAATTTAAATTAGCTTTAATCTGCATTTCTCTGATGGCTAAACTTTTGCTCACTTCTCTGGTTACTATTTATTAGCATTTAAATGAATTACTCTCTGTTCAGTTCTGAATGTGTTTTCTAATTAGATTATTTCATTTCATGAAGTTTAGCTTCTTAAATTTATTGTATAGTCTAGAAGCTAATCCTCTGTCAGATGTATAACTGGAAAATAATTTCTGTCATTCAATTGTTACCTCACTATGAGATTGGTAATTGTTATACTGAAGGGTATTATTATGCTAAAGAAAAAGGAAATGGCAAAACTTGCTGATAAAAAATGAAAGTGGAGAAACATACTGAATGAGATAACTCAGGCACAGAAATTCAGCACATGTTACTGTTTATAATTAGCATCTTTTGAGTTCCTATTTATATGTGTTTAATTGGGAATCACTGTACAAACCAAGGAACTAGAAAGTAGCTATGGTTGATCAACAGGAATGTCATAATTGAAGGAATTTTGGAGAATATAGGTGAAATGAAAGTTGAGAGAGGAAATAGATAGATTGAAGAATTTAGGAATAAAAGGTGCTGAGTGACAGAGGTGATGAGGGAAAATAGGTACCATTCATCATATAAGGCACAATACATACAAAACATGGAATGAAATGGGGAAGAGATGTGCTAAGAGGTAGATGGGAGATGTCAAAAGGTAGCTTTTGGAATAAATGTGAATAAGATAAATTGCCATAAAATTATGACATTTTCAAAAAATAAAAAAGATGAAGTGGTCCTAAGGAAATGTACATAGTAAAATATAAATATTTTTAAAAGGAAGCCATGGGTATGTGGTTGATACTTTTAGGGGATAACATTATTTTGCTTTTCAGGATATTTTTATTTCTTTTTGGGACTTATACATCGTAAACTATTTTGTAGGTGGATAATTTTGTTTGTTTTTGAAAGACCTCTTATTCCCCAGAGTTATTTTAAGTGTTGGCAATGGGACAGCTCACTGAGGACAGGTTTGAGCCCTCTATTTCCCTGCTTGTGTGCTTATTTGTGAACACAACCTTTATCCAAGCTCTCTCTCTCTCTCTCTCTCTCTCTCTCTCTCTCTCTCTCTTTCTCTTTCTCTTTTTCTGTCTGCTTTGGTCTTCAGAAATTTGGTCTTAGAACAATCTCCATCATTGAATATGAAATGGTCCTTGGTCTCGTGGACAGATATGGAAAGAAGAGAGAAATAATAAAACTGACACAGAAGAACTTACAAACCCAGAATCATGAAATTTTATAGGTAAACGGATATTTAGTAACTTAAATTGTGAAATCCACATCCTGAATATTCTATTTCATCTATAGTTTTTACCTCCAAGTATTTACATGTGAGTTCATAAACTGGAGTAACCTCAGAAACCAGCAAAGTAAAAAGAAACTATAGTGGAAGGAAGAAAATTAGAAAAGGGGAGAACAAGGTAGAAAAAGTATGAAGTTGATAATTGAGGACAGATGAAGGCCATTAATTACAGTGGACGCTTTTTACTTTGGATCCAGTTTTGTAGGAGAGTACTAGAACAGAGAAATGGTGGGGGGTGTTTGGGGAATAGGTGGGGAAAGAGGACTTATGGGACATATGGTGAGGGGGGAACTGGGAAAGGGGAAAGCCTTTGGAATGTAAACAAAGAATATAGAATAAATAATAATAATAATAATAATAATAATAATAAATGCCAGAGTCTTTCAAAAAATAAAGTGTAGTCAGTTAAAACTATACATTTCCCTCATTAAAAAAATGAATGCTCACAAAAAAAATGTAAAGAGAGATAGGAGATAAACAACAGTTAGAGTATTACTTAAAAAGTCATAAGGAATTTTATTAATTTCCATTTCCATAAAGTTATATAAAGTACAAAAGTATTTGTATAAATACAGACATGATTGAAATTCCATTATACCACTTGGAATGGTTTTCTCCCCAAGACACATAAAATGACTAATAAAATTCCATGAATGAGGAAATTCATTTCGAGTTGTTGGTCAAGGAATTCTAAGGAACGTCTAAACCTATAGGCTATTGCTGTTGTCTGTCATTTACTTCAGAATAGAAGGTAAGTGCCCTAGTGTTAAAGACAGCATACAGTTGGGACAAGGAACTAGAAGTTATAGTGCTGGATCTGACCTGAAGCCTCCTTGGAAGGACTAGATTTCATTCACTATAATTTGTGATGCAAACTGCTAAGGAAGGTAAACATACAAGAGTCCTATCTTGTTATAATACCTATTAGTCACAACAATAGACTGTATGGCTCTTGCAGATGGCATAGTGACACTTATATCTTGTCAGTTACTTAGATCTAAATAGTTAGACTTAATGCTTTCTCAACAAGAGATGAACCATGTCTGGTAATGCAAACTGAGAAAAATGTTTATAGTCTGTGGAGAGTGATCATAGTGGAAGAAGTGGGATGGAGAGAAATATGCCCTGATCTCCAGTTTCTTCTCCAGAAATCATAATGCTGTCATATACAGCCTGATCCAAAGTGGGTAACTGAAACTAGTGAGACAGAACAAGGGACCTGAGCCCTAGGCTATGGTTGCTTCCTCTGTCTTCAATGAAATCTCTTCCTGAGATATCTATTTTAGATTCAACTGGACAGTGCATTTAATCCCCCATTTATTCCTTGATTGCATACCATACCTTTATTGCTGAAAAGTTGTACATGAGTTTGTGCTGAGCAATAAAAGATAGATCTGCACACAGATGCTGTTCTCTGGGGTCTGAAACCTCTGCAGAACCTGTCACTTCCTCCCACCCTGCCTCCATTTCTGTCTTGGTCTTGACAACAGTTAGTGAGGCAAAGCTCTTAGGTAGGAAAATAAATTTTCCATCATTAAACCAGTATAATTTGTAATTGCATTCTAAACACTTATGACTATACTTTGTGTCTTAGTTGCCTTCTAGTGCTGAAATAAACAACATAATCACAAGCAACTGAAAGAGTAAAGGGTTTGTTTCATATTACAACTTATAGTCTATAAAGAAGTAGAGGTAGGGAAGAACTTCACAAAAAAAACTCAGAGGCAAGAACTGATGCAGCGACCATGGAGGAACAATGCTTACTGCATATCTCTTTCTGGTGTGCTCGGTTTGTCTTCTAAAAGAAGCCAATATGACCTTCACAATGGTGATATCACCCAGAGCTGAAAGGGCTCTCTCATATAAATCATTAATCAAGGCAATACCCTAGGGACTTGACTACAAACAAATCTGATGAAAGCATTTATTTTTCATTTAAGGTTTCCTCTTTCAAATAACTCTAGTATATCTAAAGTTGGCAAAAAAAAAAACCTTACCAGAACAGTCATCATAAGGTGTAGGTCTTTACCTTCATCAAAGAAGCTTCTGGAGATCCACACCATCTTGGATCGCGCAGTTCAACCAGGGAAGCTCCCGATCTACAGAGAGCCCCATGGTTAGACAGAGTCCTGTGGTCCAACACCATCTTGGGGAGAGCAGCTCAACCAGACGGAGCCCTGTGGACTGAGAGAGCCACTGTCCAGGCTCCAGCAGTCCAGCCAGGGAAGCTCCAGTCCTGCATGGAATCCTGCAGTTAGACAGAGCCCTAAGACCTGCCACCATCTTGGAGCTGGTAGCCTGGCAAGCTATGCAGTCTGCACCAGAGTGAAGGATTTCCCAGGGCATAGCCTGCCTGAGTGCCTTCCACACCAGGGAGCCAGGCAGCTCTATAGCTGCCTGGGCAGGCGGGGGAGCATCTGACCTGCAGGAGGACTGTAGATAGATGGAGACCCATGGACCAAGATCCGCATCATCTAGGATCCTGCAGTTCAACCAGGGAAGCTCCTGATCTACAGAGAGCCCCATGGTTAGACAGAGTCCGATGGTCTGACACTGTTTTGGGGAGAGCAGCTCAACCAGACGGAGCCCTGCGAACTGAGAGAGCCACTGTCCTGGCTCCAGCAGTCCAGCCAGGGAAGCTCCAGTCCTTCTTGGAATCCCGCAGTTAGACAGAGCCCTGAGACCCACCACCATCTTGGAGCTGGTAGACTAACCAGGCAAACCAGGAGGAAAACACAGGAGGACAGTTAAGTGCCCAGCAGCAAGCCGGGAGGAGACTTGAGTCCGGCCCAGCAGAGCTGAGGAAGTAATTCGGAGCCCAGTGGTGGAAAACTTCTGGTTTATGTCCAGAGCACGGACGCCCTCTGCCACAGCAGCGCCAAATGCAAGGCTTTCAGGAGCTTTAAACACCAACCAATAATAACAAGACCAACTAACTCCAGAAATAAACAAATGGCAAAAGGCAAATGTAGGAACATTACTAGCAGAAATCAAGGCAATATGGCATATCCGATCCCAGTTCCCTGACAGCAGTAAGTCGTGGATACCCCAACACACCAGAAAAGAAAGATTCAGATCTAAAATCACTGATCAGGATGCTGTCAGAGGAACATGTAGATAAAACTCTTAAAGAAATACAGGAGAAAATGGATCAAAAGTTAGAAGCCCTTCCAAGGCAAACACAAAAATCAAAGAAATTCAGGAGAATATGGATCAAAAAAATAGAAGACAATAAGGGGAAAATACAAAAATCACTTAAAGAAATACAGGAGAATGTGGGTCAACAAGTAGAAGTCATGAAACAGGAAACACAAAAATCTCTTAAAGAATTACATGAAAATAAAAACAAGCAAGCAAACGATCTGAGTAAAACCATCCAGGATCTAAAAAACAGAAGTAGAAACAACTAAGAAATCGCAAAGGGAGACAACTTTGGAGATAGAAAACCTTGGGAAGAAATCAAGGGTCATAGATGCAAATATCAACAATAGAATACAAGAGATAGAGGAAACCATTGATTCAACAGTCAAAGAAAATGATAAATGCAAAAAGCTTGTAACCCAAAACATCCAGGAAATCCAGGATACAATGAGAAGACCAAACCTAAGGATTATAGGTCTAGATGAGAGTGAAGATTTACAAGTTAAAGGGCCAGCAAATACCTTCTACAAAATTATGGAAGAAAACTTGCCCAACCTAAAGAGAGATGCCCATGATATACAAGAAGCCTACAGAACTCCAAACAGACCAGACCAGAACAGAAATACAGATAGAAACCTCGTCTCATCAAACCCAAAAGAACATAAACTCTCAAATATTAAAAATAATTTCAAAAATGTCGGGAGGTAATAATTACTATTCCTTAATATCTCTTAACATCAATGGACTCAATTCCCCAATAAAAAGACATAGACTAACAGACTGGATACGGAAACAGGACCCTACATTTTGCTCCATAAAGGAAACACATCTCAGTGTTAAAGACAAACACTGCCTTAGAGTAAAAGGCTGGAAGACAATTTTACAAGCAAATGGTCTCAGGAAACAAGCTGGAGTAGCCATTCTAATATCAGATAAAATTGACTTTCAACATAAAGTCATCAAAAGAGACATGGAAAGTCACTTCTTGCTGGTCAAAGGGAAAATCCACCAAGAAGAATTCACAATTCTAAACATCTATGCTCCAAATGCAAGGGCACCCTCATTCGTAAAAGAAACTAAAGCATAAAGCACACATTTCACCTAACACAATAATTGTGGGTGACTTCAACAATCCACTCTCCTCAATGGACCGAACAGGAAACCAGAAACAATACAGGGACACAGTGAAACTAATTGAAGCTTTGAAATAGTTGGATTTAACAGATATATATAGAACATTTCATCCTAAAGCAAAAGAATATACCTTTTTCTCAGCACCGCATGGTACCTTCTCCAAAATTGATCATATAATTGGTCACAAGAAAGACCTCAACAAATACAAGACCAAACTAATCCCATGCCTCATATCAGATCACTATGGAGTAAAAATGGTCTTCAATAGCAACAAAAACAATAGAAAGTCCACATCCACATGGAAACTGAACAATACTCTACTCAATGACACCTTGGTCTAGGAAGAAATAAAGAAAGAAATCAAAGATTTTTGAGAATTCAATGAAAATGAAGGGACAACCTACCCAAATCTATGGGACACAATGAAAGCAGTGCTAAGAGGAAAACTCATAGCCCTGAGTGCCTCCAAAAAGAAACTGGAGAGAGCATATACTAGCAGCTTACTGGTACACCTGAAAGCCCTGGAACAAAAAGAAGCTAATTCACCCAGGAGGAGTAGAAGACAGGAAGTCATCAAAATCAGGGCTGAAATCAATCAAGTAGAAACAAAGAGAACCATACAAAGAATCAACAAAACCAGGAGTTGGTTCTTTGAGAAAATCAGCAAAATAGATAAACCCTTAGCCAGTCTAACCAAAGCGCACAGAAACAGTATCCAAATTAACAAAATTAGAAATGAAAAGGGGGGATATAACAACAGAAACAGAAGAAATTCAAAAAATCATCAGATCCTACTACAAAAGCCTATACTCAACACAACTGGAGAATCGGGAGGAAATGGACAATTTCCTAGACAGATACCAAATACCAAAATTAAATCAGGATCAATTAGATCAGCTAAACAGTCCCATAACCCCTAGAGAAATAGAAGGGGTTATATAAAGTCTCCCAACCAAAAAAAAGTACGGGACCATATGGTTTTAGTGCAGAATTCTATCAGACCTTCACAGAAGACCTAACACCAATACTCCTCAAACTATTCCACAAAATAGAAACAGAAGGAACACTACCCAACTCATAGTCAACTAGAAAATTTAGTCTTGTTCCAAATCAAGTGCTCTAGTTTGGCCTTCCCTATTGCACAACTACCTATTTCTAGGCTTCCTCTAGGACCCTCCATACTTTACATCCACCCATCCCATGATATATCCTACATTTCTACCTACCTTTTATTTCCATTATTCCTTACAACAAAAATGGTTTTCAGATGGTGTATTCCTGCTTTTAAATAGATTGTATATTCTAGATATGGCAACAAATCTATACCAAGAAATTATAATAATATGGTTATATAAACAAGAAGTAAACAATGACACAAATTGGCATGCTAACATGGATGGGGAAATCAGGGGGTCCCATCTCTAGATTAAAACCTACAAGGACCTAAACACTGCTGTGTGAGTGAGAATTCGTCTTCGCCAGGGATGGTGGTACCTTTTTACCACATCCAGTCTCTCCATACAGCCAGATTTCCCCATTCTTCTCCAGGGCGTAGGAAGGGAGTCTTATTGATTCATTCCATTTACGTACCCTGGCATTCCCACCAGATTTAATCTAAGCCCATGTCAAGTGATCCAGTTTGACTTTCCAATTGGCAGTATTAACATAGTAAAAATAGCCATCTTGCCAAAAGCAATCTACAGATTCAATTCAATCCCCATCAAAATCCCAACTCAATTCTTCAAAGGCTTAGAAAGAGCAATTCTCAAATTCATCTGGAATAACAAAAAACCCAGGATAGATAAAACTATTCTCAATAGTAAAAGAACTTCTGGGAGAATCAATATCCCTGACCTCAAACAGTACTACAGAGCAATAGTGTTAAAAATGGCATGGTATTGGTACAGTGACAGGCAAGTAGATCAATGGAATAGAATTGAAGACCTGGAAATGAACTCGCAGAATTACGGTCACTTGATCTTTGAAAAAGGAGCTACAACCATTCAGTGAAAAAAAAGATAGCCTATGCAACAAACGGTGCTGATTCAACTGGAGGTCAACATGCAGAAGAATGCAAATTGATCCACTCTGATCTCCTCATACTAAGCTCAACTCCAAGTAGATCCAGGACCTTCACATAAAATCAGACACAATGAAACTAATGGAAAGAAACTGGGGAAGACCCTTGAGGACATGGGCACAGGGGGAAAGTTCCTGAACAGAACACCAATAGCTTATGCTCTAAGATCAAGAATTGACAAATGGGACCTCATAAAATTACAAAGTTTCTGTAAGGCAAAGGACACCGTCAGAAGCACAAAACAGCAACCAACAAATTGGGAAAAGGTCTAAACCAACCCTATATCTGACAGAGGTTAATATCCAATATATACAAAGAACCCAACAAGTTAGACCCCAGAGAACCAAATAACCCTATTAAAAATGGGGTACAGAGCTAAACAAAGACTTTTCACCTGAAGAAATTCAGATGGCAGAGAAGCACCTTAAGAAATGTTCAACATCAGTAGTCATTAGGGAAATGCAAATCAAAACAACCCTGAGATTTCACCTCACACCAGTCAGAATGGCTAAGATTAAAAACTCAGGAGACAGCAGGTGTTGGCGAGGATGTGGAGACACAGGAATACTCCTCCACTGCTGGTGGTATTGCAAGATGGTACAACCACTCTGAAAATCAGTCTGGTGGTTCCTCAGAAAACTGGGCATGATACTTCCAGAGGACCTGGTTATACCACTCCTGGGCATATACGAAGAGGATTCCCCTGCATGCAACAAGGACACATGCTCCACTATGTTTATAGCAGTTTTATTTATGATAGCAAGAAGCTGGAAAGAACCCAGATGTCCCTCAATGGAGGAATGGATACAGAAAATGTGGTATATTTATACAATGGAATAATACTCAGTAATTAAAAACAATGAATTCATGGAATTTTTAGGCAAATAGTTTGAACTGGAAAATATCATCCTAAGTGAGGAAACCCAATCACAAAAGAATACACATAAAATGCAATCACTAATGAGTGGATATTGATTAGTCCAGAACCTCTGAATATTCAAGACACAATTAGCATATCAAATGATTCCCAAGAAGAAGGAAGGAGAGTGCCCTGGTCCTGAAAAGGTACTGTAGGGGAGTACCAGAACAGAGAAATGGGAGGGGTGAATGGGGAATGGCTGGAGGGGAGAAGACTTATGGGACATATGGTGGGGAAGAGATCAGAAGAGGGGAAAGCATTTGGAATATAAACAAAGAATATAGAAAATGAAAAAAAAAGAAAAAAGAAAATATCCAAAAAATAATAGTTTGAAGTTCCATATGGTACAACAACCCGTTTATAGGCTTCTCCCAGGGCCCTCTCTACTTTAGAACCATCCCTCCAAGGACATACATTTCTACCTACATTTTATTTCTATTATTCATTGCAATAAGTGTGATTTTGAAATGGTTTATTCCTGTTTTTCTAATTTATGAGTTACATATTTAAGCCATTCACATGTGGTCCTTCTAATTTTTCCACTTAGTCACTTATGGCTGTAAATTTCTGTCACAGTGCTGCATTTACTGTGGGCCAAATGAGTATTTTGAGATATCTCTGTGTTTCCAGAGGACAGGGAGGCCAATCCTGTAGACCACTCAAGATTCCACTTTGCATATGATTTTATTCCACATAAGACTTTTCCAACATAGAACCAGCCTACAAAAACATACTTTCCTCTAGCACAATGTGAATCTCCATTACCACATTAGAACTAACATAAAAATGCCTAGATCTCATTATAAAAGTACTAATAATAAGAAAGATCAAGACAAAATCTTCTCTCTAAAAACAACCAGGTTACATGCCTTTCCCCCAATTCTTCTGCCCTTCTGCCCATCTCTTACCCCAATCTGAGCATTTCCTGGGGTATCCCCAGCTGCACTGATGATTAGTGAAGAGCCCCTGGAGCTTCATTGTATTACCCCTTGTCTGGCATCCTCCATCAAGACCACCAAACAAGGAATATCCAGATCCACAGCACAAGGAAGATCCAGGCTAGTTAACAAAAATATCTAGTCCATGTCCATCCAGCAGAGACCTGGTTCACGGGGAACATCCAGATTTGCTCAACTTTCCCAATATATGCAACACCAAGAACATCTAAGAACAATCAGACAGGGAAAGGCCAGTAAAATTACACACATAAAAGACAAATCCATGGCAATATGACACCTTAAGAGGAAATGAATCCCACTACAGTAAGCCCTGAAACATAAGCACTAGAAAATGATTTTATATCCTCCAAGACTATAAAGATAATAGAGGCATTTTAAACTGAAATGAATAAAATCCTCAAAGAAAGAGAGGAAAAGCCAATGAAACTGGTAGAATCCCTTAAAAAGGAAACTAATAAGTCCCTTAAACAAATACAGCAAAATACAATTAAACATGAGAAGGAAATAAATAAAACTGTCCAATACCAGAAAATAGAAATAGAGACAATAAGGAAAACGTAAACTGATGCCATCCTGGAGGTGGGAAATGTAGGAAACAGAACAGAAATTACAGATTCAAGCATCATCAACAGAGTACAAGAGATGGAAGTATCTCAGAAGTAGAAGAAACAATAGAAGAACCTGATTTATAAATCAAAGAAAATGTTAAATCTATAAAAAGCCTGACACAAAATATACTTTATTTCTGGGATATGAAAAGACATAACCTAAGAATGACAAGAATAGAAGAAGGTTAGAGTTCCTGTTCCAAGAACTAGAAAATATTTGCAGCAAAATCATAGACGATTATTTCCCCAACCTAAAGATTGAAATGCCTATAAACTTACAAGAAGCTTACAAAATATCAAGGAGATAGAACCAGAGGAAAATTACTCCCACCACATAATAATCAAAACACAAAATCAGGACATCAAAAAAAGAATATTAAAAGCTCTAAGGGGAAAAGGCCACATAACATCCAAAGTCAGAGCTATCATAATTACACTGAAATTCTTAACAGAGGCTCTAAAACTTAGCATGACTTTGACAGATGTCTTAGAACCGCTAAAATACTACATATGATAACCTAGACTTATAAGGAACAAAATTCTCAATCTCCAAAAGAAAACAATATATTCCAAGAGAAAAATAAATTTGAACAATACTTATCCACAAATCTAGCACAACATAAAATGCTTTAAAGAAAACTCTAAACCAAGGAGGTTCACTACAGAGAAGAAAATATGGGAAATAAATAATTCCACACCAATGAAAACAAAAAAATGTAAATACACACACATACACACACACACACACACACACACACACACACACACACATACACACACTAATATCACACTAATATAATTTTATATATATAAAAAACTGGTATAAAAAATCAATGGTCGTTAATAACTCTGAAACTCACTGGACACAATTTGCCTATAAAAGGACAGAAGCCAACAGAATGAATGTGACAACAGGATTTGTCATTCCACTGCATAAAAGAGAGCATGCACAGTACTTTAGAATAAGGGACTACATTTTTGAAGTAAATGGCTCCAATGGCAACATGAGCTAGCCACTCTAGTGTCTAATAAAACAGACTTTCAGCCAAAGTTAATTAAAAGAGATATGGAAGGACACTTCATACACATCACAGAAAACATTCATCAAGAGGAAATCTCAATTCTAAACATCTATACTCCAAACACAAGGCCATATATATTTTGTTAAAAAAAATTACTAAGGCTTAACTGCACATCAGATCCCACACATTTATAGTGGAAGAATTCAACAATCAACTCAACAATGTATCAGCCTTCAAGACAACAACTAAAAAGAAAAATAAACTAAGCTAATAAATCACATGAAGTTAATAGACATCTACAATAACTTTCTTCTTCTCAGAACCTCATGAAAATTTCTCCAAAACTGACCATATAGTCAGTCTGTCATAATGCAAGCTTCAACAGATACAAGACAATTGAAATAACGTCTATCTTATCATGGCACAATTAAATAAAACTGACCTCCAACAAGAACAAGCAACAGAAAGACTAAAAACTCATGGAAACTGAACAACTCTACTCAATGATTACTAGGTCGCAGCAGAAATGAAGAAGCAAAAGCCTTCTAGAACTCAATGAAAATGAAGACAAAACATACCACATTTATAGGATACAGTGAAAACAATGCTAATAGGAAACTCCATAAAGTTCATAAAGAACTTAGAAGGTTCTTACACTAGCAATTTAAATATATTACTGAAAATTCTAGAAAAAAATAAGTAAACACATTCAAGACAGGTAAACAGAAAGTAATCATTTGGAAAAGTCATATAGATACAAAGTCAATATAACTGGATCTGACTAGAAGATCAATAGTGTAACTTGTTTATTTTGAGCTTGTGGGCTAATATCCACTTATCAGTGAGTGCATACCATGTGCATTCTTTTATGATTGGGTTATCTCACTCAGGAGGACACTTTCTAGTTCCATCCATTTGCCTAAAAATTTCATGAATTCATTGTCATTTGTATTCATTCATCTGTTGAAGGACATCTGGGTTCTTTCCAGCTTCTGGCTATTATAAATAAGGCTGCTATGAAAATAGTAGAGCATGTGTCCTTATTACCTATTGGAGCATCTTCTGGGTATATGCCCAGGAGTGGCATAGCTGGGTCCTCAGGTAGTACTATGTCTAATTTTTTGAGGAACTGCCAAACTGATTTCCAGAGTGGTTCTACCAGCTTGCAATCCCATCAGCAGTAGAGAAGTGCTCCTCTATTCGAATTTCCTCAGTTGGGAATTCCCTGCTTATCTCTATACTCCATTTTTAATATGGTTATTTGACTCTCTGGGGTTACAATTCACAGACCACAGGAAGCTCAAGAGGAAGGAAGACTAAAGTGAGGGTACTTCTTCTGAGAAAGGGAACAAAATACTCACAGGATCAATAATCGAAACAAAGTGTGGAACAGAGACTAAAAGAAAGGCCACCCAGAGACTGTCCTCCCCGGGGATTCATCCTATAAAGTCACCAAACCCCGACACTATTATGGATGACAAGAAGTGCACACTGAAAGGAGCCTGTTATGGTGGTCTCTGGAGGGACCCTGCCAGAGCCTTACACATATAGAGGCTAGCAGCCAACCATTGGACTGAGTGTGGGGTCCCCAATGGAGGAGTTGAAGTGCAGACTGGAAGAGCTGAAGGGCTTTGCATCCCCCATGGGAATAACAATGATTTCAGCCATGCAGATTCCCCAGAACTCCCAGGGACTAAACCATCAACCAAGGGATACACATGGTTCTAGCCAGAAGTGTGGCAGAGGAATGCCTCGTCAGGCATTAGTGGGAGGAGAGGTCCTTGGTCCTGTGAAGGTTCAATAGATACCTCAGCATAGGGAAATCAAGGGGAGATAGGAGGGAGTGGGTGAGGTGGAAGGGCATATACTTGGAGGGAGAGGGTGGGAACGGGGGAAAGGGGGAAAGGTTTTAGAATCTGAAATGCAAATGAAGGATATATTCAATAGAAAAATGATTTAAAAAAGAAAAGGTATATATCGGTGCTACTGAAGAATTTCTGCTTCAAACACAAATATCTATCTCTTTGTAACTTCTTGGGATTCAACAGTTCCAGCAGCTGGGCCCACTGTGCTACCTTGGGAAACCACGGGCCAAAAACAACACCCAGATATTTCATACAACATACACTGTAAAAGGAATTTTGGTTGAACAAGAAAAATTTGCATGAAAGCCAGTCTCATTTTTGAAACGTGTTGAAGAATAAGAGAGACCTATATCATGTCCATCTCAACAGATCTTAGTACTATCTGTACCATGGCCTGGATTCCTCTCTTCTTTCTTTTTCTTTTTTTTTTTCTTTTTTTTTTTTTTTTTGGTTTTTTCGAGACAGGGTTTCTCTGTGTAGTCCTGGCTGTCCTGGAACTCACTCTGTAGACCAGGCTGGCCTCGAACTCAGAAATCCGCCTGCCTCTGCCTCCCAAGTGCTGGGATTAAAGGCGTGCGCCACCACCGCCCGGCTTTTTTCTTTTTTTTTTTTTTCTTTTTCATTGTACAGGTCAGGAAAGACACCTGCACCATGATCCTAATTCACAGAAACCATCAGACAGTGAGATATATTCCTCACTTATCTCTTTTTTTTTATGGGATATATTCTATATTTACAATTCATTTCCCTTTTTCTGGTTCCCCACCCCCAAGGGTCCCACATGCCCTTTTCCCTCCCCCTGCTCCTTCATCCACCCCTCCCACCTCACTGTTCTTGTACTCCCCCACAATGATGCTTTGGTCCATTTTAGCACCAGTGTCCACTCCTTTCTTCTTGTCAGACATCACTTGGTATGTGATTTATGTCTTTGGTGTTCCAAGATTCTAGGCTAATATCCACTTATCAGTGACTGCATACCATGGGTATTCTTTTGAGACTGGGTCACCTCACTTAGTATGACGTTCTCCAGCTCCATCCATTTCTCTAAGAATTTCATGAATTCATTGTTTCTAATGGCTGAATAAGTACTCCATTGTGTATATATACTACATTTTTTGTATCCATTCCTCTGTTGAGGAACATCTGGGTTCTTTCCAGCTTCTGGCTATTATATATAAGGCTGCTATGAACATAGTGGAGCATGTATCCTTATTGCATGCTGGGGAATCTTCTGGGTATATTCCCAGGAGAGGTATGGCTGGATCCTCCGGAAGTATCATGTCCAGTTTTTTGAGGAACTGCCAGACTGATTTCCAGAGTGGTTGTAATAGCTTGCATTCCCACCAGCAGTGGAGGAGTGTTCCTCTTTCTCCACATCCTCGCCAACATCTGATGTCTCCTGACTTTTTAATCTTAGCCATTCTGACTGGTGTGAGGTGAAATCTCAGGGTTGTTTTGATTTGCATTTCCCTAATGACTAATGGTGTTGAACATTTTTTAAGGTGTTTCTCAGCCATCCGAATTTCTTCAGGTGAAAAGTCTCTGTTTAGCTCTGTACCCCATTTTTGGATAGGGTTATTTGGTTTTCTGGGGTCTAACCTCTTGAGTTCTTTGTATACATTGAATATTAGCCCTCTGTCGGATGTGGGGTTGTGAAGATCTTTTCCCAATTTGTTGGTTGCTGATTTATCCTTTTGACAGTGTCTTTTGCCTTACAGAAACTTTGTAATTTTATGAGGTCCCATTTGTCTATTCTTGATCTTAGAGCATAAGCACTTGGTGTTCTGTTCAGGAATTTTTCCCCTGAGCCAATGTTTAGACAAGGCTGTCCCCTCTCACCATATCTCTTCAATATAGTACTTGAGGTACTAGCTAGAGCAATTCGACAACAGAGGGAAGTCAAAGGGATGCAAATCGGAAAGGAAGAAGTCAAACTATCACTATTCGCAGATGATATGATAGTATACTTAAGTGACCCAAAAAACTCCACCAGAGAACTCTTGCAACTGATAAGCAACTTCAGCAAAGTGGCTGGCTATAAAATCAACTCAAGCAAATCAGTAGCTTCCTATATGCGAAGGATAAGCAGGCCGAGAAAGAAATTAGGGAAGTGACACCCTTCACAATAGCCATAAATGATATAAAGTATCTTGGAGTGATGCTAACCAAACATGTGAAAGATTTATATGACAAAAACTTCAGGTCTCTGAAGAGGGAAATTGAAGAAGACATCAGAAAATGGGAAAATCTTCCATGCTCGTGGGTTGGCAGGACTAATATAGTCAAAATGGCAATCTTGCCCAAACCAATATACAGATTCAAAATCCCAACTCAGTTCTTTATAGAGTTAGAAAGAGCAATTCTCAAATTCATCTGGAATAACAAAAAACCCAGGATAGCTAAAACTATCATCAACAACAAAAGAACTTCTGGGGGAATCAATATCCTGGACCTCAAGCAATATTACAGAGCAGTAGTATTAAAAACTGCATGGTATTGGTTCAGTGAGAGGGAGGCGGATCAATGGAATAGGATCTAAGACCCAGAATTGAACCCGCACATCTATGGCCAATTGATCTTTGACAAAGGAGCTGAAAATATCCAGTGGAAAAAAGATAGCCTTTTCAACAAATGGTGCTGACTCAACTGGAGGTCAACATGCAGAAGAATGAGAATTGATCCACTCTTATCTCCTTGCACTAAGCTCAACTCCAAGTGGATCAAGGACCTCCACATAAAACCAGACACACTAAAACTAATAGAAAAGAAACTGGGGAAGACCTCACTTATCTCTTATCCCCTGAGGTAAGTAAATATTTTCAAAAATATAATTTCAAATGTTTCAAGTATTTTCTCCTAACCTGTGCTGACTCAATTACTTTCAGCCTCTGGCCCCTTAAGAGCCTCAGACAAACTCACCTGCATCCTGAGTAATGAGCCCAGCATCTATACTACTGAATGATACGAGCAATAGCCAGAAAAGACTCCTATGTGATGCATCTTAATAACAATGGAATCCATAGCAAGTGTGACTAGATTCCTGATTGTCTCTCTGGATCTAGTTTTGGGGTTGATTACTACCTAAGGATCTCCAATATCCACCCTAATCATGAAACTGTCTACATTTGTGGTGTGGGGTTTAACATTGGAGGACAAGTTGATGACCACAGTGAACCAGATGAAGGAGAAAGGAGAGCAGAAACAAGTTTTCTCTCTTCCTTCCAAAGTCTTAGCTATCAGAATCAGTGGATGTTTGTATATTTATTAATCAAGTGTCTACCCCATTAGTCTAGCAATCCACTTGAACTCCTGTAAAAAGGAATGGAAAGGTAGAAACTGTATAGCATGCACAACTATGTAATAATAATGAGTATGTAGAAGTTAAATATAATGTGTGTATTCTATAGATTAGGGTTTGAGAACAATGCCCTTTGTAATTGGAACACTAGGTCTGAGGCTCTCAATGTTACCTCAACCAAGTTCATAATAGTAACTATTCTTCATAAGATAGCTTTCTTGTTTCATATTCCAAGTGTCTTGTAACTCTATCAATTTGCCAAGAAGCACAGTGAAAGAGCATTCATGGAGAAAGTGTAGCTGGACCTCCCTCTTCCCAGGGAAAGAATAATCTGACAGCAATAATGGCTGAACAGTGTACTTGAAGACACATGACCTTCTCCATGTTGCTATTTCAGTTTCCTCTTTACTTAGCAAGCATTCCTGAAAAGGAGAGAAAAAGTGACTGTCTTATTGTCTTATTGTTTATTTTCTGCCAACATACTTACATATGACCATACTATGCTCTCCTTGAGATTCTCCCTTACTCTGCATGGAGACTATCCTTAGAATCTTGATTAAGTTTTTAGAATAACCAATGAAATCACAAGAGACCAGATATAGAAAACAATGCCCCCAAACCCTACTATATGCTTCACTTTAACAAGGATCTATGTAGCCATAAATATTTGCACCCTCCTTATAATAAGAATTCAACCTCTCCACTAACCCACCATCCAGTAGGGGTAGTGGAATAAAAATGTAACTAGGCTATGGGGGAAGATCTGTTCAGCAATAGTTCTTTGGGGACAAACTCTATCTTCTTTCTCAGCAGTTCAGTCCTGTAGCAAACACTAAATAAGACTCAGTAGCTGCAGACTAATCCTCTAGGCAGTCAGACATTAGGCATGAACCAGCAACTGTAATTCAATCCTGTGGAATACATAATGCTGGACAACTGGCCTAAAGTAAGACTGCAGAAATTGAATTCTGCCACAGGATCCTCACAAACAATTCTTGGTAAGTTTCTCTCAATAGTAGTGTTGATCACAATTTTAGTTTAACAACCCTATCTCAGACAGTCCAAAGACTGCCCCTCCTGGGAATCCATCTTATATAGATCCCAGACACTTTGTGGATGCCAACAAGTGCTTGTTGACAGGAACCTGATATAGCTGTCTCTTGAGAGGCTCTGCCAGTACCTGACAAGTACAAAGGTGGGTGCTGTCAGCCAACCATTGGACTGAGCACAAGGTTCCCAATGGAGGAGCTAGAGAAAGGACCAAAGGAGCTGAAAGAGCATACAGCCCCATAGGAGGAACAACAATATGAACCAACTAATACTCCCAGAGCTCCCAGGGACTAAACCACCAACCAAAGAGTACATATGGACAGACCCAAGACCCCAGCTGCAGATGGAGTGAAGGATGGCCTTCTTGGACATCAATGGGAGGAGAGTCCCTTGGTCCTGAGAAGTATTAATGCCACAGTATATGGGAATGGCAGCAAGGGGAAGCAGGAGTGCATGGGTTGGTGAGCAGAGGGAGGGAGAATGAGAGAGCAGGGTTTTACAGGGGAAACCAGGAAAGGAGATAACATTTGAAATGTAAATAAAGAAAATATCTTTAAAAATAGAAAAAGTATATAACAAAGGCAACTCACTGAAAGGACAATTTTGAACAAGGTTTATTGTTACAGAAGGAGAAGAATCCATGCTGTTGGAAAAGTTACTGCCAGGGCTACAGGACCAGAAGCTGATGGCTCATATCTTATTGTCAAGTAGAAAAAAATGGGTGCTATGCAACACCTTGAAATTGCACACCATTAGTGACATACTTCCTCCAAAAATATGTCTTCAACTTACTCAAACAGAAACAACAACATTGGAAATTACCAATTGGTCAAATACAAGAGCCTATAGAGAGCATTCTCAATCAAATAACCACATCTACCATGGAGCTGATCTTCATGCTTGTTTATCTTAAACATGAGGCCTTCTTTTCTTTCCCTTTTCCATTCTCCTACTTTGACAGCTACACAAACTAACATCTTTGCTTCCCTGGACATTATCTTTAAACCTCTACTAAAATTATCTTCAAGTTTACAAATAACCACTTAAGAAGCAGGAGGAGGAATAGAAGAAAAGATGACTGGGATAGAAAGAATGGAATAGGAGGGGGACAGGGAAATAGAAGGAGGGTGGGAAAGGTAGAGCTATTGACAGACAAAAAGACAAATTAATTAATTCCATTTATATTTAAATTATCTCAAGATACAACTCTTATGTATTATCACAAACGACTACATTCTTGTATAAAAATACTAGCTTGCTTACTCAGTTGCTGCTATATTTGTAATAGTCATCACTAAGGAAAAAAGCTATATTTGCAACACTTGATGGGGAAATAAGGAAAATATGGTACATTGACACAATGGAATTTTTTCAGCTCTTACAAAAAAACTGGGACTATAAAATGCTAGATAAAGGATCAAGCTAGAAAAAATAAGCTTCAATGAGTTGATCCAGAAAACAAGACACATATTGTTTGTTTTCTCTTACATTTGCATGTTACCTTTTAAGCTTATAATCTGTGTGAATATCCACAAAATATAAGGAAGGAATGAAGAGAATATTTCCCAAGGAAAGGAATGAAAGATATTGAAGAGTAAAATTAGAACCTAGAATAGGAGAATCAAATGGTGAGAGAATGTGATAGATGAGTAAAGGAGGTGTATTAAGAAAAGATAACTAAAAGTAATGTGTTGAAAATCATTACAGAAACCCACTTCTGTAGAGGTTTCCTAAGGTTAATAATTGATACACATGTGAAAGGAATATATATGGAGCTACCATATGATTCGGGAGACAATTTCCTGATGAGACCATCTAATGTCACCAAGTAGAATCTACTGTAACAAGAAAGGGATATATTTTACTGAATCATTAGCCAAAGAGTTTCCATGGAATCCCCAAATATTACAAAATAGTGCCAAGGCTATTGATTATTTTCCACAGCCTCCAAGTTTCTATTGCTTATGAAAACAGTCTCCAATGTCATTGAACTGGTGTGTAACTAGAAGCTTCTCCCCTAATTACTTGCACCCATGATGCAAAAAAGTACTTTGTGCATGACCTGAGGAGATAGGTAACCATCAATACCTCTCAGATATAAATCTTGGCAGTTAAGAAAGCTGAACTTTTTCTAAAAGTGGTGGCAAAATGTTATAGAAATAACCAGCCAGTTTGAGTGGACTTAAGGATCACTCTATAAGACGGAATTCATATCTGACACTACTAAAGTAGCAAAGGACCTAGGATTATAGAGGTCACAGCCATAGTCGAAAGTTTAATATTAGTATTCTCCTAAAATAATATGGCAATGAAATAACTATTAAAGGCATACTATTATTTCCAATGAATACAGCTTCCTTTAAATCTCATCAGGAAAACTTCTTTCAGGAGATGTGACTCAACCTAGATACTTACATGTATTTTTGAGAGCCTTCAAAGCACCTACCCCTAAATGGGAAGCTCTCCTCAAACCCCTACTTCCAAGACTCAGGGATCTATATAGAAGAAAATGCAAAAAGATTACAAGAACAGAGATAATGAACTACTCCAAGAAACTATGTCTTCCAGATTCAACAAAACTAATGAATACATAAACTTAGAGGGACTAGGTGAGCTCATAAAAGGCCTGTACAGATTCAAGGTAGATGGGGTCCTAACCCTTAGGACAAGGAGTCCATGCCTAGCAAAGAAGGTATTTAAATTTAATACTTGTAAAAAATCTGTGAAGGAGCACTCTCTGATTAGATGGTGTATCTAATGGACAGGGAACTAGAGAAGCCCATAGTGTACCTGTGTTTGCCTCTACTATACCTGAGTCTCTAGTATACTACAAGACAGATATTGGGGTACACACTGGAGACACACAAAATGATGGTGATCCCAGGGGGTTACTAGCTTCCTACTCATTGTCCACAAACATAGTACAAGAACAGGCTATACCTCATAAATACCCTATCATGATTTTCATTGTGTGCCATTAGGCCTTATTGTATAATGTCCTTAGCTGATTGAATGATGTAGGTATATATGCTGATGAACTTCCACATTAAACTAGGTCTGTACCCTGATGCTATTTTTCCAGATTCTGTTTCCTGGATAACATTGTGAATCAGCAGCCCTCAACCCCTAAGCCACCAGGAAATGCCCCATAGCTGGGGCAGAAACAGGGAGCCAAACCCTTAAGGGAGGGGGAATAATGTGACTTTTTCACAGAGGTGAAAATTCCTAAGATCATAGGAATTTTTTGTTTACATTACAATTTATTTACATTACAATTCATAAGAACAGTAAAAATGCAATTATGAAATAATGAAAATAATTTTATGGTTGAGGTCACCTCAACCTGAGGAACTGTACTAAAGAATCTCACGATATTAGGAAATTTGAGAACCACTGACTTAAAGTTGTCTTTCTAAGGGTTTTCTGTTAGTAAAATATTTTGTTCTAAGTGTAGACCACTTACCTAATTTGTGATCTCTTCCATTTCATGGCTAAAGAGGTCATATTTTTGTGTGAGATATTTAATTTCAGTGGGACTTACCTTCTTTGCTTTCATGTTTCTCAGATTTTAAAACAAAGAGAAGGTACATATAGTTTATTGTGGAAGAAGGCTTTTCACACTAGTGATTATATGGGGCAGAGGTGAGTGAGCCTTAGTTACTTAGCATTTGGTTTCATTTACTTGTTTTGGTTCGTTGGTTTTTTTCTTTCTTTCTCCTTTTTTTTTAAAGGCAGGATCTTACTATATATTCTTTGCTACATCTGCCTCCCTTGAGTGCTGGAATCACAGGTATATCCTACCATGACAGCCTCAGTGTTTGTGTTGTATGGATTCCTAGGAAAACTGCATAAGGAAGAAGACTCTCTTTACTGTGGCTTGGTGTATTTTTAATTACTGTTATTTAGTTGTTATTTAATATGAAAACAAGTTCCAAACTGTGGCTCTGAGGTAACTCAGGTGTGATTCTGCATTAGTGTAGAAGACTTGTGAGTGAGAGGTAACTAAGGTCACCATGTCTAAAATATTGTCCTACACAACTTAGAACACTTTATGTCAGCTTGTGAGTGGCTGTTCTAAAACTGTTGTATGTTAGACATGCTTTGAACTACATTTTACTTAATGGGGAAGTTTCCGTAATAAAAGTTTAAAAATTAAAAACAAGGAAGAATAAAAAGAAAAAGTCACCTATTCCTGAGTGCCAACAACTTCCTCTTGACTGCTTCTTTTTTATGAGGCCATGATAAACCCACCTTTAGAGTCTTCACTCTGATTCTTTTCCAAAAGCAAGTAAGAAAGTCAAAAATTGAGCCATAATCTCTGGGAATTGTAAAGAAGATGTGGAAAGTGGTCAGGGGAAAATGAGCTGCACACATATTTTTACCCAGATATTTGAATCAATGCACACTACATTAAACTTCCTGAAGGACTGGAAAACTATAATGAAGGCAACTGTCTCTGGAGGACAGGTTCTCCAATGGAAGGCTGCCTTTTACTAGGAGAGAGTTTCTCAGACAGAGAAATCTTTCTACAGAGGACCCAATATATCTGATACCCCTTTAAGGCAAAGTAGTATACTCTTTGCCTGCTGCACTGATGCAAGGACCACCTAACCTCTTTGAACAAGTGTAGCTTTGTATCATGAAAGCAGTTATTCACACCAGGGATGGAACTTTTTTCCAATTAGGGACTCAAACAATATCAGAGGAGCATTTTTCAGGTTTTGCTACCCGTTACAAGGTGTTAACTGCTAGGTTCAACACCTAGGAGTCAGTAAAGCTCTAGACAAAGAACATATTTTGGATGAAGCCATAACTGAGGGAAGAAAGATTGTTGTCCCCATCAAAATGGGGAGGTTGAGAACTGGATAAATGCTGCAGCATGTCTAGGGACTATTTCCAACCAAGCAGAAGCCCTCAATAACAATTTAACAATTCACCTTAAGACAAATGAACCTTTGGTCACACAAAAAAATGGCTGTTGTGTATGCTGAATTCAGAAACATTTTACAAAACAGTGCCCAAACAAAACAGTATGTCAAGTGCAAAATACGTCCATTGGTTTGCAATAAATGTTGCAAAGATTAGAGTGAGTTTGAGATTGTAGATTTAAAACTACCAAGGATTGACAGACTAAATTTCAAATGGAGCAACTCCTAGATCTGAAAGTAAGGGAGACCCCAAAAATACTCTAGACAATTAGCATAGTGAATCATCAAGTAAGAATGACACATAAAACAGATGGTACTATATTGGAGGGATTATTGATATGGATGGTGAAAGAAAATGCTTAAAGTTCCTACTTCATGGAATCTCCACCCTGGTCCAATACTCAAGAATATTAGCAAACAGTCATCATCTTGTCAATTTTGTTGACCAGTGATATGGACAGACAATTAAGGCAACTCAGAGACAAATCCCCCATAATTTTGTTCTCCCTCCACCAGAAACTTATGAGGAAGAGATGTTTTGGAGGATATGGATGTGATGTTCACCATAGAAAATTAAAGCCTTTTATCAATGAGGAGTTCATGAAAATCTTGGGATCAAAGGCTAATCCAATTCTAATGGCCAATGATAATAAGGAGCTCCCCTTCCCCTTACAGCTATCCTGGAACTCTAATACCCCAAATTAGCCTGTTACATGGGGAAATATCAGGATATTAAAAATCTAGTTAAAGAACAATTAGAGATGTGACATATTGAGACATCCTTGAATTCTCCAGTTTTTGTTATAAGGAAAAAAGTCAAGCAAATTCAGACTTCTCCATGCTTTAAGTGCAATTAATATATCCATAGAGGCCATGGGATGTGCTCAGTCCAACCAAGGTTGGACTGAGCACACATGGATCCAGCCAAATATGTGGCAGAGGAAGGCCTTGTTGGGCATCAGTGGGAGGAGTGGTCGTTGGCCAGGTGAAGGCTCAATAGATGCCCCAATAAAGGGAAACCGAGGGGGAGGAAGAGGGAATATGTTGGGTGGAGAGGCATATACGTGGAAGCAGGGGGAAAGAGGAAGGGGAGGGTTGGAGGTCTTAGAGGAGGGGGGATATTGGGAAAGGTTTTACCATTGGCAATGTAAATGAAGACAATATTCAATTAAAAAAAGATAAAATTCAAGATGCTCTGAAATCACACATCAAAAAAAATAGGCAGGCTAGCTGTGTAACAATTACCTAAGTCTTAACATTTTAACAAGGGCTTAACATATAACTAGTCTCTAACATTCCATCTCCACCTAAACAGTTTACATAGTCCTTAACTATGTGTGTTAACATAGATGCACATATGTGTGTGATGTATATTCATATGTATATATATATGCATATGTATAAATATGTATATATGTATATTTATGTGTATTTATATATGTATACATATCTGCGTTAATATATTTGTGTGTAAACATACATGTTTATATATACATATGCAAACACATGTTTATATATGAAATAATAATATAAAGATCATAAAACTGGAAAATGAGAGATGGTGAAATTGTCAAGGATAAAGAAAAGAATGCTCATTCATAAAGTTCTCAAAATTATTAAAATAATATATAATTTATTGTATATGTGATTAATAATTTCCTAGGTGAGCCCATCCTAAGAATGCCCAGGTTTCTGCCTATGTCCTCTAGGGACATGGCTGCATAAGACTTAGAATGTCATACAAATATATGCATACACACAAACACATAAACACACACATACATAAGAGACAGATAGAGACAGAAAGAGAAAGACAGAGAGAGAGGAAGAGAGAAACACAGAGACAGGCAGAGATACAGAGATAGAAGGGAGAGAGAGATGGAAGTAGGGAAGGAGAGAGGAAGGGAAGAAGGGATGGAAAGGGAAAGGGAGGGAGAGGGAGAAGGAGAAAGACAGTTGTCATAGGCTTCTGGCCTGATGTACTTTTCTGTTCATGTCCTAGGATGTCTAAACACCCCCTTAAGGCTGGACTCACTTTTCAGATAGGACTTTGGAGTCAGTTGAGAGATGTTCCTGTCTTTACACTCTTCTACCAGCAGAGGGTATCAGGGTGGCAGCCAGGAGCTTCATGGGTCCACCATGAAGCTGAACAGGTACTTCTAGACCAGGGATTCTACAAGAGGAAAGGGACCAATTTTTGTTTGGAGGTTTTTGTTATTTGTTTTTGTGTTTGTCTTCTGCCAGTGATCAAATCTTAAGAATCACATAACATTGTCACTCCTGGACACAGTCAAAATCATAAGCATACTGAGGAACTCACTTTTAAAAAATGCTATGGAAGAGTGCATTTCCAGACATGAGTCTGGGTAGCTCCATCATGGCTGACATTCATTGGGAAAGTACCCTGATTCCAGGATCATTTTCACAGGGAGAGAACTGACCCCCAGAACTTTTTTATTTCACTCAGCACCAGGGTCACCTCCCTGTGTTGAGAATTGTCATGACTGATCTTATATTTCTCTCTTGGACATTTTAAAAGAAAGATATTCCTGGACTCCAGCTTGCCCCTCCAACCTATAGGCATATTTGTCGTTAAAGTAGAGCATCTGAGCTCTAATGTTAATTGATGTGGGGAGGTGGAAATCAAGTATCTGTCCATGTATGAACAAAGTTTCTTTGCAAATACTCTGAATGACCTAAACATTTACCTAACTCAGAGCATACCTGTAACCCTGGTTGTATTGGGTCAGTTTCAGCATAACTCTGACATGACGCCTGATAAAACAACTTCCATAGCACAGAACTGAGCAACCCTGATCCTGATGCCTTTCATGAACATAAGAACTGAAATGTGTTTTTCAGAAAGGTCTTGGAGCTGGCAATTTTCACAAAATCTTGAAAGTCACTGATAATACTTTTAAATTTGTTCCTGATGCTCAAAACAATTCTCTTCTAAGAAGAATTGAATAAGAGCCAAAGTAGACTCTATGAAAAATGATGCTGGACTTTTAGTGACTCCATAAAAAGAAATATTTTTATAACAAGATAAATATCAGATGGGAATTATTTAAAACCAGTTGTAATAGGATAGGGTTACATCTTATTGAAATGACATGAGTGAAGAAAAATTATAACTTGGTGACCCAGAATGAGGAAATAAATTAAGATGACAGGTCACACTACAACTTCTGGTGAGTCAGATATCCATAGAAGTATATCAGCAGGACCATGTACACATGACAGAGAAGGTAAGGGATGCAACACAGAGTTACTCAGCCCAGATCAGCATCCTTAGGAAACTGATTCTGGAAAATACCTATAAATCTACTTTGATCAGGGACCACAGAAGTTTGGGATGATTACCTGAGCCAAGGTACTATTGATAAACTGAGGCTCCACCCTTCTGAACCAGTTTCTACTGAAGTTTAAAAAAACATTCTTCAAATAGGCCTCCAGTTCCCCCCCCCACCCTGTCCCAGAAAGGGAGTAAATTTGCATAGTCAAAACATCCACTTCCTCCACTTTACTCTAAAAGAGTAAAGGGCCCAAGGAGCCCTGATGTGCTGGATTTTTGAGACCCATAACTCTGTGGCATTTTCACCATGGCCTGGTCCTTCATCCTGCTCCCCCTCCTCTCTCTCTGCACAGGTAACCTACCCAGACTCAGTCTCACTCAAGTTTCATCTGGCACAGACCAGTCCTGAATCCTGAGATTGGTTTTAGTTAAACGTTTATTTTCCCTAGCAAGGGCATTGATCAATGTTGTCAACACCCTTCTCCTTTCTTTTGCAGGTTCCATGGCCTCCTATATACTGACTCAACCTCCCTCAGTGTCCGTGGCCCTAGGTCAAAAGGTCTCAATCGACTGCTTGGGAGATAAACTCTCAGATAAGTATGTTCATTGGTACCAGCAGAAGGAAGGTCAAGCCCCTGTGCTGGTCATATACGAGGATAGTAAACGCCCCTCTGGCATCTCAGACCGATTCTCAGGCTCCAACTCAGGGAACAAGGCCTCCCTGACCATCAGTACATCCCAGGCAGAAGATGAAGCTGACTATTACTGTCAAAGTTGGGATAGCACTGATGATGTGCACAATAACACAGGCAGATGAGGAACTGAGACACAAACTTCTTCACCTGGGACAATGACAATTCATTTTGCTATATAACTTGCAGAGTTACTTCCCTGACAGGTGGCAAACATGCAATCTAAGGTAAAATGAATAAATCTACATTATTCAGATGTGAATTGCTAAGTATCTTTTTTAGACATTACTATGCAGAATATGCACAGAACTTCAGATAACATCTAATAATTTTATTCCATTTTTTTGGATTGGATAAAAGATTTATCGCTACTCCTCACTTTTCTTTCCAGAAACCTCTTTGGCTAGGTTGGTTATCTCTTTGTGAACTAGAGATGAAAGAAAGGAAAAGAATTAAAATGCTTTGTACAGGCAAATATGTACAGACCATTTACATTCATATATACATTTACATTTTCATTTACATATTAACACATTTACATTTTTTACTGGGATCAACAACCTGTTTCATCCACTCTACAAGTGCTCATGCATAGATGTCGGAGTCCACCCTTGATACAGGATCTGGGTTCTCAACTGGAAGCAAGGATATCTGGAAGGCACTTAATACACAGACAATTCTTTTCAGGTACAAACTGACAGACAAGTTTCAAAGCTTGAGGCTGCTCTCTGTCTCTCTGCCTCTCTCCCTTCTCTGTCTTTGTCTCTGTCTCTCTCTCTCTCTCTCTCCTCTGTCATAGCTTGAGGGTACATATTTTCCTTCCCTCCTTGGGCTAGAGGTTGTGCTCTCTCCTGCCCACTCTATTTTTCTCCTGTGTGCTTTCCTTTTCTCTAACTTCCACACTCCTTTACACCTCTGTGCATTCTCCTTTCACTCACATATACACAACCCATCCACACAAACACACACACACACACACCTCACACACACTCTCTATGCACTCTCCTTTCACCCACACACACACATACACCTCACACAATCTCTCCTCACACTTTCTCTCTTGCCTTTAATTTGCCCTAGTCTTTTATTGTTACTCCAAAAAGCAGGTAGGAAAAAAAAGACATTGTATAATCATTACCAAATCTAATTCAAAAGAATAACCACATCTCACAAAGAATTAAGAATTACAGTTGTTCCCCCAAAGTTTCTTGCTTCCCCTATTCCCAGGCCCATGATCAAAATAATAATAATTGCAAACTTATCATCATTTAAGTTTAAACTTTTTACTTATACTTCAGAACTCAAAGCTCCAAGGTCAGTTACATGCATTTTCTTACAAAGGTCTAATGATAAATGACATGGGCAAAGCTGTCAGGCAGTGGCCAAAAAAAAATCAGGTTAACACTTAACTCAGCAGTTCTGCTAGCTTCTGCTTATGCATGTTTCAAAAAATGACTCTCTTAAAAGTCCCAGTGTTTTGACTTAGTCTTAAGAGTGTAAGAATTTATGTATTCTATACTTGCCTACCCATACTTATCCAAAGAAGATCAGGAACAACTCTCACAAATTGTGTAAAACTCATTTCATATCTTCAATAGCATTTTCCTTTTTTAATTAAAGTATCAAGTGTTTGTGCTTTCTTATTCCATTTTCCCTTATCCCATAATTGTATCTCACATACTAATGCTTTTTTATAGCCTCAGTAAATTCTTTCACAATCTGGTAATGGATCCTGAATGACTCTCACAGTATGTGGCTCTGTCTCATTTTCTTTTCTTTTCTTTTTTTTTTTTTTGTTTGGTTTTTTTTTTGTTTGCTTGTTTTTTTGAGACAGGGTTTCTCTGTGTAGTCCTGGCTGTCCTGGAACTCACTCTGTAGACCAGGCTGGCCTTGAACTCAGAAATCCGTCTGCCTCTGCCTCCCAAGTGCTGGGATTACAGGTGTGCGCCACCACGCCCGGCTTTCTGTCTCATTTTCTAATAATTTCTTTTTTTTATTATTGGATATATTCTATATTTACTTTCTAATAATTTCTAAACATGATTTCTTCAAACTTTCTTTGCAAGTCAAATATTAATCTAGAACTGCCATTGTGTACATTGTTTCCAAGATGAGAGCACACAGCATCCACATGGGCCATATATATTTGTTTAAAAAATTACTAAAGCTTAACCTGCACATCAGATCCCACACATTTATAGTGGGAGAATTCAACAACCTACTCAACAATGTATAAGTTCTCAAGACTAAAAAGAAAAAGAATTAAACAAACTAAGCTAATAAATCACATGAACTTAACAGATATCTACAATAAATTTCTTCTTCTCAGAACCTCATGAAAACTTATCAAAAACTGACCATATAGTCAGTCATAAAGCAAGCCTCAACAGATACAAGACAATTGAAATAACTTCTATCTTATCATGTCACAATTAAATAAAACTGGCCTCCAACAACAAACGAGAAAGCCTACAAACTCATGGAAACTGAACAACTCTCTACTCAATTACTGGGTCATAGCAGAAATGAAGAAGTTATAGTAGTCTAGAACTCAATGAAAATGAAGGCAAAACATACCACATTTATAGGACACAGTGAAAACAATGCTAATAGGAAACTCCATAAAATTCATAAAGAACTTAGAGGGTTCTTACAATTGCAATTTAAATATAATCCTGAAAATTCTAGAAAAAAATAAGTAAACACACTCAAGACATGTAAACAACAAGAAGTAATCATTTGGAAAAGTCATATAGATACAAAGTCAATAGAACTGGATGTGATCAGAAGATAAGTATCATAACTTGTTTATTTTGAGCTTTTGGGCTAATATCCACTTATCAGTGAGTGCATATCATGTGTGTTCTTTTTTGATTGGGTTACCTCGCTCAGAATGACACTTTCTAGTTACATCCATTTGCCTAAGAATTTCATGAATTCATTGTTTTAAATAGCTGAATAGTACTCCATTGTGTATATATACCACAAATTCTGTCTCTGAGAGAGGGAACAAAATACTCACAGTAGCAATTATCAAGACAAAGTTTGAGGCAGAGGCTGAAGGAAAGACCACCCAGACACTTCCCTACCTGGGGATTCATCCTAAGAAAAGTCACCAAACTTTATTTTTTATTATGGACGACAAGAAGTGCATACCGAAAGGAGCCTGTTATGGTTGTCTCCAGAGGGGCCCTGCAGAGCCTTACACATACAGAGGCTAGCAGCCAATCATTGGACTGAGCATAGGGTCTCCAATGGAGGAGTTGAAGTGTACACTGGAAGAGCTGAAGGGATTTGCATCCCCATGGGAATAACAATGATGTCGGCCACACAGATGTCCCAGGACTCCCAGGGACTAATCCATCAACCAAGGGGTACACATGGTTCCAGCCAAAAGAGTGGCAGAAGAATACCTTGTCAGGCATTAGTGGGAGGAGAGGTCCTTGGTCCTGTGAAGGCTCAAGATGGCCCAGCATAGGGAAATCGAGGGAGGATAGGTGGGAGTGGGTAAGGTGGAAGAGCATATACTTGGAGGCATGGGCTTTGAAAGAGGGGTTGGGGATTTTCGGGGAGGGGGAAAACCTGGAAAGGTTTAGCATTTGAAATGTAAATGAAGAATATATTCAATAAAAAATATTTAAAAAAAAGAAAATAATGTATATATTGGTACCACTGAAGAATTGCTTCAAACACAAATATCTATCTCTTTGTAACTGCTTGGGATTCAACAGCTGGGCCCACTGTGCTACCTTGGGAAGCCATGGGCCAAAAACAACACCCAGATATTTCATGCAACATACACTTAAAAAGGAATTTGGTTGAACAAGAAAAATTTGCATATAAGCCAGTCTCATTTTTGAAACATGTTGAAGAATAAGAGAGACCTACATCATGTCCATCTCAACAGATCTTAGTACGTTCTGCACCATGGCCTGGCCACCTCTCTTCTTCCTTTTTCATTGTACATGTCAGGAGAGACACCTGCACCATGTGAGATATAGTCTTCACTTATCTCTCATCCCAGGAAGTAAGCAAATATTTTCAAAAATATAATTTCAAAATATTTCAAGTATTTTCCCTAACCTGTGCTGACTCAATTACTTTCAGCCTCTGTCTCCTTCAGAGCCTCAGCCAAACTCACCTGCATCTTGAGTAATGAGCACAACTATACTACTGAATGGTACAAGCAATAGACAGAAAAGCCTCCTATGTGATGCATTTTAATAACAATGGAATCAATAGCAAGTGTGACTAGATCCCTGATTTTCTCTCTGGATCTACTTCTGGGGTTGATTTCTACATAAGGATCTCTAACATCCAGCCTAATCATGAAGCTGTCTACATTAGTGGTATGGGGTTTAACACAATCACAAAAGAACACACATGGAATGCAGTCACTGAGAAGAGGATATTAGCCCAAAAGCTCTGAATACCCAAGACACAATTCACATATCAAATCATTCCCAAGAAGAAGGAAGTGGGGGCCCTGATCCTGGAAAGACTTGATGCAGCATTGTAAGGGATTACCAAGACAGAGAAGTAGGAGGGAGATGATTGGAGAACAGGTGAAGGAAAAGGGGCTTATGAGACTTATGGGGAGGGGGAACCGGGAAAGGGAAAATAATTTGGAAGGTAAACAAAGAATATAGAAAATAAAAAAAGGAACGATAACTAACAGTAATGTTGTCTTGAAAAGCATTACAGAAACCCACTTCTGTAGAGGTTTCCTAATAATTGATACACATGTGAAAGGAATCTAATTGGAGCTATCATATGATTCAGGAGACCATTTCCTGACTAGACCATCCAATGTCACCAAGTAGAACTACTGTGACATGAAAGGGATATATTCTACTGAGTCATTAGCAAAAGTTTCCATGGAATCCCCAAATATTACAAAATAGTACCAAAGCTGTTGATTACTTTCCACAGCCTCCAAGTTTCTATTGCTTATGACAACAGTCGCCAATGTCATTGAACTGGTGTGTAACTAGAAGCTTCCCCCCTAATTACTTGCATCCATGATGCAAAAAAAAGTACTTTGTGCATGACCTGAGGAGATAGATAACCATCAACACCTATCAGATCTAAATCTTGGAAGTTAAAAAAGCTGAACTTTTTCTAAAATATACGTTAATGCAGTGGTGGCAAAAATGTTATCGATATAACCAGCCACTTTGATTGAACTTAAGGATCACTCTATAAGATGGAATTCATATCTGACACTACTAAAGTAGCAAAAGACCTAGGACTATATAGGTCACAGACCTAGTAGAAAGTTTAATATAATTCTCCTAAAATAATATGGCAATGAAATAACTACTAAAACCATACTGTTATTTCCAATGATCACAGCCTCTTTTAAACCTCATCAGGGACACTTCTTTCAGGAGATGTGAATCAACCTAGATACTTACATGTATTTTTGAGAGACTTTGAAGCACCTAGCCCTAAATGAGAAGCTCTCCTCAAACCCCTACTTCCAAAACTTGGGGATTTATATAGAAGAAAATGCAAAAAGATTACAAGAACAGAGATAATAAACTACTCCAAGAAACTGTATCTTCCAGATTCAACAAAACTAATGAATAATGAACTCAGAAGACTAGGTGAGCTCATAAAAGGCCTGTACAGATTCAAGGTAGATGGGGTCCTATACCTTAGGACTAGGAGTCCCATGCCTAACAAAGAAGGTATTTAAATTTAATACTTGTAAAAATCTAAGAAGGAACAGTCTCTGATTAGATAGTGTATCTAATGGACAGGGAACTAGAGAAGCCCAAAGTGTACCTGTGGTGGCCTCTACTATACTTAAGTCTCTAGTATACTACATGACAGATATTGGGGTACACACTGGAGACACACAAAATGATGGTGATCCCAGGGGGTTACTAGCTTCATACTCATTCTCCAAAAACACACTACAAGAACAGGCTGTACCTCATAAATACCCTGTCATGATATTCATTGTGTGTCATTAGGCCTCATTGCATAATGTGTCCTTAGCGGATTGAATGTATGTATATATGCTGGTGAACTTCCACATTAAACTAGTTCTGTACTCTGATGCTGTTCTCCAGATTCTGCTTCCTGGATAACTTATTGTGACTTAGCAGTCCACAAACCCTAAGACACCAGGAAATGCACCACAGCTGGGGCAGAAACAGGGAGCCAAAGCTGTTGGGGAGGGGGAGTCAAGTGACTTTTTCACAGAGGTTGCCTAAGATCATAGGAATTTTTTGTTTACATTACTATTTATTTACATAATTCGTAATAGTAGTAAAAATGCAATTATGAAATAATGAAATAATTCTATGATTGAAGTCACCACAACATGAGGAACTGTATTAAAATATCTCACAATATTAGGAAGGTTGAGAACCACTGACTTAAAGTCGTCTTTTGTAGGGTTTTCTGTTAGTAAACTTTTGGTTCTAAGTGTAGTCCACTTACCTATTTTGTGATCTCTTCCGTTTCTTGGCTGGAGAGGTCATTTTTTTCGTGTGAGATATTTAATTTTGGTGGGACTTACCTTCTTTGCTTACATGTTTCTCAATTTTAAAGCAAAGAGAAGGCACATATAGTTTATTGTGGAAGAAGGCTTTTCACACTAGTGATTATATGGAGCAGAGGTGAACCTTAGTTACTCAGCATTTGGTGTGATTAGTTGTTTTGGTTGGTTGGGTTTTTTCTTTCTTTCTCTTTTTTTTAGGGCAGGATCTTACTATGTATTCTTAGTTTCCTCTGCTTCCCTCAATTGCTGGGATCATAGGTATATGCTACCATGCCAGCCTCAGTGTTTGTGTTGTATGGATTCCTAGGAAAACCTCAAAACAAAGAAGACTCTCGTTACTGTAGCTTGGTGTTTTTAATTACTGTTATTTATTTGTTATTTAATATGAAAACAAGCTCCAGACTGTGGCTCTGAGGTAATTCAGGTGTGATCCTGGATTAGTGTAGAAGATGTGTGAGTGAGAGGTGAGTAAGGTCACCATTTCTGAAATATTCTCCTAAACAACTGAGAACACTTAATGTCAGCTCATGAACAGCTGTTCTAAACCTGTTGTATGTTAGACATGCTTGGAACTACATCTTTACTTAATGGGGAAGTTTCCTTAATAAAAGTTTAACAATTAAAAACAAAGAAGAATAAGAAGAAAAAGTCACCTGTTCCTGAGTGCCAACAACTTCCTCTCAACTACTTCCTTTTTTTGTTTTGTTTTGTTTTGTTTTTTTCGAGACAGGGTTTCTCTGTGTAACCCTGGCTGTCCTGGAACTCACTCTGTAGACCAGGCAGGCCTCAAACTCAGAAATCTGCCTGGCTCTGCCTCCCAAGTGCTGGGATTACAGGCGTGTGCCACCACGCCCAGCAACTACTTCCTTTTTATGAGGCTATGATTAACCCACCTTCAGAGTCCTCACTCTGATTCTTCTCCACAAACAGGTAAAGTCAATAATTGAGGCATAAACTATGGGAATCTTACATAAGATGTGGAAAGTGGTCAGGGGAAAATGAGTGGCACACACATATTTTTACCCAGATATTTGAATCAATGCACACTACATTAAACTCCCTGAAGGACTGGAAAACTATAATGAAGGCAGTCATCTCTGGAGTACAGGTCCTCCAATGGAAGGCTGCCTTCTACTAAGAGAGTTTCTCAGACATAAATCTTTCTACAGAGGATCCAATATACCTGAGACCCCTATAAGGCAAAGCAGTATAAGCTTTGCCTGCTACACTGATGCAACGACCACCTAACCTCTTTGAACAAGTGTAACTTTGTATCATGAAAACAGTTATTCGCCCCAGGGATGGGACTTTTTTCTGTTTAGGGACTCAAAACAATATCAGGGGAGCATTTTTTCAGATTTTGGCTGACAGCGCCTGCGCTGCCACTGTACCTAGTATCGGGCATAGGCCTGGGGATTGACATAAAACACAGACATGGGTCATTCTGTAAGGAGAATGCCAAAGCTTTACTGAAAGACCAGCAATATATATACTAGAGACCAGGGAAGGGAACAGGAGAAAACAATCATAGCCATAGGTCAGGCACCTGAGAAGTCACGGGCAGGAAGGCTAAGCCACGGGACCACGGGATGTTTTGCTCTCAAGAAACCCATGCAAACAGCTCAGCTGGAGGCATTGAGCCAAGCTCACTGGTTCCCAACAGCTTCCCCTTTTTTATTTTTTAAGAATGAATAGTATCTGTCTTAGGACACCTTCTGTCCAACTCCCATTACCAGTCTCTGGGAAATCTCTGCCAGTCCCAGAGCCCCTGTCTTAGGTTGGTGTGGACTACAAAGGAGTTGCCCATCATAGACTAGCTATTCTTGATACAGGCTGAGCCAAATTTGAACAGATGTATTATCCTGTGCCAAAGACATAAACACTTGTTCAGTTACTGCTCTGGACTGGTTTTGTTGTTTGCACATACAGTTTAGCAGGAACAATCCCAATGTGGCAGCTCCATAAGCCAAAAACCCCAGTGCCATAGACCTTTTTAATCAGGGGTGGCAATAATGCCAAATCTCTCTGATGACTATACAAGGTGATAGGGAATCTCCCTTCATTATTTAGAGGCATAGGCACAATTCCAGGAATTCTTCAACCACAGCAGCATCTTCATACTCGCAGCAGTTTGTCAATCACACAATCTGCTAGAACAATTTCTTCTTGTCTTCTTCCTGTTCATTAGAGACTTTTCAAACTAAAGAAAAGAATGGGACTAAAACATATGATTTAGTATTCAAGGAAACATTGCAAAGCACAAGACATGAGTCAAGAAATGAAGCTCTATCTAGCCTAACTATCCTTTAATATAAGATGTTAGGTAATAGTACTCTGTTCTACTTCTAATTTAGCTGCAGCCTTCTCTGTAGTCCTATTAGTAGAGAGCACAACTGGCCACACAGTACTACTTATCCCCACTAGCATGAGGACTGGTGGATTTTCCACGAAGCTCTAGTGAGTTTCTATCTGTACCAGTGTCCATATTGACAGGATGCACACAGTGCACAGGAACCCAGATAGACTTTCTGCATCTTTAGGGAAGACACAAGCAGAACCTCTCATCCTGATCAACACTGGATCAGGACCTCTCCAAACTCCTGAAGATAACTCTGTCCATTTTACTAAACTCTCTGACTTCTTCGCACCTTTCCAATGTCTGTCTGCAGCAGAAAGATTATCTTTATCTATTAAAAAAATTCAAAGTATAAAGAATAAAGGACAATCTAGCATGAGGAAAGGTAAACTCCCCCTTTTTTGTTTTTTCAGAATAATTTTTTATAATAAGATTAGCTCTCTCCACTATAGCTTGCCCTTGTGGATTATATGGAATCCCTGTTTTATGAATATGAAAATCTGCACAAAATCTTTCAAAGGATCTGCTGGTATATGCTGGACCATTATCGGTTTTTAACTGATTTGGAACTCCCATGCAAGCAAAATCTTGTAAACAATGATTTTTTACATCTTTTAATTTTTAACCACTATGTGCAGATGCAAAAATCATACCAGAAAAGGTATCTATAAATTCATGAACAAACTGTAGCTTCCCAAATGATGAGACATGAGTCACATCCATTTGCCAAAAATCATTTGCTTTAAGACCTCAGGGATTCACTCCCAAATTTGAGGATGAAATGAATTGAGCACATTGAGGGCATTGAGTAACAACTTGCACATCACAGTGAAACTTCAAAGAATTTGATTCTGCTAATTGTGCAGAACAATTAGGAATTTTTATAACTTTCACTTCATTCCTGAAAATAACAGCAGCTCTCCCATTGGATGATCCATCAATGAAATCCAAAGGGTAAGAGGAAACAATCTTTGGAAAGACTACTGGATGAGTTTTTAAAAATTGACACAACTTATAACACATCTAATTAAGTCCCAATCAGCAAAACCTTGGGATAAAATTTGAAGCTGTTCTTTGTTATAAGGTGTAATCATAACATCAGGTTCCTTGCCAAATGTTTGCAAGCATGTTTTATATGCCTTAAACAGTAAGGATACCACTGCCTATGGATAAGACAATACAATTCATGGAAGAAAATTTTCAATTATCAAATTTGCCTAATCGGCTTGCCATGTAATAGGCCAAGTATCAATACTCTGTTATGACCAACTTGATAGCTGATTAAAACAAGGAACAAATGTTTTATCAGGTTAAGACATTCTTTTCAAAATACTTTCATGATTCTATCCAACAATACTTTATCAACACACCAACAGCTTTAGAGTAGGATGTTAAAACTTTACTTGGAATTGAGAAAAGGTGACTCTACATTAATGCTCTCTTTGCCAAGGAATGGCTGTGAACACATAACATAAACTGATTGCAGTAGCCTTCTCTACTATCTGTAAAGTTATTTGTCTTTTGCCAGTTAATTTGCATCCACCTTGAGAACAGAGGTTTAAGTCCTCCTGTGGTAAGCTTAGAGCAATGCCCTAGCCAATAAATGTTTTACAATTATCAGGATGCAAAGCAAAAAACAACCTTCTGAATCCATAATAATTTTGTATGGAGTAGGCAGGCCAGATTTTAATGCCTTCATAAGTTCTCCATAGCCTTAACCTTTCATAGATCTTAAGTTTGAACTGTATTATGAACCACACCTGGATAGATCTGTCAATAATGTTTTTGGCCTGAAACTTCCTAGGTGGAAATTGCAAGACAAAAGTAGTGCCTCACAAGCCTCCACTGAGGCAGCTCTGAGCTTTTCGTTTACTCAAATGTAAACTATTTTCTAACCTGAGCCTATTGCCTGAGACAAAGCCCAACTTTGTCCTGCAGTGCAGCAGCCTGCATCCAGACCCTATTGTATGAGGGTTGAATAACAAAAGGAACCTGAAATTTGAAGATTCCCAGAAAAATTCTACTAGCTGTTGTTAGTAGTCATATCTACAGATTTTTGAAACAGTTTAAAAGTAGCTTGTTTGATACCAAATAAATACCGACTGAGATCTCATTTTCAATCTTGGGCAATTAAAAATTGCTTCTACCACTGTATGCAACAAAGCTTGTGAAAAAATGGCAACAGGCCTATACCAGCCACAGCTGTTTAACTTTTATCATTCTTGAAATCATTTTAATTACAAAATATGAGTTAGTTAAGAATCATAAGCCTTCAATCAGACTTCAAACTCCAGTCAGTAGTACACTGGCAGTTGTTAACCATAATTCTTAACTTTCTCTTGCAATATTAGAGCATAACTACAACTTTGGAAAGAAAAACCCAATTTTAAACAATCTATTCTCTTTAAAAAAAATCAATGGCAAATGCATTCCTTTCACATTACAAAGTTTGTCTGCAAGTTCTTATGTTTGAATGCATGACAGTATAACTTATAATACCTTATTAAAGAGACATTGTTTTACATCTTATCTCTTATAAGTCTAATTTCTAGGATAAGAATCACACAAGACATGCCAATTTAGAAGTATCTTTAGAGGCCTGTTTTTCCTGGGTTGAGTCATGCCACATACTGTTGTTTAAGATAACTCTAACCCTGGGTTTCCAGTTTTAAACTAACTTTTTGTTACCAATGTAAAAATTTTTACTCATGCCCAATAACTTATAAGCCAATACTATATAGTCAAGACATGCAAAACATAATTTTACCTTTAAGAACAATCAGAAACAAAAATGAAGCAACTACATGAATCTTATAAATTTAAACCAAATAATTTTTTTCTAGTTGTAATTTCAAGAGAAAAAACACTTTCTACCCAATAGGAGAAGTAACCATCAGCCTACTTGCCCTAGAACTTGAGAAGCTGCTGACCCTTTTAAAAGCAGCTTTGCTCCAGCTGTGCTGAACTCCTAGCTAAATGCAGGGCAGCTTAAATTAGCCTCTGCTGTGTAAACTGAGACTGGATCAAGAGATGGACCTCCAGCAAATAAAGTTTTTTACCAATTTTTTCTTTTCAACATGAAATAAAGTTTTTACCATTTTCTCTTTTCAACATGAAACATAGGACAATCACTCAAACAAAACAAGGACAGACACAAGTGGACAAATTGGTGCACCGAAGACATTATACAGAGAGGGAAGGGCACTTGTAACCAGTACTAAGTATATCTCCAGTGGGGTCCATAGAGGAAACAGGACGTCTCCATGTTTCCCCTTGTCCCCAGGAGAGTTTTGAAATCCATTTTCCTTCTCTCTCTCTCTCTCTCTCTCTCTCTCTCTCTCTCTCTCTCTCTCATGTTTCTAAAATCTGTTTTTTGTAGTGTTTTGGTTTTTTTACTCATTTTATTTTATTCCCTATTTCTCTTGCCCAATGCAGTTCTAGACTGTGGACAATTTGTCTAATAAAATTCACCATCCCAATGTTCTGTCACACCCTAGCTGTTTTAACCTTAATCCTAGTACCCTGTTGCTTAAACAAATCTACCCATTGATCCACGAATTGTAAGGTAGTCCCATGGTGCCATCCTTTACTTACCTTGTTTGATTCAGTTCCTACTTTCACTTTGTTTCTTGCACCATATATTCCCCAATACGTCCCCCTCCTTTCACCGGCAGCTTTCCTTGGAACAATCCTATCAGGTGCTCTCTTTCCCAATCTCAGTGGAACCTCCATTTGACAGCGCCTGCACTGCCACCATACCAAGTATCAGGCATAGGCCTGGGGAATTGACATAAAACACAGACACGGGTCATTCTGTAAGGAGATTGCCAAAGCTTTACCAGAGAAGGGAACAGGAGAAAACAATCATAGCCATAGGTCAGGCACCTGGGAAGTCAAGGGTGGAAAGGCAGGTATCAAGCTAAGCCATGGGATCACAGTATGTTTTGCTCTCAAGAAAACCTGTGCAAACAGCTCAGGTGGGGGTGTTGAGCCAAGCTCACCGGTTCCCAACATTGGCTACCTGTTACAAGGTGTTAACTGCTAAGTTCAACACCTGAGAGTCAGTAAAGTTCTAGACAAAGAACATATTTTGGATGAAGCCATAACTGTTGTCCCCGTCAAAATGGGGAGGTTGAGGACTGGATAAATGCTGCAGTATGTCTAGGGACTGTTTCCAACCAAGCAGAAGCCCTCAATACGAAGTTAGCAATTCACCTTAAGACAAATGAATCTTTGGTCACACAAAAAAATGGCTGCTGTGTATGCTGAATTCAGAAACAGTTTGCAAAACAGTGTCCAAACAAAACTTACGATGTCAAATGAAAAATGCCTCCATTGTTTTGTGATAAATGTCACAAAAGGATTAGAATGGGTTTGAGATTGTAGATTTAAAACTGCCAAGGATTGACAGACTTTACATTTCCAATGGGGCAACTCCTAGATCTGAAAGTAAGGGAGACCCTAAAAATACTCAAGACAATTAGCATAGTGAATCATCAAGTAAGAATGAGACATAAAATAGATGGTACTATATTGGAGGCATTATTGATATGGATGGTGAAAGACAATACTTAAAGTTCCTACCTCCTGGAATCTCCATCCTGGCCCAATGGCCAAGAATATTGGCAAACAGTCATCATCATGGCAATTTTGTTGAGCAGTGATATGGGCAGACAATTAAGGCAATTCAGAGACAATTACCCCCATAATTTTGCTCTCCCTCCCCCAGAAACTTATGAGAGAGAGAATCTTTTGGAGGATATGGATGTGAGGTTAACCTCAGAAAATTAAAGCCTTTAATCAATGAACAGTTCATGAAAATCTTGGGATCAAAGGCTAATACAATTCTAATGGCCACTGATACTAAAGAGCTCTGCTTCCCCCTAAAGCTATCCTGGAACTCTAATACCCAAATTAGCCAGTTACATGGGGGAAATATCAGAATATTAAAAAATCTAGTTAAAGAAAAATTAGAGATGTGATATATTGAGCCATCCTTGAATTCTCCAGTTTTCATTATAAGGAAAAAAAGTCAAGTAAATTCAGATTTCTCCATGCTTTTTAAGGAAAAAAAGTCAAGTAAATTCAGATTTCTCCATGCTTTAAGTGCAATTAATATATCCATAGAGGACATGGGGTGTGCTCAGTCCAATCTTTCTACTCTCTCAGCCATTACCAATGCTTAATATATGAGAATTAATGGCATAAAAGACTTATTTTTATCCATCCTTGTGCAACCTTATGACAAGCAGAGATTCGCTTTATTAATACTTGCTGAGAAAAAAAAAGCATCCAATGAAGAGACATCACTGGAGATGGCTTCCATGGGGAATGAAAAATTCACCAATTTGTAAATTTTCCATATGACAGACATTAAAACAAATAGTAAATATTGTTTCACTGTCCACTGTACAAACGACATTCTTTTTATTTTCTTTTTTTATTTTCTTTTTTTAATTTTCTATATTCTTTGTTTACATTCCAAATGCTTTCCCCTTTCCCAGTTCCCCCCCTGACCGTATGTCTCATAAGTCCTCTTCCCTCCACCCATTCCCCAATCACCCCCTCCCATTTCTCTGTTCTGCTACTCCCCTACTATACTGGATCAAGTCTTTTCAGAACCAGGGCCCTTTCCTCCCTTCTTCTTGGGAATCATATAATTGTGTCTTCAGTATTCAGAGCTTCTGGGCTAATTAATATCCACTTATCAGTTATTGCATTTCATGTGTATTCTTTTGTTTTTTGGATTTTGTTTTGTTTTGTTTTGTTGTTGTTTTTTTTTTTTTTTTGAGAGAGAGGATTTCTCTGTATAGCCCTGGCTGTCCTGGAAATCACTCTGTAGAACAGGCTAGCCTTGAACTCAGAAAACCACCTGCCTCTGCCTCCCAAAGTGTGGGGATTACAGGCATGCACCACCACCGACCAGCATGTGTATTCTTTTGTGATTGGGATAGCTCACTTAGGATGATATTTTCCAGTTCCAACCATTTGCCTACAAATTTCATGAATTCATTGTTTTTAATTGCTGAGTAGTATTCCATTGTGTAAATATACCACATTTTATTTATCCATTCCTCTGTTGAGGAGCATCTGGGTTTTTTCCATCTTCTGGCTATTATAAACATGGCTGCTATGAACATAGTGGAGTTTGTGTTCTTGCTGCCTGCAGGAGAATCCTCTGGGTATATGCCCAGGACTGGTATGGCAGGGTCCTCTGGAAGTGTCATACCCAATTTTCTGAGGGACTGCCAGACTAATTTCCAGAGTAGTTGTACCATCTTGCAATCCCACCAACAGTGGAGGAGTGTTCCTGTTTCTCCACATCCTCGGCAACACTTGCTGTCTCCCGAAACTTAGCAATTCTGACTGGTGTGAGGTGAAATCTCAGGTTTGTTTTGATTTTCATTTCCCTAATGACTAATCATGTTGAACATTTCTATGGTGCTTCTCAGCCATCCAAATTTCCTCAGGGGAAAATTCTTTATTTAGCTCTGTACCCCATTTTTAATAGGGTTATTTTGTTCTCTGGGGTTTAACTTCTTGAGTTTTTGTACATATTGACTATTAGCCCACTGTCGGATGTGGGGTTGGTGAAGATCTTTTCCCAATGTGTTGGTTGCTGTTTTGTCCTTCTGACAGTGCCCTTTGCCTTACAAAAACTTTGAAATTTTATGAGGTCCCATTTGTCAATTCTTGATCTTAGAGCAGAAGCTATTGGTGTTCTGCTCAGGAACTTTCCCCCTGTGCCCATGTCCTCAAGAGTCTTCTCCAGTTTCTTTTCTATTAGTTTCAGTGTGTCTGGTTTTATGTGGAGGTCCTTGATCCACTTGGAGTTGAGCTTAGTACGAGGAGATAAGAGTGGATCAATACTCATTCTTCTGCATGCTGACCTCCAGTTGAACCAGCACCATTTGTTGAAAAGGCTATCTTTTTTCCACTGGATGGTTGTAGCTCCTTTATCAAAGATCAATTGACCATACTTCTTGGGTTCGTTTCCGGATCTTCAATTCTATTCCATTGACCTACTTGCCTGTCACTATACCAATACCAACACGATTGCTCTGTAGTACTGCTTGAGGTCTGGTATATTGATTCCTCCAGAAGTTCTTTTATTGTTGGGAATAATTTTAGATATCCTGGGGTTGTTTTTTGTTGTTGTTGTTGTTGTTATTCCAGATGAATTTGAGAATTGTTCTTTCTAAATCTATGAAGAATTGATTTGGGATTTTGTTGGGAATTGCTTTGAATCTGTAGATTGATTTTGGCAAGATGGCCATTTTTACTATGTTGATCCTGCCAATCCAAGAGCATGAAATATTGTTCCATCTTATGAGGTATTCTTCAATTTCTTTCTTCAAGGACTTGAAGTTCCAGACATACAAATATTTCACTTGTTTGGTTAGAGTCACACCAAGATACTTTACATTGCTTGTGGCTATTGTTAAGGGTGTTATTTCCCTAACTTCTTTCTCAGCCTGCTTAACCTTTGAGTATGGGAAGGTTACTGATTTCCCTGAGTTTATTTTATAACCAGCCACTTTGCTGAAGTTGTTTATGAGCTGTAGGAGTTCTCTGGTAGAAATTATTGGGTCATTTAAGTATACTATCATATCACTTCAAATAGTGATAGTTTGAATTCTTCCTTTCCCATTTGTATCCCTTTGATCTCCTTATGTTGTCTAATTGCACTGACTACAGCTTCAGGTACTATATTGAAAAGATATGGAGAGAGAGGGCAGCCTTGTCTAGTCCCTGATTTTACTGGGATTGCTTCAAGCTGCTCTCCATTTAGTTTGATATTGGCAACTGGTTTGCTGTAAATTGCTTTTACTATGTTTATGTATGGGCCTTGAATTCCTGTTCTTTCCAAAACTTTAGCATAAAAGGATGGTGAATTTTGTCAAATGTCTTTTCAGCATCTAATGAAATGATCATGTGGGTTTTTTCTTTGAGTTTGTTTATGTAGTGGATTGCATTGATGGATTTCCATATATGAATCATCCCTGCATCCCTGGGATGAAGCCTACTTGATCATGGTGGATAATCGTTTTGATGTGTTCTTGGATTCGGTTGGAAAGAATTTTATTTAGTATTTTTGCATCAATATTCATAAGGGAAATTAGCCTGAAGTTCTCTTTCTTTGTTGGATCTTTGTGTGGTTTTGGTATCAGGGTAATTGTAGCTTCATAGAATGAGTTGGGTAGTGTTCCTTCTGTTTCTATTTTGTGGAATAGTTTGAAGAGTATTGGTGTTAGGTCTTCTTTGAAGGTCTGATAGAATTCTGCACTGAATCCATTTGGCACTGTGCAGTTTTTGGATGGAAGACTATGACCCCCGTCTATTTCTTTAGGGGTTTGGGACTGTTTAGTTGATCTATTTGATCCTGATTTAATTTTGGTATTTGGTTTCTGTCTAGGAAATTGTCCATTTCCTCCAGATTTTCCAGTTGTGTTGAGTATAGACTTTTGTAGTAGGATGTGATAATTTTTTGGAATTCCTCCATTTATGTTGCTATATCTCCCTTTTCATTTCTAATTTTGTTCATTTGGATTCTGTCTCTGTGCCCTTTGGTTAGTCTGGCTAAGGGTTTATCTATCTTGTTGATTTTCTCAAAGAACCAGCTCCTGGTTTTGTTGATTCTTTGTATGGTTCTGTTTGTTTCAACTTGATTGATTTTGGCCCTGAGTTTGATGACTTCCTGTCTTCTACTCCTCCTGGGTGAAGTAGCTTCTTTTTGTTCCAGGGCTTTCAGGTGTGCCATCAAACTGTTAGTGTATGCTCTTTCCAGTTTCTTTTTGGATGCACTCAGGGCTATGAGTTTTCCTCTTAGCACTGCTTTCATTGTGTCCCATAGATTTGGGTAAGTTGTGCCTTCATTTTCATTAAATTCTAAAAAGTCTTTGATTTCTTTATCTTCCTTGACCAAGGTGTCATTGAGTAGAGTATTGTTTAGTTTCCATGTGTATGTGGGCTTTCTGTTGTTTTCGTTGCTATTGAAGACCACTTCTACTCCGTAGTGATCTGATAGGTTGCATGGGATTAGTTTGATCTACTTATATTTGTTGAGGTCTGTCTTGTGACCAATTATATGGTCGATTTTGGAGAATTTACCATGAGGTTCTGAGAAAAGGGTATATTCTTTTGCTTTAGGATGAAATGCTCTCTCTATATATATGTTAAATCTAATTGGTCCAAAGCTTCAATTAGTTCCCCTGTGTCCCTGTTTAGTTTCTGTTTTCCTGATCTGTCCATTGAGGAGAGTGGAGAGTTGAAATCACCCATAATTATTGTGTTAGCTGCAATGTGTGCTTTGAGCTTTAGTAAAGTTTCTTTTATGAATGAGAGTGCTCTTGCATTTGGAGCATAGATGTTCAGAATTGAGACTTCTTCTTGGTGGCTTTTCCTTTTGACCAGCGAGAAGTGTCCTTCCATGTATCTTTTGATGACTTTAGGTTGAAAGTCAATTTTATCTGATATTAGAATGGCTTCTCTGGCTTGTTTCCGGAGACCATTTGCTTGTAAAATTGTCTTCCAGCCTTTTACTCTAAGGTAGTGCTTGTCTTTGACACTGAGATGGATTTCCTGTATGCAGGAAAATGTAGGGTCCTGTTTCCATATCTAGTCTGTTAGTCTATGTTTTTTTATTGGGGAATTGAGTCCATTATGTTAAGAGATATTAAGGAATAATAATTATTACTTCCTGTCATTTTTGAAGTTATTTTTTATATTTGAGTGGTTATCTTCTTTTGGGTTTCATGAGAGGAGGATTCTATCTTGCTTCTTCCAGGGTGTAGTTTCCCTCCTTGTTTTGGAGTTTTCCCCCTATTATCCTTTGTAGGGCTAGGTTTGTGGAAAGACATTGTGCAAATTTGGTTTTGTCATGGAATATCTTGGTTTCTCCATCTATGGCAATTGAGAGTTTTGCTAAGTATAATAGTTTTGGCTGAAATTTGTGTTCTCTTAGAGTCTGCATGAGATCTACCCAGGATCTTCTAGCTTTCGTGGTATCAAGTGAGAAGACTGGTGTAATTCTGATAGGTCTTCCTTTATATTTTACTTGGCCTTTTTTCTCTTACTGCTCTTAATATTCTTTGTTTGTTTAGTACATTTGGGGTTTTGATTATTATGGGATGGGAGGTATTTCTGTTCTGGACCAGTCTGTTTGGAGTTCTGTAGGCTTCTTGTATATTCATGGGCATCTCTCTCTTTAGGTTGTGGAAGTTTTCTTCCATAATTTTGTTGAAGATATTTGTTGGCCCTTTAAGTTGTAAATTTTCACTCCCATCTAGACCTATAACCATTATGTTTGGTCTTCTCATTGTGTCCTGGATTTCCTGGATGTTTTGGGTTACAAGCTTTTTGTATTTTGCATTTTCTTTGACTGTTGTGTCAATGATTTCTATGGTATCTTCAGCATCTGAGATTCTCTCTTCTATCTCTTGTATTCTATTGTTGATAATTGCATCTATGACCCCTGATTTCTTCTCAAGGTTTTCTATCTCTGAAAGGTTGTCTCCCTTTGTGATTTCTTAGTTGTTTCTACTTCTGCTTTTAGATCCTGGATGGTTTTGCTCAGTTCCTTCTCTTGTTTGCTTGTGTTTTCTTGTAATTCTTTAAGAAATTTTTGTGTTTCCTATATCATGATTTCTGCCTATTGACTCAAGTTCTCCTGTATTTCTTTAAGTGATTTTTTAATTTCCTCTTTTCTGGCTTCTATCTGTTGACCAATAGTCTCTTGAATTTCTTTAAATGTTGTTTGGGTTTCCCTTGTAAGGGCTTCTAACTTTTGATCCATTTTCTCCTGTATTTCTTTTTTCTTTCTTTTTTTTTTTTTTTTTTTTTTTTTTTTTGGTTTTTCGAGACAGGGTTTCTCTGTGTAGTCCTGGCTGTCCTGGAACTCACTCTGTAGACCAGGCTGGCCTCGAACTCAGAAATCTGCCTGCCTCTGCCTCCCAAGTGCTGGGATTACAGGCGTGCGCCACCACGCCCAGCCTGTATTTCTTTAAGAGATTTATTTATGTCCTCCTTGTGTTTCTCTAACAGCATCATGACCAGTGATTTTTTTATCTAAATCTTGTTTTTCTGGTTTGTTGGAGTAGCCAGGACTTACTGCTGTTGGATAATTGGGTTCAGATGCTGCCATATTGCCTTGATTTCTGTTAGTAATGCTTCTACGTTTGCCTTTTGCCATCTGGGTCTCTCTGGCGTTAGTTGATCCTGTAGTCACTGGCTGGTGCTTGAAGCCCCTGTGGGCCTGTAAGGCTATTCCCCCCCCCACTGGATGACTGTGTTTCCCCTAGCACAGTTTGCTGATGTGTTGCTCTCCTCTTGGGTGCTGTTGGACCCCTGGTGTATCTTGCTCCAAGCAGTGTTATACTCGGTCGTCCCTGTGGACCTGATGCTGCTTGTCTATTCTGTCAGGGAGCGAAAATGATGGCTGGGAGCCCTGCCAAGTGCTGACCACCCCACAGGGCACAAGACCCATGTCTGGCTGGCACACAGATGAACTACCTCTCTGCCCAGATCCTGTGCACAAGTCACTGCCTGTTGGCCTGATTCCCCAGAGATCTTAAACACGGGATAACTCGGGTACCTGGGTCCGCTTGTCCATTCCAAGCAGCGGCAAAGATGGCTGTGGTGGTGGGGAGTGCAGGATACCCTGCAGGGCACAGAACCTACACCTGGGTGGCACACAGGAACCGCTGCTCTGCCTAGTTCCTGCGGGCAGATCGCTGTCTGGCGGTCTGAGTCACCAGAGATCTTAAACTTGGGTTATCTCAGGTACCTGGGTCCACTTGCCCAGGCCAAGCAGCAGCAAAGATGGCAGCAGGGGAGTGCAAGATCCCCCACAGGGCACAGAACCCATGCCTGGCTGGCCCATAGAAACACTGCTCTGCCTAATTCCTGTGCACAGATTGCTGCTGGCCACCTGCTTCCCCAGAGATCTTAAACTTGCAATATCTCAGGTACCTGGGTCTGCTTGTCCAGTCCAAGCAGTGGCAAAGATGGCCGTGGTGGCAGGGAGCACAGGATACACTACAAGGCACAGAACCCACGCCTGGCTGGGACACAGGAACTACTGCTCTGCCTAGCTCCTATGCGCGCAGGTCGCTGCCTGGAGGCCTGAATCCCCAGAGATCTTAAACTCGGGATATCTCGGGTACCTGGGTCCATTTGTCCAGTCCAAAGAGCAGCAAATAAGGTGGTGGAGGGGAGTGCAGGATATCCCGCAGGGCCCAGAACCCACACCTCCAGTTTGAGTAATCTGAATCTTTTTATTTTCTCTATTTATTTACATTCCAAATTAATTCCTCTTTCCCAGTCCCCCCTCCCCATAAGTCCCATAAGCCCTCTTCCCTCCAACCATTCCCCAATCACCCCCCTCCCATTTCTCTGTCCTGGTAATCCCCTACAATTCTGCATCAAGCCTTTCCAGGACCTGGGCCCTCTCCTTTCTTCTTCTTGAGAATCATTTGATATGTTAATTGTGTCTTGAGTATTCAGAACTTCTGGGATAATATCCACTTATCAGTGACTGCATTCCATGTGTATTCTTTTGTGAATGGGTTAGCTCACTTAGGATGATATTTTCCAGTTCCAACCATTTGCCTAAAAATTTCATGAATTCATTGTTTTTAATTGCTGAGTAGTATTCCATTGTGTAAATATACCACATTTTCTGTATCCGTTTCTCCATTGAGGGATATCTGGGTTCTTTCCAATGTCTGCTATTATAAATAAGGCTACTATGAATATAGTGGAGCACGTGTACTTATTGCATGCCAGGGAATCCTCTGGTTATATGCCAAGGAGTGGTATAGCAGTGTCTTCATGAAGTGTTGTGCCCAGTTTTCTGAGGAATTGATTTTTAGAGTGGTTGTACCAGCTTGCAATCCCACCAGCAGTGGAGGAGTGTTCCTCTTTCTCCACATCTTGACCAACACCTACTATCTCCTGAGTTTTTAATCTTAGCCACTCTGACTGGTGTGAGGTGGAATCTCAGGGTTGTTTTTATTTGCATTTCCCTAATGACTAATGATGTTAAACATTACTTAAGGTGCTTCTCAGCCATTAGAAATTCTTCAGGTATTGGGGAAAGATCTTCACCAACCCCACATTCGATATATACAAAGAACTCATGAAGTTAGACCCCAAAAAACCAAATAACCCTATTAAAAACTGGGGTACAGAGCTAAACAAAGAATTTTCACCTGAAGAAATTCAGATGACTGAGAAACACCTTAAGAGATGTTCAACATCATTAGTCATCAGGGAAATGCAAATCAAAACAACCCTGAGATTCCACCTCAACCAGTCAGAATGGCTAAGATTAAAAACTCAAGAGACAACAGGTGCTGGATAGGATGTGGAGAAAGAGGAACACTCCTCCGCTGTTGGTGGGATTGCAAAATGGTAAAACCGCTCTGGAAATCAGTGTGGTGGTTCCTCAGAAAATTGGACATGTCACTTCCAGAGGACCCTGGCATACCACTCCTGGGCACATACCCAGAGGATTCCCCTGCATACAATAAAGACACATGCTCCACTATGTTTATAGCAGCCTTGTTTATAATAGCCAGAAATTGGAAAGAGCCCAGATGTCCCTCAAAAGAGGAATGGATACAGAAAATGTGGTATATTTATACAATGGAGTACTACTAAGCAATTAAATATAATGAACTCATGCAATTTGTAGGTAAATGGTTAGATCTGGAAAATATCATCCTAAGTGAGCTAACCCAATCACAAAAGTATACATATGAAATGCAATCACTGATAAGTGGATATTAATGAGCCCAGAAGCCCTAAATACTCAAGGCACAATTAGCAAGTCAAATGACTCCCAAGAAGAAGAAAGGAGAGGACCCTGGGCCTGTAAAGATTGGATCCAGTATTGTAGACCCAGAACAGAGAAATCGTGGGGGGGGAATGATTGGGGAATAGTTGGGGGGAGAGGACTTATGGGACATATGGTGGGGGGGAAGACTGGGAAAAGGGAAAGCCTTTGGAATATAAACAAAGAATATAGAAAATAAAAATAAAAAAAGACACTGTCAGAAGGACAAAACAGAAACCAACAAATTGGGAAAAGATCTTCACCAACCCTACATCTGACAGAGGGCTAATATCCAATGTACACAAAGAACTCAAGAAGGTAGACCTCAGAAAACCAAATAACCCTATCAAAAATGGGGTACAGAACTAAACAAAGACTTTTCACCTGAAGAAATTCAGATGGATAAAAAACAACTTTAAAAATGTTCAACATCATTAGTTATTAGAGAAATGCAAATCAAAACAACCCTGAGATTTCACCTCATACCAGTCAGAATGGCTAAGATTAAAAACTCAGGAGACATCAGGTGTTGGTGAGGATGTGGAGAAAGAGGAACACACCTAGACTGCTGGTGGGACTGCAAGCTGGTACAACCACTTTGGAAATCAGTCTGGCTGTTCCTCAGAAAACTGGACATGATACTTCTGGAGGACCCAGCCATACCACTCCTGGGCATATAGCCAGAAGATTCCCCAGCATGCAATAAGGATACATGCCTCACTATGTTCATAGCAGCCTTATTTATAACAGCCAGAAGCTGGAAAGAACCCAGATGTCCCTCAACGGAGGAATGGATAAAAAAAATGTGGTATATATGCACAATGGAGTACTATTCAGCCATTAGAAACAATGAATTCATGAAATTCTTAGAGAAATGGATGGAGCTGGAGAGCATCATACTAAGTAAGTGTCTTAGTTGGGGTTTTACTGCTGTGAACAGACACCATGACCAATGCAAGTTTTATAAAACACAACATTTAATTGGGGTTCGCTTACAGGCTCAGAGGTTCAGTCCATTGTCATCAAGGCAGAAACATGGCAGCATCCAGGCAGACATGGTACAGGAGGAGCTGAGAGTTCTACATCTTCATCTGAAGGCTGCTAGTAGAAGACAGGGTCCTCTGGAAGTGTCATGCCCAATTTTCTGAGGAACCACCAGACTGATTTCCAGAGCGGTTGTACCATCTTGCAATCCCACCAACATTGGAGGTGTGTTCCTCTTTCTCCACATCCTCTCCAGCACCTGTTGTCTCCTCAGTTTTTAATCTTAGCCATTCTGACTGGTGTGAGGTGGAATCTCAGGGTTGTTTTTATTTACATTTTCCTGATGACTAATGATGTTGAACATATCTTAAGGTGCTTCTCAGTCATTCGAAAGTCTTCAGGTGAAAATTCTTTGTTTAGCTCTGTACCCTATTTTTAATAGGGTTATTTGTCTCATTGGGGTCTAACTTCTTGAGTTCCTTGTATATATTGGATATTAGCCCTCTGTCGGATGTAGAATTGGTGAGGATCTTTTCCCAATTTGTTGGTTGCTATTTTGTCCTTCTGACAGTGTCCTTTGCCTTACAGAAACTTTGTAGTTTTATGAGGTCCCATTTGTCAATTCTTGACCTTAGAGCATAAGCTATTGGTGTTCCGTTCAGGAACTTTCCCGCTGTGCCCATGTCCTCCAGGGTCTTCCCCAGTTTCTTTTCTATTAGTTTCAGTGTGTCTGGCTTTATGTGGAGGTACTTGATTCACTTGGAGTTGATCTTAGTACAAGGTAATAAGAGTGGGTCAAATTGCATTCTTTTGCATGTTGACCTCCAGTTGAACCAGCACCATTTGTTGAAGAGGCTATCTTTTTTCCACTGGATGGTTGCAGATCCTTTATCAAAGATCAAGTGACCATAACTCTGTGTGTTCATTTCGGGGTCTTAAATTCGATTCCATTGATTTACTTGCCTGTCGCTGTACCAATACCATGCAATTTTTAACACAATTGCTCTGTAGTGCTGCTTGAGGTCAGGGATATTGATTCCCCCAGAAGTCCTTTTATTGTTGAGAATAGTTCTAGCTATCCTGGGTTTTTTGTTGTTCCAGATGAATTTGAGAATTGCTCTTTCTAGATCTATGAAGAATTGAGTTGGGATTTTGATGGGGATTGCATTGAATCTGTAGATTGCTTTTGGCAAGATGGCCATTTTTACTATATTGATCCTACCAATCCAAGAGCATGAAATATTTTTCCATCTTCTGAGGTCTTCGATTTCTTTCTTCAAAGACTTGAAGTTCTTGTCATACAGATCTTTCACTTGTTTGGTTAGAGTCATGTCAAGATACTTTATATTGTTTGTGGCTATTGTGAAGGGTGTTATTTCCCTATCTTCTTTCTCAGCCTGCTTGTCCTTTGAGTACAGGAAGGCTACTGATTTGCTTGAGTTGATTTTATAACCAGCCACTTTGCTGAAGTTGTTTATCAGCTGTAGGAGTTCTCTGGTGGAGTTTTTTTGGGTCACTTAAGTATACTATCATATCATCTGCAAATAATGATAGTTTGACTTCTTCCTTTCCAATTGGTATCCCTTTGACTTCCTTATGTTTTCTAACTGCTCTCGCTAGAACTTCAAGTACTATATTGAAAAGATATGGAGAGAGAGGGCAGCTTTGTCTAGTCCCTGATTTTAGTGGGATTGCCTCGAGTTTCTCTCCATTTATTTTGATGTTGGCTATGGATTTTCTGTATATTGGTTTTATTATGTTTATGTATGGGCCTTGAATTCCTGTCCTTTCAAGGACTTTTAGCATGAAAGGATGCTGAATTTTATCAAATGCTTTTTCTAATGAGATGTCCATGTGGTTTTTTAGTTTGTTTATGTAGGGGATTACATTGATGGATTTCCATATATTGAACCATCCCGGCATCCTTGGGATGAAGCCTACTTGGTCATGGTGAATGATCGTTTTGATGTGCTCTTGGATTCGGTTGATAAGAATTTTATTTAGTATTTTTGCATCGATATTCATAAGGGAAATTGGTCTGTAGTACTCTTTATTTGTTGGAACTTTGTGTGGATTTGCTCTCAGAGTAATTGTGGCTTTGTAGAATGAGGTGGGCAGTGTTCCTTCTGTTTCAATTTTGTGGAATAGTTTGAAGAGTATTGCTGTTAGGTCTTCTTTGAAGGTCTGATAGAATTCTGCACTAAAACAATCTGGTCCCATTCTTTTTTTTTTTTTTGGCAGGAAGGCTTCCTATAACCTCTTCCATTTCTCTCGGGGTTATGGGACTGGTTGGGGAATCAATATCCCTGACCTCAAGCAGTACTACGGAGAAATTGTGTTTAAAATTGCATGGTATTGGTACAGCAACAGGCAAGTAGATCAATGGAGAAGGATTGAAGACCCAGAAATGAACCCACAGTTATGGTCAATTGATCTTTGATAAAGGAGCTACAACCATCCAATGGAAAAAAGATAGCCTTTTCAACAAATGGTGCTGGCTCAACTGGAGGTCAACATGCAGAAGAATGCGAATCAACCCACACTTATCTCCTTGTACTAAGATCAACTCCACGTGGATCAAGGACCTCCACATAAATCCAAACACACTGAAACTAATAGAAAAGAAACTGGGGAAGACCCCGGAGGACACGGGCACAAGGGGAAAGTTGCTGAACAGAACACCAATAGCTTATGCTCTAAGATCAAGAATTGACAAATGAGACCTCATAAAATTACAAAGTTTCTGTAAGGCAAAGGACACTGTCAGAAGTACAAAACAGAAACCAACAAATTGGGAAAAGATCTTCACCAACCCCACATCCAACAGAGGGCTAATATCTAATATATTCAAAGAACTCAAGAAGTTAGACCCCAACGAGACAAATAACCCTATTAAAAATAGGGTACAGAGCTAAACAAAGAATTTTCACCAGAAGAAATTCAGATGGCTGAGAAGCACCTTAAGAGATGTTCAACATCATTAGTCATCAGGAAAATGCAAATCAAAATAACCCTGAGATTCCACCTCACACCACTCAGAATGGTTAAGATTAAAAACTCAAGAGACAACAAGGGCTGGAGAGGATGTGTAGAAAGAGGAACACTCCTCCACCGTTGGTGGGAGTTCAAGATGGTACAACCGCTCTGGAAATCAGTTTGGCGGTTCCTCAGTAAATTGGGCATGACACTTCCAAAGGACCTTGTCATACCACTCCTGGGCATATACCCAGAAGATTTCCTGCATGCAATAAAGACACATGCTCCATTATGTTCATAGCAGCCTTATTTATAATATGCAGAAGCTGGAAAGAACCCAGATGTCCCTCAAAGGAGGAATGGATACAGAAAATGTGGTATATTTATTAATGGAATACTACTCAGCAATTAAAAATAATTAATTCATGCAATTTGTAGGCAAATGGTTGGATCTGGAAAATATCATCCTAAGTGAGGTAACCCAATCACAAAAGAATACACAAGAAATGCAATCACTGATAAGTGGATATTCATGAGCCCAGAAGCTCTGAATATTCATGACACAATTAGCAAGTCAAAAGATTCCCAAGAGGAAGGAAGGAGAGACCCCTGGTCCTGAAAAGACTGGATCCAGTTTTGGAGGAGAGTACCAGAACAGAGAAATGGGGGGTGGTGATTGGGGAATAGGCAGGGGGAGGGGTAAAAGTACTTATGGGACATATGGTGAGGGGGGAACTGGGAAAGGGGAAAGCCTATGGAATGTAAACAAAGAATATAGAAAATTAAAAAAAAGAGGAAAAAGAAAAAGAAAATATTTCCACTCTGTAGATTAGTAAGCCAAGACTGAGACAGTACAAAAATGAATCTTGAATTTCAAGCCCATTTCAACATACTGGCTCTTTAATTCAGTTAAGCATTTATTCATTTAATAAGTACACTTTAAATAGAAGTTTTATCCCAGGTACTTTGCATTTGAGGGAGAGGTGTGTGTGTGTGTGTGTGTGTGTGTGTGTGTGTGTCCAAAAACCAAAAAAGAAACCAACCCCAGTGACAAGGACAGTCACTATTTAAGAGTCAAAGGTTGAAAAACAATTTTCCAAGCAAATGGTCCCAAGAAACAAGCTGGAGTGATCATTCTTATATCAGATAAAATTGACTTTCAACCAAAAGTTGTCAAAAAAGATAAGGAGGGACACTTCATACTGGTCAAAGGAAAAGTCTTCAAAGATGAACTCTTAATTCTGAACATCTATGCTCTGAACACAAGGGCACCCACATTCATTAAACAAACTTTAATAAAGCTCAAAGCACACATTGCATGCCACACAATAGTAGTGGGAGACTTCAATATCCCACTCTCAAAAATGGAGAAATCATGGAATCAGAAGCTAAACAGAGATACAATGAAAGTAACTGAAGTTATGGACCAAATGGATCCTACAGATATTTATAGAACATTGCACCCTAACACAAAGGAATATACCTTCTTTTCAGCACCTCATGGTACCTTCTCAAAAATTGACCATATAATTGGTCACAAAACAGGTCTCAACAGATACAGAAATATTAAAATTATTCCATGTATCTTATCAGATCACCACGGCCTAAGGCTAGTCTTAAGCTCAAATAAAAGCAGTGAAAAACACACATACATATGAATATTGGACAATGCTCTTCTCAATGATAGCTTGGTCAAGGAAGAAATAAAGAAGGAAATTAAAGACTTTTTAGAATTTAATGAAAATGAAGACACATCATACCAGAATTTATGGGACACAATGAAAGCAGTGCTAAAAGGAAAACTCATAGCTCTGAGTGCCTCCAAAAAGAGAATGGAGAGACCATACACTACAAGCTTGACAGTGCACATGAAAGCTCTAGCACAAAAAGAAGTAAATGCCCACAAGAGGAGTAGACTGCAGGAAATAATCAAACTTAGGGCCTAAATTAACCAAACAGAAACAAAAAAGAACTATATAAAGAATCAACAAAACAAGGAGCTGGTTCTTTGAACAGAATCAACAAGAGAGATAAACCCTTAGCCACACTAACCAGAGTGTACAAAGACAGTATCCAAATTAATAAAATCAGAAATGAAAAGGGAGACAAGAGCCTTGTCCCCATCCCACTGATAACTGTTCCAATGGCCCTTCTCACCCCAGTCATGGTGCAAGAACATATTAAGGTTGTTGTCTGTAGGACTGTGTGCAGAGGCTCTGGAGCGGCCCCTCCGAGTAAATGCCCTGATAATAGAGAAAATAAAAAAAAGACAGGCTCCTTTAAGGTCCTTTAAGGTTGGAAGCAATCGTAAGTGCCCCGCCTCCTTGGTGGTGACGACATCAGAAGGCGTCCTTAGGCGTTAGAGATGCTGGACTCGTTGTTGTGCATCAGTGGTTTGGTTCTTCTCTGAGATTCCGTGCAGTGGGAGGGGCGTAGTCTCCTGAAGGCTCTTATTAAAAAATCTGCACTTCGTGGGGAGCAAGTCCACGTTTTGGGCTGTGAAGTGAGTGAAGACGAGTTTCACGAAGGTTTCAGCTCTGATGTCAACAGCTGCCTGGTTTACCATGACCTCTTTAGAGACCCTCTTAACTGGTCAAAACCTGGGGAAGCTGTCCCTGAAGGACCTCTAAAAGCCTTGAGATCCATGTGCAAAATGATAGATCGTGGCTTGGTCACCATTGCCCTTGATTCGCTCAGCAGGCTGCTGTGTCACATTCCCTGTGTTACACTCTGTCAGGCCCTGCATGCTCTGAGCCAGCGAAATGTAGATCCAGGTGATAACTCCCTACTAGAGCAGGTGCATGTCCTGGGCCTCCTACATGAAGAGCTTCATGATCCTGGCCCCATGGGAACATTGAACACCCTTGCTCACACGGAGGTGATTCTGAGTGGTAAAATGGACCAGACTTCAGCCTCCATCCTCTGTCGAAGGCCCCAACAATGTGCAGCTTACCAGACTTGGCGATTCTCCGTTCTTCCTAATTCAACCTGGATCTTCATGAAGGGCTTACCCTACATTCTGAACTACACCCTGATCCTCATACAACCCAAGTGGATCCTATGACTCATTTGACCTTTAACCTTCACTTATCCAAGAAAGAAAGAAAGGAAGAAAGAAAGAAAGAAAGAAAGAAAGAAAGAAAGAAAGAAAGAAAGAAAGAAAGACAAGCCAAAGACAGCCTCACTCTGCCTTTCCAGTTCAGTTCTGAAAAACAGCAAGCCCTGCTGCATCCGGTGCTGGGCCAGACCGCTGGCCGCATCTTCTATGAGCCAGATGCTTTTGATGACATGGACCAAGAGGACCCAGATGATGACCTAGACATTTGACAGACACATGGGAGGGAGGACTGTGGGCTCAGAACCATCCTGCTGTTAGCAAACTTTACCTTGTCCCTAGCCTGCCTTTGTTGCTTGTCGTTAGAGGCTGTGTCAAGTAAGCCAAAGAGCAGCATCAAGCTGGGACAGAAAGTGTGCTGAGGTGTAGTATGTGCCCAGAGAACCAGAAATCCCCTCTTCAATGCCCATTTCTAATAAAATACCCGTGTGTATGTGTTCAAAAAAAGGGGGGAGACAAAACAGAAACTGTGGAAATTAAAAAAACTCATCAGATTCTACTCCAAGAGCTTATACTCAACAAGGTTCAAAAACCTGGATGAAATGGACAACTTTCTAGATACATACCAGGTGTCAACATTAAAACAGGATCAGATAAATCATCCAAATAGTCCCATAAGTCCTGAGGAAATAGAAGCAGTCATTAATTATCTCCCACCAAAAAAAAAAAAAAAAAGCCAAGGACCAGATGGGTTTAGCAGGGAATTCTATGGGTTTAGCAGGGAATTCTATCAGATCTTCAAAGAAGAGTTAATACCGATACTCTTCAAACTTTTCCACAAAATAGAAACTCATTCTATGAAGCCACAATAATGGTTAACCTGAACCAAAGACCAAACAAGGAAGGAGAATTTCAGACCAATCTCCCTCATGAACATTGATGCAAAATTATTGAACAAAATCCTGGCCAGCCGAATCCAAGAATGCATCAAAACTATAATTCACCACAATCAGGTAAGCTTCATCCCAGGGATGCAGGGATGGTTCAATATATGGAAATCTGTCAATGTAATCCACTACATAAAAAACTAAAGGAAAAAATCCACATGGTCATTTCATTAGATGCTGAAAAGGCTATTGACAAAATCCATCATCCCTTCATGATAAAAGTTTTGGAGAGATCTGAAATCTAAGACCCATACCTAAACATAGTAAAAGCAACATAATGTAAACAGGTATCCAACATCAAGTTTAATGGAGAGAAACTTGAAGCATCCCACTAAAATCAGGGACCAGACAAGGCTGCCTACTCTCTCCCTATCTATTCAATATAGTACTTGAAGTCCTAGCTAGAGCAATCAGGTAACAAAAGGAGGTGAAATGTATACAAATTGGAAATGAAGAAATCAAATTACTATTTGCAGATGATATGATAGTATACTTAAGTGACCCCAAGACTTCCACCAGAGAACTCCTACAACTGATAAACAACTTCAGCAAAGTGGCTGGATATAAAATTAACTCAAGCAAATCAGTAGCCTTACTCTACTCAAAGGATAAACAAGAGAAGAAAGAAGAAGCATGTACGGTCACTTGATATTTGACAAAGGAGCTAAAAACATCCAGTGGAAAAAAGACAGCATATTTATTAAATGCTGTTGGATCAGCTGGAGATCTGCATGCAGAAAAATGCAAATTCACCCATTCTTATCTCCTTGTGCAAAGCTCAAGACCAAGTGGATCAAGGATCTACACATAAAACCAGATGCATTGAAGCTTATAGAGGAGAAATTGGGGATGAATCTTGAACATGTGGGCACAGGGGAGAAGTTCCTGAACAGAACACCAATGGCATGTGCTCTAAGAACAAGAATCAACAAATGGGACCTCATAAAACCGCAAAGCTTCTAAAAGGCAAAGTACATAGTCAGTAGGACAAAACAGGAACCAACAAATTGGGAAAAGATCTCTACCAGTCCTACATCTGATAAAGGCTAATATCCAATGAATAAAAAGAACTCAAGTAGTCTCCAGAGAGTCAGATAATCCTATTAAAAAATGAGGTACAGTGCTAAACAGGGAAGTCTCAACTGAGGAAACTGAAATGGCTCTAAAGCACCTAAAGAAATGTTCAGCATCCTTAGTTATCAGAGAAATGCAAATCAAAATAAAACTGAGATTCCACCTTACACCAGTCAGAATGGCTAAAATTAAACATAGAACTAAGAGCAGACCCAGCCATACCCCTCCTGGGCATATACCCAGAAGATGCTCCTACATGTAATAAAGACACATGCTCCACTATGTTCATAGCTGCCTTATTTATAATAGCCAGAAGATGGAAAGAACCCAGATGGATACAGAAACTATGGTATATATACACAATGGAGTACTATTCAGCTATTACAAACAATGAATTCATGGAATTCTTAGCCAAATAAATGGAACTAAAAAGTATCATACTGAGCAAGGCAACCCAATCACAAAAGAACACACATGGTATGCATTCACTAATAAGTGGATGTTAGCCCAAAAGCTTAACAAGTTACAATTTACCCAGCTCTTGAAGAAGGAGGACTTAAGTGAGTGTGCTTTGGTTCCACTAAAAAAGGGAACAAAATAGTCACAGGTGCAATAAGGGAAACAATGTGTGGAACAGAGTCTGAAGTAAAAGCCACTCAGAGACTGCCCTACCTTGGGATTCATCCTATAAATAGTCAACAAACCCCAACACTACTATGGACAAGACGTGTATACCAAAAGGAGCATGCCATGATTGTCTCTGGAGGAGCCCTGCCAGAGCCTTACAAATACAGAGGTAGATGCTAACAACCAACTATTGGACTGGGCATGGGGTCCCCAATGGAGGAGCTGGGAGATGGTCCATAGGAGCTGAAGGGGTTTACAGCCCCATGGGAAGAACAATGATTTCGGCCACCCAGATGCACCAAGACTCCCAGGGACTGAACCATCAACAAAGGGGCACACATGGTTCCAGCCGAAAATGTGACAGAGGAAAGCCTTGTTGGGCATCAGTGGGAGGAGTGGTTCTTGGCTAGGTGAAGGCTCAATAGATGCCCCAACAAAGGGAAATCGAGGGGGAGGAGGAGGGAATATGTTGAGTGGAGAGGCATATATGTGGAAGCAGAGTGGAAGAGGAGGGGGAGGGGCTAGGGGTCTTAGGGGATGGGAGATATTGGGAAAGGTTTTACCATTGGCAATGTAAATGAAGACGATATTCAATAAAAAAAATAAAATTCAATATGCTCTGAAATCACACATCAAAAAAAAATAGGCAGCCTAGCTGTGTAAATTACCTAAGTCTTAACATTTTACCTAGGACTTAACATATTCCTAGTCTCTAACATTCCATCTCCACCCTAAACAGTTTACATAGTCCTTAACTATGTGTGTTAACATAGATGCACATATGTGTGTGAAGTATATTCATATGTATATATATGCATATGTGTAAATATGTATATATGTATATATTTATGTGTGTTTATATATGTATACATATCTGTGTAAATATATTTATGTATGTAAACATACATGTCTTTATACATACACATGTAAACACATGCTTATATATGAAATAATAATAATATAAAGATCATAAAACTGGAAAATGAGAGATGGTGAAATTGTCAGGGATAGAGAAAAGAATGCTCATTCATAAAGATCTCAACATTATTAAAATAATATATAATTTATTGTATATGTGATTAATAATTTCCTGGGTGAGCCCCTTCTAAGAATGCCCAGGTGTCTGCCTATGTCCTCTAGGAACATGGTAGCATAAGCCTTAGAATGTGATACGAATATATGCATACACACAAACACATAAACACACACACATACATGAGAGACAGAGACAGAAAGAGAGAGAGGAAGAAACACAGAGATAGGCAGAGATACAGAGAGAAAAGGGAGAGAGAGATGGAGGTAAGGAAGAAGAAAGGGAGGGAAGAAGGGATGGAGAGGGAAAGGGAGGGAGAGGAAGAAGGAGAAAGACAGTTGTCATCGGCTTCTGGCATGATGTACTTTTCTGTTCATGTCCTAGGATGGCCAAATACACCCTTAAGGCTGGACTCAATTTTCAGATAGAAGGAATTTGGAGTTAGCTGAGAGATGTTCCTGTCTTTACACTCTTCCACCAGCAGAGGGTATCAGGGTGGCAGCCAGGAGCTTCACTGGTCCACCATGAAGCTGAACAGGTACTTCTAGACCAGGGATTCTACAAGAGGAAAGGGACCAATTTTTGTTTGGAGGGTTTTTGTTATTTCTTTGTTTTTGTGTTTGTCTTCTGCCAGTGATCAAATCTTGAGAATCACATAACAGTGTCACTCCTGGACACAGTCTAAATCATAGGCATAGTGGGGAACTCACTTTTAAAAAAATGCTATGGAAGAGTGCATTTCCAGGCGAGTCTGGGTAGCTCCATCATGGCTGACATTCATTGGGAGAGTACCCTGATTCCAGGGGACATTTTCAAATGGAGGGAACTGACCCCCCAGAACTTTTTTCTTTCACTCAGCACCAGGGTCATCTCCCTGTGTTGAGAATTGTCATGACTGATCTTATCTTTTTCCTTAGACATTTTAAAAGAAAGATATTCCTGGGCCCCAGCTTGCCCCTCCCACCTATAGGCATATTTGTGGTTAAACTAAAGCATCTGAGCTCTAATATTAATTGATGTGGGGAGGTGGAAATCAAGTATCTGTCCATGTATGAACAGAGTTTCTTTACAAATACTCTGAATGACCTGAACATTTACCTAACTCAGAGCATACCTCTAACCCTGGTTGTATTGGGTTGGTTTTAGCATACTTCTGACATGACCCCTGATAAAACAACTTCCAGAGCACAGAACTGAGCAACCCTGATCCTGATGCCTTTCATGAACATAGAACTAAAACGTGTTTTTCAAAAGGCCTTGGAGCTGGCACGTTTCACAAAATCTTGAAAGCCACTGATAATACAACTTTTAAATTTGTTCCTGGTGCTCAAAACAATTCGCTTCTAAGAAGAATTAAATAAGAGCAAAGGAGATTCTATATGAAAAATTATGCTGGACTTTTAGTGACTCCATAAAAACAAATGTTTCTATTACAAGATAAATATCAGATGAGAATGTATTTAAAACCAGTTGTAATAGGATAGGGTTACTTCTTATTGGAATGATATGAGTGAAGAAAAATTATAACTTGGTGACACAGAATGAGGAAATAAATTAAAGTGACAGATAACACTACAACTTTTGGTGAGTCAGATATCCATAGAGGTGTATCAGCAGGACCATGTAAACATGACAGAGAAGGTAATGCAATACAGAGTTACTCAGTCTAGCTCATCATACTTAGGAAACTGATTCTGGAAAATACCTATAAATCTACTTTGATCAGGGAACACAGAAGTTTAGGATCATTACTTGAGTCAAGGTACTATTGATGAACTGAAGCTCCACCTATCCTAACCAGTTTCTACTGAAGTTTGAAGAACTTTCTTCAACTAGGTCTCCAGTACCCCCCTTAAAATGTGTAAATTTGCATAGTCAAAACATGTACTTCCTCCACTTTACTCTTAAAGAGTAAAAGGTCCAAGGAGCCCTAATGTGCTGGATTTTTGAGATCCATAACTCTGTGACATTTCCACCATGGCCTGGTCCTTTGTACTGCTCCCCCTCTTCTCTTTCTACACAGGTAATGTACACAGACTCAGTCTCACTCAAGTTTCAGCTGGCACAGACCAGTCCTAAATGCTGAGATTGGTTTTAGTTAAACATTTATTTTCCCTAGCAAGGGCATTGATCAAAGTTGTCAACACCCTTCTCCTTTCTTTTGCAGGTTCCATGGCCTCCTATATACTGACTCAACCTCCCTCAGTGTCAGTGGCCCTAGGTCAAAAGGTCTCAATCAACTGCTTGGGAGATAAACTCTCAGATGAGTATGTTCATTGGTACCAGCAGAAGGAAGGCCAAGCCCCTGTGCTGGTCATATACAGGGATAGTACACGCCCCTCTGGCATCTCAGACCGATTCTCTGGCTCCAACTCAGGGAACAAGGCCTCCCTGACCATCAGTACAGCCCAGGCAGAAGATGAAGCTGACTATTACTGTCAGAGTTGGGATACAACTGATGGTGTGCACAATAACATAGGCAGATGAGGAACTGAGACACAAACACTTCTTCACCTGGGACAATGACAATTCCTTTGCTATTTAACTTGCAGAGTTACTTCCCTGACAGTTGGCAAACATGCAATCTAAGGTAAAATGAATAAATCTACATTATTCAGATGTGAATTGCGAAGTATCTTTTTTTAGACATTACTATGCAGAATATGCACAGATCTTCAGATAACATCTAATAATTTAATTCCTTTTTTTTTTGGTTTGGATAAAAGATTTATTGCCACTCCTCACTTTTCTGTCCAGAAACCTTTTTGGCTAGGTTGGTTATCTCTTTGTGAGGCAGAGAGGAAAGAAAGGAAAAGAATTAAAATGCTTTGTGCAGGCAAATATGCACAGATGATTTACATTCATACATACATTTACATTTTCATTCACATTTTCATTTACATATTAGCACATTTACATTTTTACTAGGTCCAGCTACCTGCCTCATCCACTCCACAAGTGCTCATGCATGCTTACATACATAGGCGTTGGAGTCCACCCTTGATACAGGATCTGGGTTCTCATCTGGAAGCAAGGATATCTGGAAGGCACTTAAATACTCAGACAATTCTTTTCAGATACAAACTGACAGGCAAGTTTCAAGGTTTGAGGCTTCTCTCTCTCTCTCTCTCTCTCTCTCTCTCTCTCTCTCTCTCTCTCTTTCTTCTTCTTCTTCTTCTTCTTCTTCTTCTTCTTCTTCTTCTTCTTCTTCTCTCTCAGCTTGAGGCTGCATACTTTCATTCCCTCCTTGGGCTAAAGGTTGTGCTCTCTCCTGTCCACACTGCTTTTCTCCTGTGTGCTTTCTTATTCTCTAACTTCCACACTCCTTTACAACTCTGTGCATTCTCCTTTCACTCACGCGTACACAATCTTTCCACATGAACACACACACACACACACACACACACACCCCTCACACGCACTCGCCTTTCACCCGCACACACACCTCACACAATCTCTCCTCCCACTGTCTCTCTTGCCTTTAACTTGCCCTAGTCTTTTATTGTTAATCCAAAAAGGGGTAGAAAAAAAGACATTGTAAAATCATTACAAAATCTAATTCAGAAAAATAACCACATCTCACAAAGTATTAAGAAATACAATCGTTCCCCGAAGTTTTGTGCTTCCCCTAGTCCCAGGCCTGTGGTCAAACTAATAATTGCAAACTTAGCATTATTTAAGTTTTGACTTTTGACTTATATTTCAGACCTCAGAACTCCAAGGTCAGCTACATGTATTTTTTTTTACAAGGGTCTAATGATAAATGACATGGGTAAAGCTGCCAGACAGTGGCCAAAAAGAATCAGGTTAACTCTTAACTCAACAGTTCTGCTAGCTTCTGCTTCTACATGTTGCAAAAAAAAATAAAATAAAAATTAAAAAGGCTCTCTTAAAAGTCCCAGTGTTTTGACTTAGTTTTACGAGTATAAGATTTTATGTATTCTATACTTGCCTATCCATACATATCTAAAGAAGACCAGGAACAACTCTCAGAAACTGTGCAAAACTAATGTCATATCTTCAATAGCATTTTAATTTTGGAATTAAAGTATGGAGTGTTTGTGCTCCCTTATTCCATTTTCCCTTATCCCAAGATTGTGTCTGAAATGCTAATGCTTTTTCATAACCCCAGTAAATTCCTTCACAATCTGGTAATGGATCCTGTATAACTCTTACAGTATGTTGCTTTTTTTAATTTTCTAATAATTTCTAAACCTGATTTCTTCAAACTTTCTTTGTAAGTCAAATATTAATCTAGAACTAGCATTGTGTACATTGTTTCCAAGATGAGAGCACACAGCATCCACATGGGCCATTAGAGGAGCACTCCTCCATTGATGGTGGGGTTGTAAGCTTGTATAAACACTCTGTAAATTAATCTGGTGGTTCCTCAGAAAATTGGACATTGTACTACCTGAGGACACACATAGCTATACCTCTCCTGGGTATATACCCAAAAGATTCTCTAATGTATAACAAGGATACATGCTTTACTATGTTCATAGCAGACTTATTTATAATTTATAATAACCAGAAGCTAGAAAGATCCCAGATATCCTTCAACAGAGGAATGGATACAGAAAATTTGGTACATTTACACTATGGAGTATTACTCAGCTATTAAAAACAATCTATTCATGAAATTCTTAGGTAAATGGATGGAACTAGAAAATATCATCCTGAGTGAGGTTACCTAGTCATAAAAGAACACACATGGTATATACTCACTGATAAGTGAATATTAGAACAAAAGCTCAGAATACTCAAGATACAACTTACAGACCATATGAAGCTCAAGAAGAAGGAAGGCCAAAGTGTGGATGCTTCAGTCCTACTAAGAAAGGGGAACAAAATAATCATGGGAGATAGAGGGTGGAAGGAACTTGGGAGGAGGTGAGGAGGGAGAGAGGAAAAAGGGGACAGGATCAGGTTTGGGAGGAGACAGGAGAGATATAAAGAAGGTCAGAAAATCAAACAGAGGTGTGTAGTAATGGAGGATGGGGAATGCCATTAGTCAACAGAAACTCCCAGATACCAGAAAAACAAGAGGCTCCAAGGACCCAAGAGTGGTGAAATTAGCTAAAATATGCAACAAAGGGGACAGAGAACCTGTAGAGACCAAATGAAGAGATTAGGTACAGCTACCAGTTGAGGCATGGGGTCACCCACACTTCTGAAAACTTTTAACCTAGAATTGCTCCTGTCTAAAAGAAATTCAGGGACAAACAGTAGAGCAGAGACTGAAGGAAAGGCCATACAGAGACTGCCCTACCTGGGGATTCATCCCTTATGCAGCCACCTAACCCAGTCACTATTGCTGATGCCAAGAAGTGTTTGTTGACAGGACAAACATGAGATGGTCTGCCAGAGCCTTACCAATACAGATGCAGATGCTTGCAGCCAACCATCCTATGGAGCATGGGAACTGCAATGGAGAAGTTAGGGGAAGGACTGAAAGAACTGAAGGGGTTTGAAACTCCACAGGAGAACAACAAAATCATGTAACAAGATGTCCCCAGGGACTAAACCACCAAACAGAAAATACACTCAGAAAGACCCATGACTCCAGCTGCATATTTAGTAGATAATTGCCTTATCTGGTATCAATGAGAGGGAAGGCCCTTGGTCCTGTGAAGGCTTGATGACACAGGAACAGGGAATGCTAGAATGGTGAGGCAGGAGTCAAAAAGTGGGTGGGGGAACACCCTCATAGAAGCAGGGGAAGGGGTAGGATAAGGGATTTGCAGAGGGTAAACCAGGAATAGGGATAGCATTTGAAATGTAAATAAATAAAATAACCATTTCTTAAAAAAAAAAAAAAAGCTGTTCTGTGTTGTGCTCCTATGCCTCAGTTTTTGATTGTTGAAGAATCATTACATCAAGAAACATCTAGTTTTTCAGAATTCCCCAAGCAGGAGAAAGTAATAGGAAAGTCAGATAGAATAAGTATGCATACCAAGACCAACTGAAAAGCACTCATGAAATCTATACAGCAGTTCTTCAGGACTAAGTTTAGGAAAAATGGGGAAAACTTTTTTATAAAGAGCTGCCTGTGGGTTTTTGAGATGTCACCATCTAGACCTGCTGAAGGGAGTTCCCTATTTCTGAATGCTGCTCCCCTCTGGGGATGTGTCCCCTGCTTCTTAGGGTCGCAGGACCATCAATGTCACAGTATACTGTCTCCAGGACAGAGACATATACCTAAACACATGGATATACACATGCATGCACACACATGCATACATCTATGAGCGCATGAATGCATGCACACACTTACAAACAGATACACATATGGATGGATGGATGGATGGATGGATGGATGGATGGATGGATGGATGATAGATGGATGGATGGATGGATGGATGGATGGATGGATGGATGGATGGAGCAAAGTCCCTCAATCCAAATCATCCAACCAACATCTTTGTTTCTTTTCTCTTTTTGCAATCTGATTCCAAATTTTACTGTTATTTAGAAAAAGTGTGTACTCTCTTAAGAAAAAAAGAGCATTTTTCTCACTACCAAACATATATTAAAATGGTTTATATTTCTTCAAGACATTATTGCACTGCATTTCTCTTCTGCTAGAAATATGTCCTGCCTTGTTTGTGACTTCTTCCCAAATTCTAACTTTTTTAATTTTGCCCCTACCTTTTTTGGCCCCTCTGGTTACACCCTTCCCAATTTCTCATCCCATTCTTACTCCCCCCATTCTTCAAGGGGATGTCCTACTGCCCCCACCAGGCCTCCCCACTCCCTAAAGCCTCAAGTCTCTCCATGGTTAGGCATGTCTTTTCCCACTGAGGCCAGAGCAGGTAGTCCTCTGCTATGTATGTATGCCTTGGACCAACTCATGCAAAGCTGCCTGGTTGGGGGTTCAGTGTCTGAGAGATCTCGGAGGTCCAGAGTAGGTGAGACTGCTGGTCTTTTTATGGGGTAGCCATCCTCCTCAGCTTCTTCCAGCCTTTCTAATTCACCCACAGAGGTCCCCAATTTCAATGTAATGGTTGTGTATAGGTATCTGCATCTGTCTCAATCAACTGCTTGTTGGTCTTCTCAAAAGAACACCCTACTAACTTCCTGTCTGGAATCACACCATAGCATCAGTAATAGTGTCAGACCTTGGAGCCTCCCCGTGAGATGAACCCCAAGTTGGGCTATTCAATGAACTCCTTTCCTTAAGTCTCTTCTCCATTTCTCTACCTATAGTTCTTTTAGACAGGAGGAATTCTGTGTCAGAGTGTTTTACTGAGGCATGGCAACCCCATTCCTGCACTTGATCCCCTCCCTTTCTTTCTACTGGAGGAGGTCTCTACAAGTCCCCTCTCCCTACTGTTGGGAATTTCATTTATGGTACCTCTCTTTAAATACTGAGAGTTACTTACCTCCCAGGCCTCTGGTACTTCCAAGTAGGTCCCTCCACTTCCCACCCCTCAACAAATATGTTCCATATTTCCATTCATTCGGCTGGCCGGCGGGACTTCTCTCCTGTCTCCCACATATACTTGAGCATTTTCCCCTTTTCTTCCTCCTTTCATCTCCCACAAATGTCCCTCCCTCCTTCTGCTTCCTGTGATTGTTTTCATTTCCCTCTCAAATGGGATTGAAGTAGTCTCACTTGGACCCTTCTACATATAAACCTTTAGTTCTTTGTATTAATGTGGTTTCAAGATTTTGTGAGTCTAACATCCTTATTATATACAAAAGACACAATCACACAGCTAATATTCTGGAGATGGAAAACTTAGGAAACTAAACAGGAACTACAGATGCAAGTATCACCAACAAAACACAAGAGATGAAAGAGAGAATGTCAACCATAGAGAGAGTACCAAAGAAAATATTAATATGAAACCCATAGGAAATGCAAAGTGTAAAAGGTTCTTAACTCAAAACCTCCAGGAATTTTGGGACACAATGAAAAGGCCAAACTTAAAAATAATAAAATAGAAAATAGTGGTTCCAGTTTCTGCCTCCAGATCAGGAACATCCCCTGCCACAACATGCCATCTTCAAGTGGCACAGGAAGACAGATTGCCACCCAGAAGCCATCAAGGAGTAGGTAGCTGGCACAGGTGACACCGGCCCTGCAAATTGGAGGATCCTGTCTGGAGGCCTCTGTCAGGAGCCTTCCAGTTTCCTGCTCCAGATTGGGAACATCCCCTGCCACAGTGCACCATCTCCAGGTGACTCAGGAAGCCAGCTATATACCCAGTGGCACAGACGAGACAGCCAGCACAGCCTGCATCCAGAGTTGAACAGGGCCACAGAGCTACATACCCAAATACAACTACAAGATAGTGGGTCTCAACTGACATCTTCGATCCTGTGACTGTGTAACAGATTGGTAGGCAAGGATCACCAGAGTAGAAGATCACTTGGGACACACCCTACCAGAAGTCCACCTGCACCCAGGAATGCAGCAGCACCACAGCAATTTGTGCCAGTGGAGAGCAGCCAGGATTGCTGAGATAGGCCTGCAGGCAAACAGGAGGGGCAAGAACCAGCCAGTGACGGCAAGATGAACTAACATCAGAGATAACCAGATGGCAAAAGGCAAATGTAGGAATGTTGCTAACAGAAATCAAGGCAATATGGTACCATCCGAACCCAATTCTTCCACAACAGTAAATCCTAGATACCCCAACACACCATGAAAGCAAGATTTGGATTTAAAATCACAGGACATGATGCTGACGGAGGGCTTCATGGAGGGCTTCAAGAAGGACATAAATAACTCCCTTAAAGAAATACATGAGAACACAAATGAACAGGGAGAAGCCCTTGAAGAACTAGGGGAAAACACAACAAAAAGGTGAAGAAATTAAAGCCATCCAGGATATAAAGAAGGAGGCAGAAACAATAATGAAATCACAAAGGGAAACAACATGAGATATAGAAAACCTAGGAAAGAAGCCAGGAGTCATGGATCCAAGCATCAATAGCAGAATACAAGAGACAAAAGAGAGAATCTCAGATGCAGAAGATACCATAGAAAGCATTGACACAAAAGTCAAAGAAAATGCAAAGTGCAAAAAGCTCTGACCCAAAACATCCAAGAAATTCAGGACAAAATGAGAAGACCAAACCTAAGGATTATAGGTATAGAAGAGAGTGAAGATTTCCAACTTACAGGGCCAGTAAATGTCTTCAACAAAATTATAGAAGGAAACTTCCCTAACCTAAAAAAAAAAAAAAAAAAAAAAAAAAGATTCGTATGAACATACAAGAAACTTACAGAACTCCAAATAGATTGGACCAGAAAAGAAATTCCTCCCATCACATAATAATTAAAACACCAAATGTACTAAACAAAGAAAGAATATTAGATGGTGTAAGGGAAAATGGTCAAGTAACATATAAAGGTAAACCTATCAGAATTATACCGGATGTCTCATCAGAGACTATGAAAGCCAGAAAAGCCTGGGCAGATGTCATGCAGACCATAAGGGAACAGAAATGCCAACCCAGATTGCTATATCTAGCAAATCTCTCAATTATTATAGATGGAGAAACCAAGGTATTTCATGACAAAAAGAAATTTACATAGTACCTTTCCACAAATCTAGCCCTTCCAAGGGTAATAAATGGAAAATATCAACAAAAGGAGGAAAACTACACACTAGAAAACACAAGAAATTAATCTTCTTTCAACAAATCCAAAAGAAGATAACCACTCAAACATAAAAATTACATCAAAAATAGCAGGAAGCAACAATCACTCTTCCTTAATATCTCTTAACATCAATGGACTCAATACTCCATTAAAAAGACAGGCTAATAGACTGGATTTGTAAATAAGACCTAATATTTTGCTGCATACAGAAAATGCATCTCAGTATCAAAGACAAACACAACCTCAGAGTAAAAGGCTGGAAAACAGTTTTCCAAACAAATGTTCCCAGGAAACAAGCTGGAGTAGCCATTCTAATATCCAATAAAATAGACTTTCAACAAAAGTCATCAAAAAAGACACAGAAGGACACTACATACTCATCAAAGGAAAAATATACCAGGAAGAACTCTCAATTTTGAACATCTATTCCCCAAATACAAGGGCACCCAGATTTGTAAAGGAAACTTTACTAAAGGTTTACTAAAGCACACATCGCACCACACACAATAATTGTGGGGGACTTAAACACCCCACTCTCTTCAATGGACAGATCAGGGAAATACAAACTAGATGGAGTCACAGTGAAACTAACAGAAGTTTTGGACCAAATGGACTTAATACATATCTATAGAATATTTCATCCTAAATCAAAAGAATATACCTTCTTCTCAGCACCTCATGGTACCTACTCCAAAATTGACCGTATGATTTGTCACAAAACAGACCTCAACAGATATAATACAATTGAACTAATTCCATGCCTCTTATCAGATCACTATGGAATAAGGGTGATCTTCAACAGCAACAAAAACAAGAAAAAGCCCACATACACATGGAAGCTGAACAATTATCTACTCAATGATACCTTGGTCAAGGAAGAAATAAGAAAAGAAAACAAACCTTTTAAAAATGTAATGAAAATGAAGGCACAACATACAAAAATTTATGGGACACAATGAAAGCAGAGCTAAGAGGAAAACTCATAGTTCTGAGTGCCTACAAAAAGAAGCTGGAGAGAGCAAACACTAGCAGTTTAATAGAACACCTGAAAGCATTAGTACAAAAAGAAGCCAATACACCCAAGAGGAGTAGAAGGCAAGAAATCATGAAACTCGGGGCTGAAATCAACCAAGTTGAAACAAAAAGAACTATACAAAGAATCAACAAAAGTAGGAGAGGATTCTTTGAGAAAATCAACACAATAGATAAACCTTTAGCCAGACACACCAGAGCACACAGAGACAGTACCCAAATTAGCAAAATCAGAAATGAAAAGGGAGAAATAACAACAGAAACTGAGGAAATTCAAAAAAATATCATATTCTACTATGAAAGCCTATACTCAACACAACTGGAAAACTTGGATGAAATGGACAATTTCCAAGACAGATACCAACTAACAAAATTAATCAGGATCAGATAGACCACCTAAATGTCACATAACCCCTACAGACATAGAAGTGGTCATTGACAGTCTTGCAACCAAAAAAAAGCACAGAACCAGATGGTTTTAGTACAGAATTCTGTCAGACCTTCAATGGAGACCTAATACCAATACTTGTCAAACTATTCCACAAAATAGAAACAGAAGGAATATTACCCAACTGGTTCTATGAAGCCACAATTTCACTGATGCCAAAAACCACACAGAGATCTAACAAAAAAAAAGAGAACCTTAGACCAATTTCCCTTATAAATATCAATGCAAAAATACTCAATAAATTTCTTGCCAACCCAATCCAAGAAGACATCAAAACAATCATTCACCATGATCAAGTAGGTTTCATCCCAGGAATGAAGGGTTGGTTCAATATACGGAAATCCATCAAAGTAATCCACTACATAAACAAACTCAAAGAAAAAAAAAACACATGGTCATTTCATTAAATGCTGGAAAAGCAATTGACAAAATTCAGCATCCTTTCATGTTAAAGGTCTTGGAAAAAACAGGAATTCAAGTCCCACACCTAAACATAGTAAAAGCAATATACAGCAAACTGGTAGCCAAGATCAAACTGAATGGAGAGAAACTTGAAGCAATCCCACTAAAACCAGGGACTAGACAACCTGCCTTCTCTCACTATATTTATTCAATATAGTGCTTGAAGTTCTAGCTGGAGCAATTAAACAACATAAAGGTTTCTAATTGGAAAGGAGGGAGTCAAATTATCACTATTTGTAGATGATATGATAGTATACTTAAGCGATCAAAATCTCCACCAGAGAACTCCTACAGCTAATAAACAACTTCAGTGAAGTGGCTGGATATAAAATTAACTCAAACAAATCATTAGCCTTTCTGTACTCAAAGGATAAATAGGCTGAGAAAGAAATTAGGGAGTTGACACCCTTCACAAGAGCCATAAATATATAAAGTATCTTGGTGTGACTCTAACCAAACAAGTGAAAGATCTGTATGACAGAAACTTCAAGTCTTTGAAGAAAAAAATCGAAGAAGACCTCAGAAGATGGAAAAATCTTCCATGCTCTTGGATTGGCAGGATTAATAGAGTAAAAATGGTCATCTTGCCAAAAGCAATAAACAGATTCAATGCAAACCCTATCAAAATCCCAACTTCTTCATAGAGTAAGAAAGAGCAATTCACAAATTCATCTGGAATATCAAAAGAGCCAGGATAGCTACAACTATCCTCAACAGTAAAAGAAATTCTGGGGGAATCAGTATCCCCAACCTCAAGTAGTACTACAGAGCTAATCTTTTTAAAAACTGCATGGTATTGGTACAGTGACAGGCAGGTAGATCAATGGAATAGAATTGAAGACCCAGAAATGAACATACACGCCTATGGTCACTTGATCTTTGACAAAGGAACTACAACCACCCAATGGAAAAAAGATAAACTTTTCCACAAATGGTGCTGGTTCAATTGGAGGTCAGCATGCAAAAGAATGCAAATTAATTCATTCTTATCTCCTTGTACTAAGCTCAACTCCAAGTGGATCAAGGACCGCCACATAAAACCAGACACGCTGAAACTAATAGAAAAGAAACTGGGGAAGACCCTTGAGGGCGTGGTCACAGGGGAAAATATCCTGAACAGAACACCAATAGCTTATACTCTAAGATCAAAAATTGAGAAATGGAACCTCATAAAATTACTGAGTTTCTGTAAGACATAGAACATTGGTGGAAAAAAACAAATGGCAACCAACAAATTGGGAAAAGATCTTTACCAACCCCACATCTGACAGAGGGCTTATATCCAAGATATAAAAAGAACTCAAGAAGGTAGACTCCAGAGAGTCAAATAACCCTATTAAAAATGGGGTACAGAACTAAACAAAAATTTTCACCTGAGGAATGTAGAATGGCTTAGAAGCACCTAAAGAAATGTTTAACATCCTTAGTCATCAGGGAAATGCAGATCAAAACAACCCTGAGATTTCACCTCACACCAGTCAGAATGGCTAAGATCCAAAACTCAGGAGAAAACAGGTGCTGGTGAGGATGTGAAGAAAAAGGAAAACTCCTCCACTGCTGGTGGGATTACAAACTGGTACAACCACTCTGGATCTCAGTTTGGCAGTTCCTCAGAAAACTGGGAATGATACTACCAGAGGACCCTGCTATACCACTCCTCAGAATATCCCCAGAAGATTTCTCACCATGTAATGAGGATACATGCTCCACTATGTTCATAGCAGCCCTATTTATAATAGCCAGAAACTGGAAAGAACCCAGATGTCTCTCAACAGAGAAATGGATACGAAAATATGGTATATAAACACAGTGGAGTACTATTCAGTCATTAAAAACAATGAGTTCATGAAATTCTTAAACAAATGGATGGAACTGGAGAATATCATCCTAAGTGAGGTAACCCAATCACAAAAGAACACTCATGGTATGCACACACTGATAAGTGGATATTAGCCTAGAAGCTTGGAATACCCAAGAGATAATTCACATATCAAATGAATCCCAAAGAGAAGGAAGGAGAGACCCCTAGTCCTGGAAAGGTTCAGTGCAGCAGTGTAGGGGCATTCCAGGACAGGTAAGTGGGAAGGGGTGGATTAGGAAACAGGGGGAGGGAAGAGGGCTTATGGGACTTTCAGGGAGGAGGGGATCCAGAAAAGAGGAAATCATTTGAAATCTAAATAAAGAATATATTGAGTAAAAAAGGATAGAAAATAGTGATGATTCAAAAATAAATGGGCCAGAAAACATCTTCTACAAAATCATAGAAAAAAAGTCTCCCTAACATAAAGAAAGAGATGGTCATAAATATGCAGGAACCCTACAGAACACCAAATAGATTGGACCAGAATAGAAATTCCTCCTGCTGCATAATAACCAAAACACTAAATGGACAGAAGAAAGAATATTGAAAGCCATGAGGAGGAAAAGGCCAAGTAACATATAAAGGCAGACATATTAGAATCACACATGACTTCCCAATAAAGACTCTAAAATCCAGATGAGCCAGGACATATACCTTACAATCCATAAGAGACAACAGAAGACAGTCTAAACTGCTATACCTAGCAAAGCTCTCAAGCACCATGGATGAAGAAACAAATTATTTCATGACAACCAAATTTAAACAGTATCTTTCTACTAATACAACACTACATAATATAGTACAAGGAAAAATCCAGCACAAGAAGTATAACTATACCCAAGAAAACATAAGAAATTAATCAGCTTATTGAAAAAGCCAAAAGAGAAAAATCTCAACAGAGAACACTACCTTCAGCAACAAAATAATAGGAACTAGCAATCATTGGTCACTAATATCTTACAAAATCAATGAACTCAATTCCCCAGTGAAAAGGGACTGGCTAAAAGAATGGTTGCATCATTCTGCTGCATACAAAAAAACACATCTCTGCAACAAAGATAGACATGACCTCTGAGTAAAGGACTAGACAAAAAAGGTTGCCAAGAAAACAATTCCATGAAGTATGCTAGAGTAGCCATTTTAATATCCAATAAAATAGACTTTCAACCAAAATTAATAATAAGAGATGGGTGAGGACACTTCATACACATCAAAGGAAAACATCCATGAAGGTTAAGTCTCAATTCTGAACATTTATACCCCAAATGCAAGATCCCCCACATTTTGAAATAGAAACATGGCTAAAGCTCAAAACACACAAGAAACCTCAAGAAATAATAGTGGGAGATTTCAAAACCCCATTCTCACCAATGGACAGGTCATTGAAGCAGAAACTAAACAGAGACACAGTGAAACTAACAGAAGTTTTGAACCAAAAGAAGTCAATTGGTACCTACAAAACATTTCACCCAAAAAGAAAGGAATATATCTTCCTCTCAGTACTTCATGGAACCTGGAACCGTCTCCAAAACTAAGACATATAATTAGACACAAAACAGACCTCAACAGATAGAAACAAGAGTATGAAAATAACCCTTGCATTGTATCAGACCACCACAAATTAAGGCTAGACCTCAATAACAACAAAAACAACAGCAAGCCAACATACTCAGGGAACTGAACAACTCTATAGTCAGTGATAATTTGATCAGTGAAGAAATAAAGAAATTGAAGACTTTCTATAATTCAATCAAAATGAAGACACAGTATACCAAAATTTAAAGGAAAGAATGAAAATGAAGTTAAGAGGAAAATTTATAACACTAAAGGCATGCATAAAAAAGATGTAGAGATCCTATCCTAGCAACTTAACAACACAACTGAAAGTGCTAAAGCAAAAAGAAGTAAACACAACAAAGAGGAGTTGACAGTCATAAATAGTCAAAATTAGAGTGGAAACCAACAAGCTAGAAACAAAAAAAAATCTATACAAAGAATCAAAAAAGCCAAGAGCTGGTTCTTTGAGATCAACATGATAGATAAACCCTAAGGCACACTAGCTAAAGGGCACAGTGACAATACCCAAATCAAGAAGATCAGAAATGAAAGGGGATTTCCATAGTGGTTGTTCCATCTTACAATCCCACCAGCAGTGGAGGAGTGTTTGTCTTTCTCCACATCCTTGACAACACCTACTGTCTCCTGAGTTTTTAACCTTAGCCATTCTCACTGGTGTGAGGTGAAATCTGAGGGTTGTTTTGATTTGCATTTCCCTAATGACTAATGATATCAAAGATTTCTTAAGGTGCTTCTCAGCCATCCAAAGTTCTTCAGGTGAAAATTCTTTGTTTAGCTCTGTACCCCATTTTTAATAGTATTATTTGGTTCTCTGGTGTTTAACTTCTTGAATTCTTTGTATATATTGGATATTAGTCCTCTGACAGATGTGGAGTTGGTGAAGATCTTTTCCCAATTTGTTGGTTGATGTTTTGTCCTTCTGATGGTGACCTTTGCCTTATGAAAACTTTGTAATTTTATGAGGTCCCTCTTGATCTTAGAGCATAAGCTATTGGTGTGCTGTTCAGGAACTTTCCCCCTGTGCCCATGTCCTCCAGGTTCTTCCCCAGTTTCTTTTCTATTAGTTTCAGTGTGTCTGGTTTCATGTGGACTTCCTTGATCCACTTGGAGTTGAGCTTAGTATGAGGAGATAAGACTGGATCAATTCACATTCTTCTGCATGCTGACATCCAGTTGAACCAGCACCATTTGTTGAAAAGGCTATCTTTTTACCACTGGATTGTTGTAGCTTCTTTATCAAAAATCAAGTGACCATAATTCTGTGGGTTCATTTCTGGGTCTTCAGTTCTATTCCATTGATCTACTTGCCTGTCACTGTACCAATACCATACAGTTTTTAACACAGAAAATTAGGCATGACACTTCCAGAGGACCCTGTCATACCACTCCTGGGCATATACTCAGAGGATTCCCCTGCAGGCAACAAGGACACATGCTCCACTATGTTCATAGCCACCTTGTTTATAATAGCCAGAAGCTGGAAAGAACTCAGATGTCCCTCAATGGAGGAATGAATACAGAAAATGTGGTATATTTATACAATGGAATACTACTCAGCAATTAAAAACAATGAATTCATGAAATTTGTAGGCAAATGGTTAGAACTGGAAAATATCATACTAAGTGAGCTAACCAAATCACAAAATAATACACATGAAATGCAATCACTGATAAGTGGATATTTATTAGCCCAGAAGCTCTGAACACTCAAGATACAGTTAGCAAATCATATGATTCCCAAGAAAAGGGAGGAAAGGGCCCTGGTCCTGAAAAGACTTGATCCAATATTGTAGGGGAGTATCAGAACAGAGAAATGGGAGGGGTGATTGGGGAATAGGCAGAGGTAAGAGGACTTATGGGACATATGGTGATGGGAGAACTGGGAAAGGAGAAAGAATTCAGAATGCAAAGAATATAGAAAATAAAAAATAAATAAATAGATACAAGTAAATGTTGAAAAGATGGAAAATGCCAACACAAAGAGGAAAACTACACCCTAGAAAAAGCAAGAAAGTAATCCTCTTCCAACAAACCCAAAAGATACCCACACAAACATAAAAATAACATCAAAAATAACATGAAGCAACAATCACTAGTTCTTAAAACCTCTTAACAACAATGGACTCAACTCCCCAATAAAAAGACATAGTCTAATGAAATATTTCTCATGTTAATATTCAATTTTACCAGAAAATGTTTGTAATTCCCCTTTCAATTAATTTAGTAATGTTTTATGTCCACCATTTTATCTGCATTATTTTTCATGATAATCTTCAATTTTAATATGTCTTTCTATATATTTCCTCTATTTTATCAGAAATGTTTTCAATGTAAATCTTTGATTTTATCACAAATGTTTCTAATTCCACCTTCAATTAATTTAGAGTTTATATATCCACCATTTTATATGTAAAATTTTCCATGATATCGTCAATTTTAACGTGTTTGTCTATATACTTTTTGAAATTTACCAGAAATATTTTCCATGTAAATCTTTAATTTTATCTGAAAATGTTTATGATTCCACCTTCAATCAATTTAGAATTATCTTTATGCCTATCATTTTATCTATATAATTTCCATGATAATCTTTAATTTTAACATGTTTTTCTATATATTTCTACAATATTATCAGAAATATTTTCCATGTAAATCTTCAAGTTAGACAGAGAACTGAGACCGGCCACCATCTTGGAGCAGGTAACCAAGCAAGGTACAGTGGACACCAGAGGGAAGAATTTCCCAGGGTCTAGCCTGCCTGGGTGCCTTCTGCTCCCGGGAGCTGGGCAGCATTACGGCTGCCTGGGCAGCTGGAGAACATCTGGCCTGCAGGACGTCCTGTAGATAGACGGAGACCCAAGGACTGGGATCTGCACCATCTTGGACCCTGCAGCCCAACAGGAGTCGGGGTGGAGCTCCGGATCCACAGAGAGCATGCAGTGAGACAGAGCTCCACAGTCCGACACTATCCTGGGGAGAACAGCTCAACCAGATGGAGCCCTGCCGACTGGGAGTGCCTCTGCCTAGGCTTCAGCAGCCCAGCCAGGAAGCCCTGGGCCTGCAGGGAATCCTGTGGTTAGATAGAGCCCTGAGACCGGCCACCATCTTGGAGCTAGTAGACTAACCAGGCAAACCAGGAGGAGACCACTAGAGGCCAGTTAAGTATCCAGAGACAAGCAGGGAGGAGACTTGAATCCAGCCCAGCAGAGCTGAGGAGGTAATTCAGAGCCCAGTGGTGGAAAACTTCCAGTTTCTGCCTCAGAAGCACAGATGCCCTCTGAGACAGCAGCACCAAACACCAGGCTCTCAGGAGTTTTAAACACCAACCAGTAATAACAAGACCAACTAAGTCCAGAAATAAACAAACGGCAAAAGGCAAATATAGAAACATTACTGGAATTGATTTAAAATTTTAAGTTCAGGCATGGTGTCTTTCAATTATTCAGGTTTCATAATAGTTATATACAATGTTTCTTCTACCATAAATTATTTCAAAGTGCTCCATGGAAGGACATTTAGAGAAAGACTTAGATTGTCCCTTCTACACCCCCTTGATCAGTATGAACATCTCCTTTCTGTCCTGTACTAAGCATGTCATGTACTAAGCATGTCCTTTACTAAGCATCCAGAGTGAGTACTCCTAGTAGAATCAGACTGGAATTCCAGGCCCTCTGCCTGACACTGTGAACTCATATAGGTTGTGATAACTGAGACAGAAGTTCCTGCTATGAAGCCTGTATGAGTGCTGGGGATGAGAGAGCTGCAGCAAAGACTACCCAGGTTCTTTGTAAATGGCAGCCCTGGAGTTCAAAAGCCATCAAGTCAAAAGAATCTATTGTATGGTCTTTACTGTAGTGCTTACTTTATAACATGTTTATAGTATAAAAGCCAAAAGACACTTGCAGATTACAGGAAACATCAAAATTTTTTCATGGAAGAAAGTTGATCCCAGGTACAATCCTGGACAAGTTTCTACAGAACCAAGAATCCCCTTAGATTCACCCTGCGATTCAAGCACTCTAGAAGGACACTCTGTGTGAGAGCATGGGATTCTTGTGTTCTTTATACAAGCTGGATCTGAGTTGTTTACCCAAGATAGCTGCTTATCTATTGTTCCAAATCTACTGGCAGTCCAACTGCTCCTTCTTTTCCACCTGACCATTTTCTTGGAATCTCATCCACTCCTCCATTTCTACTTGTTACAGACACCTGATGTCAGGCTGCAACACTTGTGCCCACATGTAGTCTCAGACCAGGGAGGAGACAGTACATGTATGTTCCTAGATGAGCCTCCTTAGAGTCTGAAGAATAGTGTGACCTCTCATGCTGCTTTAGCACTCAGCTCTGATAATAGGGCTTTCCCTGTGACAGACATAGGTACTTTCTTCCTGGAGGATATCTTTACAACTGTATCCTAAGGATCATCAGACAGTAGATTAAAAACTGAAGGGTATTTGTGAGTCAGATCTGATGAACTAGATTCTCAGTGTGTCCCTTAAGCTAGATCATGTTAGACCCTGACAAAACAGGACAAAATGAATTCCTCATGATAGTTGTTTCTCTACTCTGGTAATGGAACCACTTTAGGGGGAAGCAGTCACCATTTCTGAAATAAAACATAAAATTATTAAGAGTCTAATATAGCGTTTGATTGCAAATTTTCCAAGCAACACATTGTATAAGAAAATAATTAGGTGATACCCCAATGGAAAAGGATGTTATTCTGGAAAAGTGAGTACCTCCCCAACCCTACATGGAGAGCATTAGGGATGAAATAAATTCGCATATGCACCTAATGCTGCCCAAAAATTTTAGAGATGCTATAAGAGAGACCTACAAGGAATGATCTGTGCAGTGATTTCAGAACATAAAGTTCTGAGGCACCTTCATCATGGCCTGGTCCCGTCTCCTTCTACCTTTACTCTTTCTATATGCAGGCAAATTTTTAGCACTTTCCTCAGATAAACACTAAACTGTGAACTCTGATAGAAGTCCAAGGATGAGTCTTTATCCATTGCCCTCTCTACCTACTCTTTCTTACAGGTTCTATGACCACCTTTGAGCTGGCCCAACCACCTTCCATGTTAGTCACTGTGGGACAGACTTTCACAATCACTTGTTCTGCAGATGAATTTCCACAAAGATATGTTTATTGGTTTCAGGAAAAGACAGGCTAGACTATTATGGGAGGGATGTACAATGTTATTAAATGTATTTCATAATATATAATTTATTTTCATTTTTAAAAGTATAAATATGTTATTTTTTAATGTCTATAAAAGTCATTCATAAGGGAGGAAATATTTTCACTACATAATTTTTTAAATTTTATTTTCTATATTCTTTGTTTACATTCCAAAGGCTTTCCCCTTTCCCAGTTCCCACACACACACCATACGTCCCATAAGTCCTCTCCCCCCCCAACTATTCCCCAATCACCACCCACCATTTCTGTTTTCTGGATCTGCAAAACTGGATCCAATCTTTTCAGGCCCAGGGTCCTCTCCTTTCTTCTTCTTGGGAATCATTTGACTTGCTAATTGTGTCTTGAGTATTTAGGGCTTCTGGGCTCATTAATATACATTTATCAGTGAAAGAAAGAACTTCAGACCAATCTCCCTTATGAATATCGATGCAAAAACACTCAATAAAATACTTGCCAACCGAATCCAAGAACACATCAAAACGATCATTCAATATGATCAAATTGGCTTCATCCCAGGGATGCAGGGATGGTTCAATATACGGAAATCCATCAATGAAATCCACTACAGAAACAAACTCAAAAAAAACCACATGGTCATCTCATTGGATGCTGAAAAAGCATTTGACAAAATTCAGCATCCTTTCATGTTAAAAGTCTTGGAAAGAACAGGAATTCAAGGCCCTTACCTAAACATAGTAAAAGCAATTTACAGCAGACCAATAGCCAACATCAAAGTAAACGGAGAGAAACTTGAAGCAATCCCACTAAAATCAGGGACTAGACAGGGCTGCCCCCTCTCAATATATCTCTTCAATATAGTACTTGAGGTACTAGCTAGAGCAATTCGACAACATAAGGAAGTCAAAGGGATAAAATTGGAAAGGAAAAGTGAAACTATCACTATTCGCAGATGATATGATAGTATACTTAAGTGACCCAAAAAAAACTCCACAAGAGAACTCCTACAGCTAATAAACAACTTCAGCAAAGTGGCTGGTTATAAAATCAACTCAAGCAAATCTGTAGCATTCCTAAACGCAAAGGATAAGCAGGCTGAGAATGAAATTAGGGAAATGACACCCTTCACAATAGCCACAAACAATATAAAGTATCTTGGTGTGACTATAACTAAACAAGTGAAAGATTTATATGACAAAAACTTCAGGTCTCTGAAGAAGGAAATTGAAGAAGACCTCAGAAAATGGAAAAATCTTCCATGCTCATTGGTTGGCAGAATTAATATAGTTAAAATAGCAATCTTGCAAAAAGCAATCTACAGATTCAATTCAATCCCCATCAAAATCCCAACTCAGTTCTTCATAGACTTAGAAAGAGCAATTCTCAAATTCATCTGGAATAACAAAAAACCCAGGATAGCTAAAACTATCATCAACGGTAAAAGAACTTCTGGGGGAATCAATATCCTGGACCTCAAGCAATACTACAGAGCAGTAGTGCTAAAAACTGCATAGTATTGATACAGTGACAGGAAAGTGGATCAATAGAATAGGATTGAAGACCCAGAATTGAAACCCAACATCTATGGCCAATTGATCTTCGACAAAGGAGCTGAAAACATCCAGTGGAAAAAAAGATAGCCTTTTCAACAAATGGTGCTGGTTCAACTGGAGGTCAACATGCAGAAGAATGAGAATTGATCCACTCTTATCTCCTTGCACTAAACTCAACTGCAAGTGGATCAAGGACCTCCACATAAAACCAGACACACTAAAACTAATAGAAAAAAAACTGGGGAAGACCCTTGAGGACATTGGCTCAGGGGGGAAATTCCTGAATAGAACACCAATAGCTTATGCTTTAAGATCAAGAATTGGCAAATGGGACCTCATACAATTACAAAGTTTCTGTAAAGCAAAAGACACTGTCAAAAGAATAAATCAGCAACCAACAAATTGGGAAAAGATCTTCACCAACCCCACATCCGACAGAGAGCTAATATCCAATGTATACAAAGAACTCAAGAAGTTAGACCCCAGAAAACCAAATAACCCTATCAAAAATGGGGTACAGAGCTAAACAAAGACTTTTCACCTGAAGAAATTCGGATGACTGAGAAACACACTAAAAATGTTCAACATCATTAGTCATTAGAGAAATGCTAATCAAACCAACACTGTGATTTCACCTCATACCAGTCAGAATAGCTAAGATTAAAAACTCAGGAGACATCAGGTGTTAGTGAGGATGTGGAGAAAGAGGAATACTCCTCCAGTGCTGGTGGGACTGCAAGCTGGTACAACCACTTTGGAAATCAGTCTGGCGGTTCCTAAGAAAACTGGACATAATATTTCCAGATGGCCCAGCCATACCACTCCTGGGAATATACCCAGAAGATTCCCCAGCATGCAATAAGGATACATGCTCCACTATGTTCATAGCAGCCTTATTTACAATAGCCAGAAGCTGGAAAGAACCCAGATGTCCCTCAACAGAGGAATGGATACAAAAAAATGTGGTATATATACACAATGGAGTACTATTCAGCCATTAGAAACAATGAATTCATGAAATTCTTAGAGAAATGGATGGAGCTGGAGAACATCATACTAAGTGAGGTAACCCAGTCTCAAAAGAATACCCATGGTATTCAGTCACTGATAAGTGGATATTAGCCTAGAATGTTGGGACACCAAAGACATAATTCACATACCAAATGATGGCTGACAAGAAGAAAGGAGTGGACACTGGTGCTGGAAAGGATCAAAGTATCAGTGTAGGGGAATACCAGAACAGAGAAGTTGGAAGGGGTGGATGAGGGAGCAGGGGAAGGGAAAAGGGCATGTGGGACATCTGGGGGGTGGGGAACCACAAAAAGGGAAATGAAATGTAAATATAGAATACATGCAATAAAAAAAGATACCATTGACTTAACCGGGAAAGAAAATGTGAAACGCAAAAAAAAACCCAAAATATCCAGAAAATCCAGGACACAATGAGAAGACCAAACCTAAGGATTATAGGTATAGATGAGAGTGATAATATACAACTTAAAGGGCCAGCAAATATTTTCAACAAAATTATGGAAGAAAACTTCCCTAACCTGAAGAGAGAGTTGCCCATGAATATACAAGTAGCCTACAGAACTCCAAACAGACTGGACAAGAACAGAAATACCTCCAGTCACATAATAATCAAAACCCCAAATGTACTAAACAAAGAAAGAATATTAAAGGCAGTAAGAGAAAAAGGCCAAATAACATATAAAGGAAGACCGATTAGAATTACAACAGACTTATCACCAGAGACCATGAAAGCTAAAGATCCTGGCCAGATCTCATAAAGACTCTAAGAGAACACAAATGCCAGCCAAGATTAATATACCCAGCAAAACTCTCAATCAACATAGATGGAAAACCAAGATATTCCATAATAAAACCAAAGTTATACTTTTCCATAAACCTAGCCCTACAAAGGATAATAGGAAGGAAACACCAATACAAGGAGGGAAACTACAACCTGGGAAAAGCAAGATAGTAAACTTCTTTCATCAAGCCAAAAAGAAGATAACCACTCAAATATAAAAATAACATCAAAAATAACAGGAAGTAATAATCACTACTTCTTAATATCTCTTAACTTCAACAGACTCAATTCCCCAATAAAAAGACATAGACTAAAAGACTGGAAACCTAAACTGGACCCTACATTTTGCTGCTAACAAGAAACACACCTCAGGGTCAAAGATAAACACTAACTCAAGTAAAAGGCTGGAAAACAATTTTACAAGCAAATAGTCTTAGAAAACAAGCTGGATTAGCCATCCTAAAATCAGATAAAATTGACTTTCAACCTAAAGTCATCAAAAGATTCATGGAAGGTCACTTCTTACTGGTCAAAGGAAAAATCCACCAAGAAGAACTCTCCATTCTAAACATCTATGCTCAAAATGCAAGGGCACCCTCATTTGTAAAAAGAAACTTTACTAAAGCTCAAAGCACTCATTGCACCTAACACAATAATTATGGGCGACTTCAACACTCCACTCTCCTCAATGGACAGATCAGGAAAACAGAAACTAAACAGGGACACAGTGAAACTAATTGAAGCATTGGACCTATTGTATTTAACATATATATAGAGAGATATATAGATATATAGATATATATAGAGAGAACATTTCATCCTAAAGCAAAAGACTATACGTTTTTCTCAGCACCTCATGGTACCTTCTCCAAAATCGATCATATAACTGGTCACAAGACAGACCTCAAGAAATATAAGAAGATCAAAATAATCCCTTACCTCCTCTCAGATCACTATTGAAAAAGAGTGGTCTACAATAACAAAAAAAAGAAAGAAAAGAAAAAGCCTACATACACAATGAGGTTGAACAATATCACTAATATCCTGGCCAAAGAAGAAATAAAGAAAGAAATGAAAGACTTTTTTAGAATTTAATGAAAATAAAGGCACAAAATACCCAAATCTAAGGGACACAATGAAAGCAGTGCTAAAAGGAAAACTCATAGCCCTGAGTGCCTCCAAAAAGAAACTGGAGAGAGCATACACTAGCAGCTTAATGGAACACCTGAAAGCCCTGGAACAAAAAGAAGCTAATTCCCCCAAGGAGGAGTAGAAGACAGGAAATCATCAAACTAAGGGCTGAAATCAAACAAGTAGAAACAAAAAGAACCATACAAAGAATCAGCAAAACCAGGAGCTGGTTCTTTGAGAAAATCAACAAGATAGATAAACCCTTAGCCAGACTAATCAAAGGGCACAGAAACAGTATCCAAATTAACAAAATTAGAAATGCAAAGGGAGCTATAACAACAGAAACAGAGTAAATTCAAAAAATCATCACATCCTACTACAAAAGTCTATACTCAACACAACTGGAGAATCTGGAGGAAATGGGCAATTACGTAGACAGATACCAACCACCAAAATTTAATCAGGATCAAATAGATCAACTAAAAAGTCCCATAACCCCTAAAGAAATAGAAGTGGTCATAGAAAGTCTTCCAACCAAAAAAAGCACAGTACCAGATGGTTTTAGTGCAGAATTCTATCAGACCTTCAAAGAAGACCTAACACCAATAATCTTCAAATTATTGCACAAAATAGAAAGAGAATGAACACTACCCAACTCATTCTATGAAGTCACAATTACACTGATACCAAAACCAAACAAAGATCCAACAAAGAAGGAGAACTACAGGGCAATATCCCTTATGAATATTGATGCAAAAATACTCAATAAAATTCTTGCCAGTCTAAACCAAGAACACATCAAAATGACTATTCACCATAATCAAGTAGGCTTCATCACAGGGATGCAGGCATGGTTCAACATACTGAAGTCCAAAAATGTGATCTGCTACATAAACAAACCCAAAGATAGAAACCACATGGTAATTTCATTAGATGGTGAAAAAGCATTTGACATAATTCAGCATCCTTTCATGCTAAAAGTCTTGGAAAGAACAGGAATTGATGGCCCATACCTAAACATAGTAAAAGCAATATACAGCAAAACGGTAGCCAACATCAAACTAAATGGAGAGAAACTTAAAGCAATACCACTAAAATCAGGGACAGACAAGACAAGGCTGCCCCCTTTCTCCATATCTTTTCAATATAGTACTTGAAGTTCTAGCTAGGGCAATTAAACAACATAAGGAGGTCAAAGGGATGCAAATTGGAAACGAAGAAGTCAAACTATCACTATTTGTAGATGATAGGATAGTATACTTAAGCGACCCAGAAAAACTCCACCAGAAAACTCCTACAGCTGTTACACAACTTCAGCAAAGTGGCTGGTTATAAAATCAATGCAAGCAAATCAGTAACCTTCCTATACTCAAAGAATAAAAAGGCTGAGAAAGAAATTAGGGAAATGACACCCTTCACAATACTCACAAACAATATAAAGTATCTTGGTGTGACACTAACCAAACAAGGGAAAATCTGTATGACAAGAACTTTGAGTCTCTGAAGAAGGAAATGAAAGAAGACCTCAGAAAATGGAAAAATCTTCCATGCTTGTGTATTGGCAGGATTAATATAGTACTAACAGTAAAAGAACTTCTGGGGGAATCAGTATCCCAGACCTCAAGCAGACTACAGAGCAATAGTGTTAAAAAGTGCATGGTATTGGTACAGTGAAAGGCAGGTAGATCAATGGAATATGATTGAAGACCCAGAAATGAACCCACACACCGATGGTCACTTGATCTTCAACGAATGAGCTGAAACCAGCCAGTGGAAAAAAGATAGCCTTTTCAACAAACGGTGCTGGCTCAACTGGAGGTCAGTTTGCAGAAGAGTGCAAATTGATCCATTCTTATTTCCTTGTACTAAGCTCAACTCCGAGTGGATCAAGGACCTCCACCAAAAACCAGACACACTGAAACTAATAGAAAAGTAACTGGGGAAGACCCTTGAGGACATGGGCACAGGGGAAAAGTTCCTGAATGAAACAACAATAGCTTATGCTCTAGGATCAAGAATTAACAAATGGGACGTCATAAAACTGCAAAGCTTCTGTAATGCAAAGGACACTGCCAATAGGACAAAACTGCATGCAGCAGACTGGGAAAAGATTTTAACCAATCATACATCCAATAAAGGCATCCAGAGAATCAATTAGCCCTGTTCAAAAATGGAGCACAACGCTAAACAAAGAATCTTCAACTGAGGCATATCGAAAGGCTGAGAAACACCTAAAGAAATGTTCAACATCCTTAGTTATTAGGGAAATGCAAATCAAACCAACACCTGAGATTCCACCTCACACCAGTCAGAATGGTTAAGATCAGAAACTCAGGTGACAAGAGATTCTGGTGAGGATGTGGAGAAATAGGAACACTCTTCCATTGTTGATGGGATTGAAAGCTAGTACAACCACTCTGGAAATCAATAAGGCAGCTCCTCAGACTCGGGTATATACCAAGAAGACACTACAACATGTAATAAGGATGCATGCTCCATTATGTTCATAGCTTATTTATACTAGCCAGTAGCTGGCAAGAACCCAGAAGTCCTTCCACAGATGAATGGATACAGAAAATGTGGTACATTTACACAATGAAGTACTTCTCAGCTATTAAAATGTTCTGATTATAGCAGTGCTCTTTTTCTTAATATTATAATAAATCACATAATTTATTTCATCAATAATGTGAAAACTAGCCACTACATGATTATAAAAATATATTTATTTCTTCTAAGTTAATAAAAAATACAGCTTTACAACATAAAGTAGACTAGTTATGTGGAAGCTAAACTCATTTAGTAAGTGTATTTTGATGCTTTCATGTACATTATAATAGATTTAAAACAAGATGTCCTTAATTGGCTATTTGATCATATATGTAATTGCCCCAGGAAAGCAATAGCCTCCCCTGACCCCACTGGGATGACATTAGCTGAAATACCCATTTGTGAATTCGAAAGTACCTCTCTCTGATGTATACAGAAGGCAATTTATTTATAGTCATTCATTCCCTCTTGCTCTTTCTTTCATTTGATTAAATTATTTTATGTATTTACATTCCAAATGTTGCCCCCTTCCAGGTATCTGGTCCCAGAGTTCTTCAGCCCATCCTTCCTCCTATTCACCTGTGAGAGGCTGTTCCCTCATGCACCTAAAACTGCACCCATCCCATCCCACCCATCCTACTATGAACCTCCACCCACCTCTCACTCCAACCTACATCCAACCCCTACCTCTTCACCCACCCAAACATGCCCACCTTGTTGGCATTTAGTTTAAGCTTTGCCCTACAGTTTCCTGGTCTACCTGACTCACTATAAAAGGGGATGCTTGTCTTCTCTCTCTCTCTCTCTCTCTCTCTCTCTCTCTCTCTCTCTCTCTCGTTCTCCTGCTCTTGCTCATGATCTTTACATTTTCTCTCCCCCATCTTTCTGTGAGCTCATGGCCTCTACTCCTCTTCTCCCCCATCCCATTCTCTATCTCTACCACCTCTCAACCCCATCCCCATGTCCTGAATAAACTCTGTTCTATATTATACCATCCTGTGGCTGGTCCCTCATGAAGAAGAATTTGCCTCAGCATAGACTCTTAGAGGCATACCTTACCCCACCTTACCTCGCCTCCACCAAACATATCTCTGGTCTCTATGACAACATTTTTGTCATGACAAAGATTTAGAAACTCAAGATGTCCTTAACGGGCTATTTGATCATATATGTAATTGCCCCAGGAAAGCAATAGCCTCCCCTGACCCCACTGGGATCACATTAGCTGAAATACCCATTTGTGAATTCGAAAGTACCTCTCTCTGATGTATACAGAAGGCAATTTCTTTATAGTCATTCATTCCCTCTTGCTCTTTCTTTCATTTGATTAAATTATTTTATTTATTTACATTCCAAATGTTGCCCCCTTCCAGGTATCTGGTCCCAGAGTTCTTCACCCCATCCCTCCTCCTATTCACCTGTGAGAGGCTGTTCCCTCATGCACCTAAAACTGCACCCATCCCATCCCACCCATCCCATCAAAGATTTAGAATCTCTTGATGTGAATAGCCATCCATGGATATCTATAACTCACTAGACATTTCCACCTAAACATTGAAGAACTGTTAAGCACCTTATCCCTGCTGGTCAGTGTAAATGTCCCCTGGTCCCAGGGGAGCATTCTTGAAGTTGGAGCTACCCTTGTGCTGCCCTTGATGATGGAGACACTCAGTCTTTATGACTTGTGTTTTCACTGACCATCATTCTAGGACATCTAACCCTTGGGAGATTCCTCCTCTTAGAAGGGGTTTTCTCTTCATGCCATAGAAAAGACCTAAACATAGGCAGATTGCTTTTTCCTGTGGGCTTAGGACTCACAGTTTGTCACTATTGTCTTTATGAAAACCCAGAATGTCTAGACCTGGCTGGCTTATTTGGTTGTTGTTGTTGTTGATGATGATGATGTTGTTGTTGTTTGTTAGTTATTGAATTTTGTTCTTGGGATGCCAGTAGGAATGTTTTCAACAATTTCCACATGCAACAGTTTTGTCTTCGCCACCAGTCCCTGCTTATGTGGCATTTCTAGGTCTAAATCACAGTACCCAGCAAGCAATATCTCATCATGGCAACTTAACTTATACTTTTAAGACAACTCTCTTGCTGGTGATCCATAGGCTTTCCCCTCACCACCACCCCCTCATTCTCTTGCCACTTGTTCCACTCCCAGTTTGCTGCTGAAAAAGCAGCTGTGGCACTGCCTTTGTGCTCTGCCTGGGACACTGTTTGCTGAAATCCTCCTTTCCAGAGGCCATCTGCCCCTGCACCCTCCCCTGTACTCTCTCAAAAGCTCTCTCTCCCCCTCTCCCTCTCTTTTTGCCCTAGACTCTACCCCCTCCATTCCCCCATACTCTGCCCATTTTCCATTGTTCACCACTGCCCCTGCCTGACTGACCAATGTTTCATGGCATGGGTGGGAGCTCTGTTACCATCAAGGAAAAAATACCTATCACCACATCCCATTTGCTTACATTGGAGCTATCAATCCTGCTACTGCCACTGGTGCTGCTTTGGCATACCACGAAAGGGCCAGTGGCACCCCATAGCAACTGCTTCACCCCTAACCCATATTAGGCCAGGTTTCTGCACCTCACACACTAGTGCACCAGGTTCACACACACACACATGACCCACATTGCTGACTGGAGCTATGCCCCACAATGCTGAGTAGGGGACCACCAGGTTGCCTAAGGAGAAGTGAAATGGCCTCAGGTCAGAAATGGAGCAGGACAAACTCCTGAGTTGATCAGTAATGGGACCTGACCTGTGAATAGCCATTTGCTCTCTTTACATTATTTCCAGCAATGCCAGTCCCCAGATTGCTTCAGGCCCATGCCAGGATCTCATGCTACTGCTCTCAGCCCTCTGATTTCTTTTTCATTGTGGTCCACATCATCTCTAAGCTAAGTGTACTTTAGACAAACTCTGCCTTTTATCTCTATGTGTGTTTCTTCATGTGTTTTTCTCTACTAATACAACCAGTCAAAGTCACTTAACAATTAAGATAATATTTTCCTTCTATCTTGCCTTGGTAAATAATGATTTTTAAATAGTAAAATGTTAATGATTACTACCTTAAATATATGTCTTAGCTTTATTTTTTTATTGCTACTGCCATTAAGTTATAATGTTATATTTGCTAGATGCATTCTCAAACAAGTAAGTAAACCTATGTTATCTAACTCAAATATGCCCAATAGATACTGCTCTCAATCTTGTCAGAAGTCTATTAAATATAATAATGTTTAAGCATATGAAAAACAAAGACTCCCAAAGCACAATAGTTACCCCTCACAGTCTCCAAAAAGATATCAGCACAGCAACAAGACTGTCTGGATTATAGAATTATAACCACTGAAAAACACTGTGACTACCTTACCAACACTTGGTCTACATTGTAGGCAAACAGGATATCCTTAGAGTCAAATGTCTCATATTGCCTAAGTCAAGGTGGGTCATTTCTCAATTCACACAGAAAAAGGTTTTCTTTTGGATACAGACACCACCTCAGTTGCCATGGAAACTACAGGGGCCTGGGAACTACTTAGATAGTGGTTCATAGATGAAACTCCACCATTTTAATTAATACATGATCCCTAGATTATAATTTATTCTCAGATTTTTTACTACATTGACAGCTATTGTAGCTATAGCTTGACAGCTAGAAACACAGACCTAACTCCTTAACCTAAGGAAACACAGCACTGGATTACCACATTAATAAATTCATTAACTAGCTAAGATGGACAGATTTCTTAAACACTACATAATAAACTATATCCAATTTCAGATGGAAGCTCTCACAGATGTAATCTGTTACTTATTTACTCAGTTTCCAGCACTAAATGCTTCATATTTCTGCTTCTTGCTATGCCATTATTTCAACATTACTTGTATAGTTCTTATAAATTAGCCTACCTCAATTAAACATTATACTATATAATCCAACTACATAATCACAAATTCAAATTATAAGTTTTGATTGCCTTTTAAATAAATTGAAAGTGGTTCCTGTGCTAAATCTACACAATAAGATATTATGATCAAATATAAGTTTACCTTTGTTTTCTTTTACCTATAGACTTGACATATTTCTCATGCTAAACTATATGACCTAACTATATAATCACAAACTCAAATATAAGTTTCCTTTGATTGCCTTTAAAAATAAACTTGAAGTGTTTCTTGTGATGCATCTACATTATCAGCCATCATGCACAAATATAAGTTTCCTTTGGTTATCATTTAACTATAGACTTAAAGTATTTCTCATGCAAAACAATATGATGAACTACAATATTCACAAGGTTAAACTTAAAATTTAATGAAAATGAAGGCACAACATACCAAAATTTATGGGTCACAAAGAAATCAGTGCTAAGAGGAGAAACCATAGCTCTAAGTGCCTCAAAAAAAAAAAAAAAACTGGAGAGAGCGTAAACTAGAAGCTTGACAGCACATCTCAAAGATCTAGAACTAAAAAAGCAAATATACCCAAGAGGAGATGACAGCAGGAAATAATCAAACTCAGGGCTGAAATAAACAAAAGAGAAACAAAAAGAACTATACAAAGAATCAACAAAACTAAGAGACTGTTCTTTGAGAAAATCAACAAATTGGATAAACACTTAGCCAGACTAACCAGAGGGCACAGAGACAGTATTCAAATTATTAAAGTCAGAAATGAAAAGGGAGACATAACAATGTAAACTGTGGAAGTTCAAAAATCATCAGATCCTACTACAAAAGCTTACACTCAGGAAAATTGGAAAATCTGAATGAAAAATCACAATTTTCTAGATGGATACAAGGTGTTAAAGTTAAATCAGGATAAGATAAACCATCTAAACAGTCCTTTAACACCATGTCCCAAATAGAAGCAGTTGATTAAAGTTACCCATCCAAAAAAAATCTCAGGACCACATGGGTTTAGTGCAAAATTATATCAAAACTTCAAAGAATACCTAATGCCAATACTGTTCAAAGTATTCAATAAATAGAAACAGAAGGAACAATACCCAATTCATTCTATGAATCCACAATTACCTAAGCCACACAAAGACCAAACAAAGAAAACTTCAAACCAAATTTCCTGATAAATATCAATGCAAAGCTACTCAATAAAATTCTCACAAAATAAATCCAAGAACACATGAAAACAACCACTCACTGGGATCATGAAGACTTCAGTCCAGGGATACACGGATGTTTCAATATTTGGAAATCTATCAATATAATCCACTACATAAACAAAGTCAAAGAAAACAGCAACATTAGTTGCTGAAAATGCATTTGACAAAATTCACCATCCCTTCATATTAAAAGTCTTTGAAAGATCAGGAATTCGAGGCCCATACATAATTAGTAAAAGCAATATACTGCAAACCAGTAGCCAACATCAAACTAAATGGAGAGAAACTTGAAGCAATCCCATTAAAATCAGGGACTAGGCAATGTGGTCGACTCTCCCTATCTATTCAATATTGTACTTGAATTTCTAGCTAGAGCAATTAGACGAGAAAAGGAAGTCAAAAGGATACAAAGTGGAAAGTAAGTAGTCAAAATAACCTTATTTGCACATGATATCATACTATATTGAAGTGACCCCAAAATTACACCAGAGATCTACTACAGCTAATAAACAAGTTCCACAAAGCAGCTAGATATAAAATTAACTCAAACAAATCAGTAGACTTCCTCTAGTCAAAGGATAAACAGGCTGAGAAAGAAATTAGGGAAATGAAACCATTCACAATAGTCGACAAAATATTACATACTTTGGTGTGACTCTAACCAAGCAAGGGAAAGATCTGTATGACAAGAACTTCAAATCTCTGAAGAAAGAAATCAAAGAAGCCCTCGGATGATGGGAAGATCTCTCCTGCTTGTGGATTAGCAGGATTAATATACGCAAAATGGCCATCTTGCCAAAAATTATCTTCACATTCAATGCAATTTCCATCAAAATTCCAACTCAATTCTTCATAGAGTTAGAAGAGCAATTTGCAAATTCATTGGGAATAACCAAAAACTCAGGATATCAAAAACTATTCTCAATGAGAGAAGAACTCCTGGGGGAATCACCATCCCTGACCTCAAACTATTACTGTGTGATATTCATACAGAGAGAGGCAAGAAGACCAATGAAATAGAATTGAAGTCCCAGAAATAAACCTGCACATTGATATTTGACAAAGGAGCTAAAACCATCCAATGGAAAAAAGACAGCATTTTTTATTGGATATATTCTATATTTACATTTCATTTGCTTTTCCTGGTTCCCCACCCCCCAAATGTCCCACATGCAATGTTCCCTCCCCCTGTTCCCCCATCTACCCCTTCCCACTTCCCTGTTCTGGTATTCCCCTACACTGATGCATTGAGCCTTTCCAGAACCAGGGTCCACTCCTTCCTTCTTGTTGGACATCATTTGGTATGTGGATTGTATCTTTGGTGTTCCAAGATTCTAGGATAATATCCACTTATCAGTGAGTGCATACCATGGGTATTCTTTTGAGACTGGGTTACCTTACCTCACTTAGGATGATGTTCTCAAGCTCATCCATTTGTCTAAGAATTTCATTAATTCATTGTTTCTAATGGCTGAACAGTACTCTATTGTGAATATATACCACAATTTTTGTATCCATTCCTCCGTTGAGAGACATTTGGGTTCTTTCCAGCTTCTGGATATTATAAGTAAGGCTGCTATGAACATAGTGGAGCATGTATCCTTACTGCATGCTGGGGAATCTTCTGGGTATATTCCCAGGAGTGGTATGGCAGGGACCTCCTGAAGAATCATGTCCAGTTTTCTGAGGAACTGCCAAACTGATTTCCAGAGTGGTTGTACCAGCTTGCAGTCCCATCAGCAGTGTAGAAGCGTTCATTCTCCACATCCTCACCAACACCTGCTGTTTCCTGAGTTTTTAATCTTAGCCATTCTGACTGGTTTGAGTTAAAATCTCAGGGTTGTTTTGATTTGCATTTCTCTAATGACTAAAGATGCAGAACATATTTTAAGGTGTTTCTCAGCAATCTGAACTTCTTCAGGTGAAAAGTCTTTGTTTAGCTCTGTACCCCATTTTTGGATAGGGTTATTTGGTTTTCTGGAGTCTAACTTCTTGAGTTCTTTGTATACATTAGATATTAGCCTTCTGTCAAATGTAGGGTTGGTGAAGATTTTTTTCCCAATTTGTTGGTTGCCGATTGTTCCTTTTGACAGTGTCTTTTGCCTTACAAAAACTTTGTGATTTTATGAGGTCCCATTTGTCTATTCTTGACCTTAGAGCATAAACTATTGGTGTTCTGTTCAGGAACTTTCCCCTTGAGCCAATGTCCTCAAGGGTCTTCCCCAGTTTCTTTTCTATTAGTTTTAGTGTGTCTGGTTTTATGTGGAGGTCCTTGATCCACTTGGAGTTGAGCTTAGTACAAGGAGATAAGAGTGGATCAATTCTCATTCTTCTGCATGTTGACCTCCAGTTGAGCCAGTATCATTTGTTGAAAAGGCTATCTTTTTACCACTGGATGTTTCCAGCTCCTTTGTCAAAGATCAATTGGCCATAGATGTGTGGAATCAATTCTGGGTCTTCAATCCTATTCCATTGATTCACCTCCCTGTCACTGCACCAATACCATGCAGTTTTTAACACTACTGCTCTGTAATATTGCTTGAGGTCCGGGATAATGATTCCCCCAGAAGTTCTCTCACTGTTGATAATAGTTTTAGCTATCCTGGTTTTTTTTAATTCTAGATGAATTTGAGAATTGCTCTTTCTAACTCTATGAAGAACTGAGTTTGGATTTTGATGGGGATTGCATTGAATTTGTATATTGCTTTTCGCAAGATTGCCATTTTAACTATATTAATCCTGCCAACCCATGAGCATGGAAGATTTTTCCACTTTCTGAGGTCTTCTTCCATTTCTTTCTTCAGAGACCTGAAGTTCTTGTCATACAAATCTTTCACTTGTTTGGTTAGAGTCACACCAAGATACTTTATATTGTTTGTGGCTATTGTGAAGGATGTCATTTCCCTAATTTCTTTCTCAGCCTGCTTATCCTTTGAGTATAGGAAGGCTACTGATTTGCTTGAGTTGATTTTATAACCAGCCACTTTGCTGAAGTTGTTTATCAGCTGTAGGAGTTCTCTAGTGGAAGTTTTGGGTCACTTAAGTATACTATCATATCATCTGTGAATAGTGATAGTTTGACTTCTTCCTTTCCAATTTGTATCCCTTTGACTTCCTTATGTTGTTGAATTGCTCTAGCTAATACCTCAAGTATTATATTGAAAAGATATAGTGAGAGGGAACAGCCTTGTCTATTCCTTGATTTTAGTGGGATTGCTTCAAGTTTCTCTCCGTTTACTTTGATGTTGGCTATCTGTCTGCTGTAGATTGCTTTTACTATGTTTAGGTAAGGGCCTTGAATTCCTGTTCTTTCCAATACTTTTAGCATGAAAGGATGCTGAATTTTTACAAATGCTTTTTCAGCATCCAATGAGATGACAATGTGTTTTTTTTCTTTGAGTTTGTTTATGTAGTGGATTACATTGATGGATTTCCATATATTGAACCATCCCTGCATCCCTGGGATGAAGCCAACTTGATCATGGTGAATGATTATTTTGATATGCTCTTGGATTCAGTTGGCAAGAATTTTATTGAATATTTTTGCAGCAATGTTCATAAAGGACAGCATATTTAACAAATGGTGCTTGTTCAACTGGAGGTTAGAAAATAGAAGAATGCAAATATACCCATTTTATCTCCTTGTATAAAGCTCGATTCCAAGCAAATCAAGAACCTCCACATAAAACCAGATGCACTTAATCTTATAGAAGAGAAGTTAGGGTAGAGCCTTGAACACATAGGTACAGAAGAAAAATTCCTCAAGAGAATACTAATGGCTTATACTCTAAAATCAAGAATGAACAAATGGTACCTCATAAAATTGCAAAGCTTCTGTAAAGCAAAGGACACTGTCAATAGGACAAAATGGCAACCAGCAGATGGGGGAAATATTTTTACCAATCTTACATCTGATGGAAGTGCCTATATCCAATATATACAAAGAACTCAAGAAGTTAGATTCTAGAGAACCAAATAACTCTATTGAAAAATGGGGAACAGAACTAAACAAAAATATTCTCTTCAGATTAATCTTGAATGGCCGAGAAGCACCTAAAGAAATGTTTATCTTCCTTTGTCATCAGGGAAATTCAAATGAAAACAACCCTGAGATTCTACCTCACACCACTCAAAACAGCTAAGTTGAAAAGCTCAGGTGACAGAAGATGCTGGAAAAGATCTAGAGAAAGAACAACATCTATCTATTGTTAGTGGGATTGAAAGCTGTTACAACCACTCTGGAAATCAGTCTGGCAGTTCCTCAGAAATTGAACATAGTATTACCTGAGGACCCAGATATGCCACTCCTTTTCATATACTCAAAAGATTCTCCAACATATAACAAGGACACATGCTCCACTATGTTCAAGGGAGTCTTATTTATAATAAACAGAAACTGGAAAGAACACAGATGTCCTTCAAAACATGAATGGATACATAAAATGTGGTACACTTACATAATGGAGTACTACTTAGCTATTAAAAATGATGAATTCATGAAATTCTTAGGCAAATGGATGAAACTAGAAAATATCATCCTGAGTGAGGCCACCCAATCACAACAGAACACATTCACTGAGAAGTGGATATTTGCCCCAAAAGCTCAGAATACCCAAGATGCAATTCACAGACCACATGAAGCTCAAGAAGAAGGAAGACCAAAGTGTAGGTGCTTTGGTTCTTCTTATACTGGGAACAAAATATTCACAGGAGTAAATATGGAGATAAATCATACAGCAGAATCTGAAGGAAAGGTCATCTAGAGACAGTCCCACCTGTGGATTCATCCCAATACAGTCACCAAACCATGACACTATTGTGGTTGCCAAGAAATGCTTGCTCAAAGGAGCCTGATATGGCTGTCTCCCGAGATGTCCTGCCAGAGCCTTGCAAATACAGAGGCAGATTCTTGCAGCCAACCATTGGACTGAGCACAGGGCCCCCAATGGAAGAGTTAGAGAAAGGACTGAAGGAGCTGAAGACATTTGCAACCTCATAAGAACAACAATATCAACCAACCAGAGTCCACAGAGCTCCCAGAGACAAAGCCATCAATGAAGAAGTACACATGGCTCCAGCTGCATATGTAGAGGAGGACTGTCTTGTCATGCATCAATTGGAGGAGAGATATTTGGTCATATGAAGTATTGGTAGATGCCTGAGAGTAGGAGAATTGAGGGCGAGGAGGTGGGTAGGGGAGTGGTAGAAGAACACCCTCATAGAAGCAGGGCGAGGGAAGATGTGATGGGTTGCCGGGAGGGGACAAAACCAGGAAAGGGGATAACATTTGAAATGTAAATAAAGAAAATATCCAATAAAAACATAAAAAAGTAAGTAGCAGACCAAAAAAAAAAAAAAAAAGCAAAACCAGCAAAAACAAAAAACTCAGATGACAGCAAATGCTGGAGAGGATGTGGAGAAAGAACAACATTCATCCATTGTTGGTGGGATTGAAAACTGGTACAACCACTCTGGAAAACAGACTGGTGGTTCCTCAGAAAATTGGACATAGTATTACCTGAGGACCCTGATATACCACTCTTTGGCATATACCCAAAAGATTCTCCAACATATAACAAGGACATATGCTCCACTATGTTCATATCAGCCTTATTTATTTATTTATTTATTTATTTATTTATTTATTTCCAGCCAGAACCTGTAATGAACCCAGATGTCCTTCAAAAGAAAAATGGATACACAAAATGTGGTACATTTACACAGTGGAGTATTACTCAGCTATTAAAAACAATTAATTCATGAAGTTCTTAGGCAAATGCATGAAGCTAGAAAATATAGTCCTAAGTGAGGTAATCCCATCCCAAAAGAACACACATGGTATGCACTCACTGATATGTGACTATTAGCCCAAAATTTCAGAGTGCTTAAGATACAATTAACAGACCACGTGAAGCTTAAGAAGAAAAAAGACCAAAGTGTGGGTTCTTTGGTCTCTCTTAAAAGGAGGAACAGCATACTCAAAGGAGAAAACACGGAGATGAAGTGTAGAGCAGAGTCAAAGAAAGGCCATCCAGTCTGCCCTACCTGGGGATCCATCCTATATGCAGCCACCAAACCCAGACACTATTGTGGATGCCAAGAATTGATTGCTGATATCAGGAGCCTGATATACATGTCTCTTGAGAGCCTCTGCCAGAGCCTGACAAATACAGAGGTGGAGGCTCTCAGCCAACAATTGGCCTGAGCATGGCATTCTGAATGGAAGAGATAAAGGACTGAAGGAGCTGAAGTGGTTTGCAACCCCATAGGAAGAACAACAATGTCAACCAACTAGACCCCCTCCCCTGAGCTCCCAGGGACTAAGCCACCAACAAAGGAGTACTACATGGCTCCAGCTGCATGTATAGCAGAGGATGGACTTGTCAGACATCAATGGGAGGAGAGGCCCTTGGGCTTAAGGATTTTTGATGCCTCACTATAGGGGAATTCGTGGGCAAGGAGGCCCGAGTGGGTGGATATGTGGGGAAACACCTTCATAGCAGGTGGAAGGGAGGAAAGGTTCTGGGTTTTCTGGGCGTGGGGAAGCAGGAAATTGGATAGCATTTGAAATGTAAATAAAAGAAATATTCAATAAATAAAACAAAAATACCAAAAAAATAAACTTAAAATTGTTTCTCATTATGCTAAATTTATATATATTCAGTCTCCTAGACAGAAGGAAAAAGCCCTTCTTGCTTCATCTTCCACAAAATATTTTTGTCTTCCCTAAGCTCATCTGAAAGACTGTTCATGTTGTTAACAAATCTCTTTGTAAACCTATAAGCTACAGAAAACCCACTTCCCATGGAACAAATAGACTCCATCCAGACAAGTACATCTGGCAGTCAATAGCCTAAGTTCTCACTTGCTACCTATTCCAGAGGGTGGGATTCCTTTCTTGTGCTGTGAAATTGGGACTGACTTCACCCAAAACCACCAAGACCTAAGGGTTTCAAATGTACTTCCAAATGTGCACCTAAAAATTCTCCCAAACATATTAAACATAATTCTCTACCTGTCTGTGCATTTCAACATCTTGTCAAGTCCAGGCATTTAGTACATCCAGGACAGCTCCAGAGAACACAGATGCTCTAATCTACTCTCACAAACACAGAGGCTTCCACTGCACCTGCTCATTCCTATCTATTCAGAGATTATTCCACAGACCCTGAACAGCAAGGAAACAGCCAACTCTCCTAAGACTGGACCAACATCCCCATACACATTTTCTTGGGTTTCCCAAAGACGCATTTCCACAAAGTCAGCAGGAGTTAACTAAAGATCACAATGACCTTATCTCTGCTTCACAATCACCCTTTTCTAATTGTTCCTTTTTAAATTAAACCAAAAGGGGTAATGTTGGCATTTAGTCTAGGCTCTTCCTCATAGTTGACTGACAACAGCCAGGTATGACTGAATCACTATTAAAGGGGCTGCTTGCCTCCTCTTATCTCTTTTGCTCTCTTGTTCTTGTTCCTACTCCTTACCCTATCTTTCCCCATTCCCCTCCCTACTATCCAGGTGCTCATACCTGGCCTCTATTCCTCTACTCCTCTCCTTTCCCTGCCTTTCTCTTTCTCTTTCTCTACTACCCTCCCAATCCCCCTCCCCATATCCTGAATAAACTCTATTCTACACTATACCATGGTGTGGCTGGTCCCTCAGGAGGAAAGGATGCCTTAGCATGGGCCCACAGTGGCACCCCTTTCTCCCAATCAATATATAATCCTCAAAAAAACATATCTCTTGTCTCTTTGTTTTTATAAAACACAATACAACTCATGGCCATCTCATGTACTACATCCCCATGACCTGGGTCATCAAGTCTCTACAGATCTAGACACATCCTCTCCCACTAAGGCAAGACAACCCAGTCCTCTGCTACATATGAGCCAGTGTACACAAACCAGCCCATGCATGCTCTTTGATTGACGGCTTCATCTCTGGCAGATTTAAGGAGTCCCAGTTGGATGATAATGTTTTTTCTATGGTATTGCTATCCCGTTTAGCTCCTTTACTCCTTCCACCAATTCTTCAGTAAGGGTCTCCAAACTCAGTTCAATAGTTGAAATGAAGTATCTGCATCTATGTCAATCAGTTGCTGGTAGAGCCTCTCATGGAACAGCCATGCTAGGCTCCTGTGTGCAAACACAAAATGGCATTAATAATAGTGTCAGGGTTTGGAGACTGCCCATAGAATGGATCCCAAGTTGGGCCAGTCACTCATGGCTTTTCCTTCAATCTCTGCTCCAATTTTGAGCATGCATTTGTTTTAGACAGGAAAAATTCTGATTCAAAAATTATGAAGGTAGGTGGGTGGCCCCATACACCAATTAGGGGCCCTATGTATCTACTAGAGGTTGTCTCTTCATGTTCCATCATCTGACTGTTGATCATTTCAGATAAGTTAATCACCACTGTGTCCTGGGAGCCTTTCCTACATAAGGTTTATAAGACTTATTAGAGGTTCCCCTATCTGTCACCTCTGCAGCTGCATATTTCCATTCATTCTTCATGCCCTCTTATCTTCTCTCCTGTCTCCCCCCAATATGATCCTGCCTACCTTTTCCCCTTCTGTTTCCTTCTCCTACTCAGGTCTTTCCATCCCTCTGACTTCCATATAATTATTTCCTTCTACTTTCAAAGTGTGACTCAGCATCTTTACTTGGGCCTTTCTTCAAGTTAAGCTTCAGATGGTCTGGGACTTGCATCATGAGTATTCTGTGCTTTTTTGGGTAATATCCAAGTACAAACATGAGAGTACAATCATGAACATTCTGTTAGGTCTGGGTTACCTCACTCAGGATGATATTTTTAGTTCCATTCATTTTCCTGCAAAACTCATAATGTCCTTGTTTTTAATAGCTGAATAGTATTACATTGTGAAAATGAACCATATTTTCTGTACTCATTCTCCTATTGAGGGGCATCTGTGTTGTTTTCAGCTTCTGGCTATTGTGAATAAGGCTGCTATGAACATAAAGGAGCACATATCCTTGTGGTATGACAGAGAATCTTGGGTATATGCCCAGTAGTGGTTGAGCTGGGTCTTAAGCTAGAACTATCTCAAAATTTTCAACAGCTAGATTGATTTCCAGAGTGATTGTACAAGTTTGAAAATCCAAGTGTGCAAACAGGAGTGTTTGTCTTTATCTACATCCTTTTCAGCATGTGCTGTCAGTTGACTTTTTGATCTTATCCATTCTGATTGATTAACAAATCCATGATGACTAAAAATGCTGGACATTTTTTGAATGCTTCTCAGCCATTTGAGATTCTGCTTATGAGAATTCATTGTATAGATCTATACCTGATATTTTACTTGGATTATTTGGGGGGGGTGGATTCTAATTTCTGGAATTCTTTATATATTTTGAACATTAGTGTTTAATCATGAATGGCCATCTTTCCAAAAGCACTATACAAACTCAATGAAATCCCCCATCAAAATCCCAGCTCCATTCTTCATAAAGCTAGAAAGAGCAATTTGAAAATTTATCTGGAATAGGAAAAAACCCAGGATAAATAAAACTATTCACAACAGTAAAAGAACTACTGGGGGAATCAGTATCCCAGACTTCAAGCAGTACTGCAGAGAATAGTATTAAAAACTGCATGGTATTGGTACAGTGACAGGCAGTAGATCAGTGGAATAGAATTAAGGACCCAGAAATGAACCCACACACCTATGGTCACTTGATCTTTGACAAAGGAGCTAATTTCATCCAGTGGAAAAAAGATAGCCTTTTCAACAAATGGTGCTGGCTCAACTGGCGGCTAGCATGCAGAAGAATGCAAATCAATCCATTCTTATCCCCCTGTACTAAGCTCAAGTCCAAGTGGACCAAGGACCACCACATAAAACCAGACGCACTGCAACTAAAAGAAAAAAACTGGGGAAAAGTCTTGAACACATAGGCACAAGGGAAAATTTCCTGAACTGAACCCCAATAGCCTATGCCCTAAGATCAAGAATTGATAAATGGGACCTCATAAAATTACAATGTTTCTGTAAAGCAAAGGATACTATCAATAGGACAAAAAGGCAACCAACAAATTGGGAAACGATCTTTACCAAACTTACATCTGACAATGGGCTAATATCCAATAAATACAAAGAAGTCAAGAAGTTAGACTCCAGAGACCCAAATAACCCTATTAAAAATGGCGTACAGAGCTAAACAAAGAATTTTCACCCAAGGAATATCAAATGGCTGAGAAGCACCTAAAGAAATGTTCAACATCCTTAGTCATCAAGGAAACGCAAATCAAAACAACCTGGAGATTTCACCTCACACTGGTGAGAATGGCTAAGATGATGAATTCAAGATATGGCAGATGCTGTAGAAGTTTTGGAGAAAGAGGAAGACTCCTTCTCTGCTGGTCAAATTGCAAGCTGGTAAAACCACTCTGGAAATCAATCTGGAGGTTCCTCAGAAAACTGGGCATAATACTACTGGAGGACCCTGCTATACCACTCCTGTGCATATACCCAGAGGATTCTCCCACATGTAATAAGAACACATGCTCCACTGTGTTCATAGCAGCCTTATTTATAATAGCCAGAAGCTGGAAAAACCCAGATATTCCTCAATGGAGGAATGGATACAGAAAATGTGGTATATATACACAATGGAGTACTATCTGGCCATTAAAAACAATGAATTCATGAAATTCTTAGACAAATGGAACTGGATAATATCATCTGAGTGAGGTAACCCAAACACTCATGGTATGCACTCACTGATAAGTGGATATTAGCCCAGAAGCTTGGAATACCCAAGACACAATTCACATATCAAATGATACCCAGGAAGGAAAAAGAACAAAGTATGGATACTCTAGTCCTTCTTGGAAGGAGGAAAAAATTACTCACAGAAGGAGATAAAGAGACAAAGTGTCGAGCAGAGTCTGAAGGAAAGAGATACTACCCCACCTAGGATTCCATCCCATATACAATTACAAAACCCAAACACTATTGTGGATACCCACAAGTGCTTGCTGACAAAAGCCAGATATAGGTGTCATGTGGGAGGCTCTGCTAGTGCCTGACAAATACAGAAGGGGGAACTCTCAGCCAGCCATTGAACTGAGCACAGGGTCCCCAATGGGTGAGATAAAGAAGGGACTAAAGGAGCTGAAGGGGTTTGCAGCACCATAGGAGGAACAGCAATATGAGTCACCAAGTACTTCCAGAACTCCCAGAGATAAAACCATCAACCAAAGAGTACACTTAGAGTTACCCATGGCCCCAGACACATCAGCAGCAGAGGATGATCTTGATGGACACCAAATGTGAGAGAGGTCTTTGGTCCTGGAAAGACTTGATACAGTAGTGTAGAGGAATACCATGATAGGGAAGCAGCGGTGGGTTTATTGGGGAAGGGGAAATGACTTACAGGATTTTCAGGGCAGGGGGAACAGGAAGGAAGACAACATTGAAGTAAAAACAAAGAATATACCTAATTTATTTATTTATTTATTTAGATAGATAGATAGATAGATAGATAGATAGATAGAAGAAATAGATATCTTGGTTAAAGAAAATATTGAATGTAACAGAAAAAGAAAACAGAGGAAAATATCCAGGGATATATGGTACACTTTACAAAGAACAAATATATGATATGTGTATACAAAAAAAGAGAAAGAAATCCAGGTCAAAGACACAAAGGTTATTTTCAACAAAATAATAGAAGAAAGAATACCCAAGCTCAAAAAGAAGGTACATATTAAAGTACAAGGAACATACAGAATACAACTTAGATGGAACTTCAAAAGAAATTCCCCTCAGCATATAATAATCAAACACTAAATGCATGGAAAAATAAATAATATCAAAACTTGCAAGAGAAATAATGAAATTATATGTCTATACGGTATTGTGTATCATATTAAAATAATCTTTGAACTATCATGGGGATTATAACAGCCAGAAAATGAGGACACTCTTTTATAAACTCTAAGAGATCACATAAATAAACACAAATTACTTTACCTAGTAAAATATACAAGGACAATTGATGGAGAATATAAAATATTTAATGATAAAGCCAAATTTAAGCAATATCTATCCATAAATCTAAAGAGAGTGATAAAAAGAAAAATTCAACCCATAGAGAATAAACACACATAAGGAATAAGTAAAATCAGAGTAGTAAAATTAAAAAGTGTGAAAAACCCACACCAGGGCACCAAAGAAACAGCAATCAACAAACACTGAACATTGACAATTCTCAATGTCAATGCTTTCAATTTCCCAATAAAAGAATATAAACCAATAGAATAGATATGAAATAGGATCAATCCTGCTACTGCATCAAAGAAACACAGTTCAATATCAAGGAGAGCTATCTGAGTAAAATGATATTCCAAGCAAACAGACCTAAGAAGCAAGTCGATATATCCATTTTATTATCTGTCAAAATAAGCTTCATAAAAAAACTAATTACAGAGATAAGGAAAGACACTGCATAGTTATCAGAGAAAAATTCTAACCAAAGACCCTGTAATTCTTGATGCCTATGCAATAAACAAAGGGGCACTGAAGTTTATAAAAGATGCTCTACTATTTCTAAAATCATGTATCTACCCACACAATGTGATACAACTCTCTTGTAAATACATCTCTCTTTCCAATTGAGAAGTTGTTCAGGAAAAATTAGAAGCAGAAATGCAGTAGCAGATGTCATAATGCAAATAGTCCTAATGGATATTACAAAATATTTTTCCTAAACACGAAAGATACCTTCTCAGCAATTCATAGAAATTTATTTAATGTGACCATATACTGACATAAAACATGACTTACTAGGTCCAAGAAAATTTAGATACCATCATAACCACCATGTATTAACACTGGATACCAGCAACAGCAGAACAACAAATAGGTTTTTTTTCACCATTGAATAAACTATTGGTCCAGACACAAATGTAAAAAAAAAGGTATTAAAGACTTTCTAACAACTACAGAAAAAGAAAAACACAATGTATCCTAATTTATGGTACACAATAATAGCCATTTTAAGAGTCAATAACCTATAACATTTCTACATTAAAAGCAGGGGTGTGTTCTCACAATAATAGCTTATTATGTTAATTTCTAGGAGCAAAAAAAATTGACTCCAAAAAAAGTATATTTCAAGAAATAATAAAATTCAGTACTGAAATATATGAAGTAGAATCAAACAAATGAACAAACCAATAGAATCAACGAAAAAGCATTAGGTTCTTTGAGTTAATGAATAAGATTGACAAACCCTTAGTGTAAGTATCTAAGAGGTAGAAAGGAAATGACAAAATTACTGATGAAAAGGAGGGAATAAATGCAAACACTAAGAAAATCCAGAGGATGATAAGGACATACTTTAGGAGTCTATACTCAATCCTACTAGAAAATCCAAAAGAAAAGGATAATTTTCCCATTCCTACTACATACCAACATTGTATCAAGACAAAATCAATTAAAATAGACCTATATCCCCTATTTAAATGGAATATACAATTAATAGACTATGAACATATAAAAGCCAGGGCTGGAAGATTCTTATCTTTCATTTCCACCAGACCTTCAAACCAAAGTTAATGCCAATACTTAAGAATTATTCCAAGATACAAAAACACAAGGAACATGGCACAATCCAGGGACCAAGTTTAATTACACTGATTCCAAAACCACATAAATTTCTAATTCGGAAAGAAAATAAAAGATATGTTCCCTTATGAACATTGATGCACATTTTTTCTTATTTTAAAGATTAGTTTATTTTCACTAATATGAGTATACTGTAGCTGTCTTCAGACACACACCAGAAGAGTACACTGGATCTCATTACAGATGATTGTGAGCCACCATTTGGTTTCTGGGAATTGAGCACAGGACCTCTGTAAGCAGCCAGTCCTCTTAACTGCTCTTAATAAAGCAGGTAACAATGCTACATTCCACAGAAAAGTTAAGTAGCAAGGAGGATTCAGAGCAGAATATTAATCTCACTACGATGGGGAAATAGAATAGATATTCCCAGTGAATAGGGGAAGTGAGTACTGACTAGAGAGATCTGGATGGGATCATGAGGATGGAAAGAGGGGGGTCCAGTTAGCAAGCAAACCAAGATAAAGTATTGGGAGTGAGAACTGGAATAGGGGAGGCATTTAAGGAATGAGCTAGAAACCTAGTGCAATGGAAACTCCAAGGAATATATGAGGATGACCCTAGCTAAGACTTCTAGCAATTGGGAAGTTATACCCTGAACCAAAGAAGGGATTGGAATACTAACCAATCTGTACAACCTTCCACCTATAATCTTCCACTTATTCTGTCTACAGGATGTTCTAGGGTAAAGGTGGTACATGAATTCTGGAAATGTCCAACCAATGCTTGAAACTTATGCCATCAGAGAGAAACACCCCCTTTCCCCAATACTTCCTATAAACACGGGAACCAGAGGCATGATAGGACCAGAGACCTAGGATAGACCAAACATGACTACCAATGGAATAAAGGAATAAAGGAAATAAAATATAAAGCAAACAAAAAAATCAATAAAATTAATAAAATGATTCCTAAAGATATTCTACTCCACATCTATATTTGTGTCTATACCAATTTTCTTCAGAAAAGCTTCACCCAGAAATGGATGTAAACAAATTCAGAAACCTAGAGCCAAACATTAGTCAGATACTGTAGAAATTTCTAGGAAGGGGCGGAAGAAGGATTGTAGGAAACAGAAGGTCAAGGATACAAAAAAGCACTCAGTATCAATTAACCTAGGCCCATAGAGACTCATAGTCATCAAAATGCCAACCAGGAGCATATATGTTACAGTGTAGCTTGGTGTTTTGTGGGAGAACTCAGAGTGGCAGAAGTCTTTGATTCTGTGGCCTGCATTTGGGACCCTTTCCTTGTAAAGGATTGCCTTGTCTACATATAATAAGAATAGGAGATTCCTAATGTTGTAGCAACTTGATATGAATGGCTGGGTGATATCATTGGAAGATCTATCACTTTCAGAAGGGAAATGGAGAAGTAGATGGGAGCATAGTAAGTGGGAGTTTTACAAAGAGGAGAGAAGGGAAACTGTGCTTTGGATACATACATATATATGTACATACAGACATAAAATTATAATAGTTATATAAATAAAATATGATTAATAATTAATTAAATAAAATACAAACCAAATATACAAGCACATCAATATTTCATTCATTCTCCATAATTAGAAAGGTTTCATTTAAGTGATACAGGGATTGTTCAATATATGTAAATTGATAAATTAATCTACTTTTAAATGTAAAAAGATTCATAGGTGTAAACAACATGAATATTTCATTAAGTACATAACACACATTTGACCAAATTATACACCACTTCATGTCAAAAATCCTACAAAATCTGTAAAAACGGAAGGGATATAGCTCAGTATAATAAAGTCAATATACAACAAACCCATAACCAATATCATCCTAGTTTGTTTGAAAGTCAAGGCATTTCCACTAAAATGAAGATTGTCCACTATTTTCATTCTTATTCCATAAAGTACTTGAAGTCTTAGCTTAGTAATTGGACAACTGAAGATCAAGAGATACTAATAGGAAGGGACAACATATAATTATCTTTATTTGCAAATGATATGAGTTTCCAAAACTGACACTAAAATTTTCACTTGGAAACTTCTACAGCAGGTGGGAGTGGGGTAGGGAGCACAATCTCAGAAGAAAAGTGGTATAGTGTAGAACTCTTGGAAGGGAGACCAGGAATGTCTCCTTTCCAAGAGCAACATTTGCAATGAAAATAAATTAAATATAAACACCTTATAAAACATCAAACAATCTATACCAAAAAATCCTCCTGTCATATAAAAATCAAAACATTAAATATACAGAACAAAGAAACTATTTTAAAACCCACGAGGGAAAAATGGTTATGTAACATATAAAGGTATACCTATCAGAATTATACCCAATTTCTCATCTGAGACTCTAAACGCTAGAAGGTCGTGAACAGAGTTCTTGCAGATTGTGACAGACCACAGATGTCAGCCCAGACTAATGTATCCAACAAAACTTGCAATCACAATAGATGTAGAAATGAAGATATTCCATGATAGAAAGAAATATAAACAATATTTGGGCAAAATATAAACAAAAAAATTGATTGGGCCCTACAGAGGATAAAAGAAGGAAGGAAAACTCCATCCCAATGAGGTTAACTATACTCAAGAAAAACACATAAAATAAATAATTTCAAAATATTAAAACCATTAGAAGAGAAACACATACTCAACCATCACTAACAACAACAAAAAAAAAAAAACAGGAAAAATTATTAGTCATTAGTATCTCGCAACATCAGTGGACCCTATCCCAAGTAAAGGAAACAGATTAACAGAATGGATGCATAAACAAAATTTCATAATTCTGTATAATAGAAACACATCTCTGTAACAAAGATAGTCACTTTCCAGTGTAAAGGTGTGAAAAAATGTATTCCAAGCAAATGGACTCAAAAAAAGAGAAAAATAAACTAAACTGAAATAGCCATTCCAATATCAATAAAATAGACTTTCAACCTGAAGTAATCAAAAGGGACAGGGAAGGACACTTCATACTCATCAAAGGAAAAATCAATAAGAAGACTACTGAATTCTGAACATCTACAGCTGAAATGCAAGGTCACTTGAATTTGTAAAAGCCACATTACTAAATCTCACATTTTTCAATGAATCCCATATATTAATAGTGGAGGCCTTAACACCCTCCTCTCACTAATGGATAGATCATTGAGACAGAAACTAAAAAGAGAGAAATAATAAAACTAACAGATATCATGATTTAAATGGACCTAATAGATTTCTATAGAACATTTCAGCCAAACATAAAACAACATAACTTCTTCTCAGCACCTCATAGAACACTTTTCAAAATTGACCATATAATCAATCGGTCATAAAGCAAGTTTCAACAGATACAAGAAGATTAAAATAACCTCATGCATACTATCAGATCACCATGGATTAAAGTTGGATTTCAAAAAAAAAAAAAAAAACAGAAAACAGAAGTCCTACATATTTATGGAAAAGGAAAAACTCTCTACTGAATGATCACTGGATCAGCAGGTAATAAAGAAATGAAAGGCTTTCTAGAATTCAATGAAAATGAGGGTACAACATTCCCAAATTTGGGACACTATGGAAGCACTACTAAGAGGAAAGTTCAAACTACTAAATGCCCTCATAAAGAAATTGGAGAGCTTTCCTAGTAATGAAACAAATATACATCTGAAGGTTCTAGGAAAGAAAGGAAGCAAACACACATACACACACAGGAGGTATATATTGCAGGAAATAATCATATTCAAGGATGAAGTCATTCAATTAGAAAAAAAGAACAATACAAAGAAGAGTAAAAAAGAACAATACAAAGAATCAATGAGCTGGGCGGTGGTGGTGCACGCCTTTAATTCCAGCACTTGGGAGGCAGAGGCAGGCAGATTTCTGAGTTCGAGGCTAGCCTGGTCTACAGAGTGAGTTCCAGGACAGCCAGGGCTACACAGAGAAACCCTGTCTCGAAAAACAAAACAAAAACAAAAAACAAAAAAAAAAGAATCAATGAAACAAAGATCTGGTTCTTGGAGAAAATCAACAGGAAAAACAAACACTCAAGGAATCTAATTAAAGGCAGGGAGACAGTTCCGAGATTAACAAAAGAAAAAGAAAAGAAAAGTGGTAGATAATAATGGATACTTAGGAAATTTAAATAATCATTAGGTCTTTCTTCAAAAGCTTGTAACCCATAAAATTAAAAATTCTATAGGAAATTGATGATTTTCTTTTTTTTCTTGTTTTTCTTTTTTTTATTATTGGATATATTCTATATTTACAATTCATTTCCCTTTTTCTGGTTCCCCACCCCCCCAAAGGTCCCACATGCCCTTTTCCCTCCCCCTGCTCCCTCATCCACCTCCTCCCACTTCCCTGTTATTGTATTCCCCTACACTGATGCTTTGATCCATTCCATCACCAGTGTCCACTCCTTTCTTCTTGTCAGACATCATTTGGTATGTGATTTATGTCTTTGGTGTTCCAAGATTCTAGGCTAATATCCACTTATCAGTGACTGATTTTCTAGAGAAATATCAATTAACAAAGCTAAATCAAGATCAGGTTAACTATCTGGATAGTCCTATAATCCCTAAGGAAATAGAATCAGCCATTAAAAGTCTCCCAACCAAATCGAGCCCTTAACCATATGGCTTTAGGGCAGAATTCTTGTTTAATGGGAGCCTTTTCAACAAATGGTGCTGGCTCAACTGGAGGTCAACTTGCAGAATAATGTGCATTGATCCATTCTTTTCTCCTTGTACTAAGCTCAACTCCAAGTAGATCAAGGACCTCCACATAAAACCAGACACACTAAAACTAATAGAAAAGAAACTTGGGAAGAACCCTGAGGACATGCGCACAGGGGAAAAGTTCCTAAATAGAACACCAATAGCTTATGCTCTACGATCAAGAATTGACAAATGGGACCTCATAAAATTACAAAATTTCTATAAGACAAAGGACACTGTCAAGCAGACAAAATGGCAACCAACAAATTGGGAAAGGATCTTCACCAACCCTATATCTGACAGAGGGCTAATATCCAATATTTACAAAGAACTCAAGAAGGTAGACTCCAGAGAGCCAAACAACCCTATTAAAAATAAGGTACAGAGCTAAACAAAGAATTTTCACCTGAACAAATTCAGATGGCTGAGAAGCATCTTAAGAAATGATCAACATCATTAGTCATTATGGAAATGCAAATCAAAACAACCCTGAGATTCCACCTCACAACAGTCAGAATGGCTAAGATTAAAAACTCAGGAAACAGGAAGTATTGGCAAGGATGTGGAGAAAGAGGAACACTCCTCCACTGCTGGTGGGATTGCAAGTTGGTACAACCACTGTGGAAATCAGTCTGGTGGTTCCTCAGAAAACAGAGCATGACACTTCCAGAGGACCCTGCTATACCACTCCTGGGCATATACCCAGAGGATTCCCCAGCATGTAATAAGGATACATGTTCCACTATGTTCATAGCAGCGCTATTTATAATAGCCAGAAGCTGGAAAGAACCCAGATGTCCCTCAATGGAGGAATGAATACAAAAAATATGGTATATATACACAATGGAGTACTAGTCAGCCATTAGAAACAATGAATTCATGAACTTCTTAGACAAATGGATGGAGCTAGAGAACATCATCCTAAGTGAGGTAACCCAGTCTCAAAAGAACACTCATGGTATGCACTCACTGATAAGCGGATATTAGCCTAGAAGACTGGAATACCTAAGACACAATTCACATATCAAATGATGGCCAAGAAAAAGGAAGGAAGGGCCCCTGACTCTGGAAAGGCTTAATGCAATAGTGTAAGGAAATACCAGAACAGGGAAGAGGGAAGGGGTGAATGGGGGAAGAGGAGGAGGGAAGAGGGTTTATAGGACTTGTGGGGAGGAGGGAGCCTGGAAAGGGGAAATCATATGAAATGTAAATTAAGAATATACCCAGAAGATTCACCAGCATGCAATAAGGATACATGCTCCACTATGTTCATAGCAGCCTTATATATAATAGCCAGAAGCTGGAAAGAACCCAGATGTCCCTCAACAGAAGAATGGATACAAAAAATGTGGTATATACACACAATGGAGTACTATTCAGCCATTAGAAACAATGAATTCATGAAATTCTTAGAGAAATGGATGGAGCTGGAGAATGTCATACTAAGTGAGGTGACCCAGTCTCAAAAGAATACCCATATTATACAGTCACTGATAAGTGGATATTAGCCTAGAAGCTTGGAACACCAAAGACACAAATCACATATCAAGTGATGTCTCACAAAAAGAAAGGAGTGGACACTGGTGCTAGAATGGACCAAAACATCATTGTGGGAGAGTAAAAGAACAGTAAAGTGGGAGAGGGTGGATGCGGGAGCAGGGGGAGGGAAAAGGACATGTGGGACCTTTGGGGGTGGGGAACCAGAAAAAGGGAAATGAATTGTAAATATAGAATATATACAATAAAAAAAATCAAAAAATAAAAAAAAGAATATATGAAATAAAATTTTAAAAAAATAATTGAAGGCCCAGAAATGAACATACACACTTGATCTTCAACAAAGGAGTTAAAACGATCCACTGGGAAAATGATAGCCTTTTCAACAAATGATGCTGGTTCACCTAAAGATCAGCATGCAGAAGAATGCAAATAGATCCTTCCTTATCTCCTTGTACTAAGCTCAACTCAGAGTGGATTAGGACAGAATTCTATCAGGCTTTCAAAGTAGAGTTAATGCCAATACTCCTCAAACTATTCCAAAACATAGAAACAAAAGTAATTCTGCCAAAATAATGGGCCATAGTCACCATGCTTCCTAAACCACACAAAAGCTCAACAAAGAAAGATAATTTCAGAACAATTTCCCTTATGAATATTAACGCAAAAGTACTCAATAAAATATTCACAAACCAAATCCAAGAATACATCAAAGACACTATGATCAAATATAATTCATTTCAGGAATGCAGGTGTAGTATAATACATAAAAATCCATCAACATAATGCACCATACAAACGAACAGAAAGAAAAAATGGTTATTTACTAGACAGAGAAAAAAATTGACAAAATATCACTACTTTGTGACAAAATTCTTGGACAAAGTAGGGACACAGGGTTCATATCTCAAAATAAAGGCAACATACACCAAGCCACAAGTCAAGATCAAAATAATTGGAACTAAAATTAAAACATTTCTACTAAAATCAGGGATAAGACAAGGCTGCTCACTCTCTCTATGTATCTCTTATTAAAGTTCAAGCTAGAGCAATAAGAAACCAAGGAGATCAAGAAAATACAATTTCAAAACCAAGAATTCAAACTATCATTATTCACAGATGATATATGTAGAATGCATAAGTAATCCCCAAAATTCTACCCCCCAAAAAACTGCTACAGCTGATGAACACCTTCATCCAAGTGGCTAAATACAAAATTAACTCAAAGAAATCAGTACCTGTCCTCTATACACAAAATAAACAGGCTGAGAACAAAATAAGGGAAACAATACCCTTTACAATAGCCACAAATAACATAAAATACTTTGGTGTAACACTAACCAAGACTTGTATGTCAACAACTTCATGTCTCTGAAGAAAGAAATTGGGGAAGATATCAGAAGATAGAAAAATTTCCCATGGTCATGAAACATTAGGATTAATATAGAGACAATGGCCAATTTTTAGAAGCAATCTATAGATTCAATAAGATCCTCATAAATTCTAACTAAAATTTTCACAGATTGTGATAGTACAATTTTTAGCCTCACATTTTTTATGTGAAAATAACCCAGAATAGGTAAAATGATCCTGAACAATAAAAAGTTGGAGGCATCATGCTTACTGACTCCAAATTGTACTACAAAGAAATAGTAAAGAGACAACAGGTGCTGGCGAGGGTGTGGAGAAAGAGGAACACTCCTCCACTGTTGGTGGGATTGCAAAATGGTAAAACCACTCTGGAAATCAGTGTGGCGGTTCCTCAGAAAATTGGGCATGTCACTTCCAGAGGACCCTGGCATACCACTCCTGGGCATATGCCCAGAGGATTCCTCTGCATACAATAAAGACACATGCTCCACTATGTTTATAGCAGCCTTGTTTATAATAGCCAGAAATTGGAAGGAGCCCAGACATCCCTCAAAAGAGGAATGGATACAGAAAATGTGGTATATTTGTACAATGGAGTACTACTCAGCAATTAAAAATAATGAACTCATGCAATTTGTAGGTAAATGGTTAGATCTGGAAAATATCATCCTAAGTGAGCTAACCCAATCACAAAAGAATACACATGAAATGCAATCACTGATAAGTGGGTATTAATGAGCCCAGAAGCCCTAAATACTCAAGGCACAATTAGCAAGTCAAATGACTCCCAAGAAGAAGAAAGGAGAGGACCCTGGGACTGTAAAGATTGGATCCAGTATTGTAGACCCAGAACAGAGAAATCGTGGGGGGGTGGAATGAGTGGGGAATAGCAGGGGGGAGAGGAATTATGGGACATATGGTGGGGGGGTAACTGGGAAAGGGGAAAGCCTTTGGAATGTAAACATAGAATATAGAAAATAAAAATTTAAAAAAAGAAATAGTAATAAAACTATTGTATTCATGTAGAAACAGACAGTGGATCAATGGAATCAAATCAGAGATTCACACATATACACACACTTAATTTTTAATATAGAAGCTAAAAACTATACAATTAAAATGGAGCACACTTTCAACAAATGGTGCTGGACTAACTGGATATCTTCATTTAGAAGACATTTATGACCCTGCAAAATCTCAAGTCCGAAGGGATCAAAGACTTCAATGTAAACCTAGTTACATTAAATCTAATATGACAGAAAGTGGAGAATAACCTTGAACTCATCGGTACAGGAGACAACTTTTTGAAAAGAGGAGCAATGGCTCAAGTACTAATGTTAAGAATTAATATATGGTACCGCATGAAACTGAAAGATTTCTGAATGTCAAAGGACACTGTCATTAGGAGAAAAATGACAGCCAGCAGATTAAGAAAAGATCTTCATTAACCCTACATCTGACATAAGGCTAATATCCAAAATATATAAAGAATTGTGTTAGACACAAACAATATAAATAACCCATTTTGAAAAATGAGATATAGAGATAAACCAAAAATTCTCAACATAGGAATTCCAGTTGCTGAGAAACATCTAAAGAAATGTTCAACATCCTGAATCATCAAGAAAATACAAATCAAAACTACTCTGAGATCAATGTAACACCCATCAGCATGGCTAAGATTTTTACAGCTGGGCGTGGTGGTGCACATTGTAATCTGAGCACTTGGGAGGCGGAGGCAGGCGTATTTCTGAGTTCGAGGCCAGCCTGGTCTACAGAGTGAGTTCCAGGACAGCCAGGGCTACACAGAAAAACCCTGTCTCAGAAAAAAAAACTCAAGAATAGCACATCTGGTGAGGATATGGAACAAGTGGAACACTACTCCTTTCTAGGTGGGAGTGCGAACATGTACAATTCATCTGGAAATCAATTTGGCAATTTCTCAGAAGATTGAGAATAGTTCTACTCCAAGACCCAGATATACCTCTTCGGGGTGAATACACAAAAGATGCTACACCATCCAACCAATTTACTTGCTCATCTGTGTTTATAGAGGTTTTATTAAGAGTCAGAAACTAGAAACAACATATGTGTCTCTCAACTGAAGAATGGATATAGAAAATGTGGTTTATCTATGTAATGGAATATTACCCAGCCATTAATATGATGGACATCATGAATTTTGCAGGCAGATGGATGGAACTAGAAAATATCATTCTGAGTGAGTTAATCCAGTTCAAAATTGTCAAGGATGGTGTGATAGTTTGTATATGATTGGTCCAGGAAGTGAACCTATTAGGAGGTGTGGCCTTGTTGGAGTAGGTGTGTCACTGTGGGTGTGGGCTTAAGACCCTCCCCCTGGCTGCCTGGAAGTCAGTCTTCCACTAGCAGCCTTCAGATGAAGATGTAGACTTCTCAGCTCCTCCTGCACCATGCCTACCTGGATGCTGCCACGTTCTGCCTTGATTACAATGGACTGAACCTCTAAGCCTGTAAGCTAGCCCCAATTAAATGTTGTCTTTTATAAAAACTTGCATTGGTCATGGTGTCTCTTCACAGCAGTAAAACCCAAACTAAGACAGAAGTAAAAAATAAAAAAAATCCTTTCTCAGCTTGCTATGTTTGTTCAAAATTCTCTTCATTGTACTTAACCAGAGAACAAAGTCTTTGTTGGGCTTTTCTGAGACTTCCTTTGCAGATGCAATTAATATAAATCTCTTTACTTTAGCCTTGGTCAGTCTCTTCAGACAATGGCAAAAAGCAGCCATGTTCTTCACTAAAACATCACCAAAAAACAGTTTCTCAGCCATATATTAAAGTTCTTCTCCACTGAAACCTCTTGGGCCATCAGGCCTACACAGTTCAAATAAACCTCAGCACAACTGTCTTCAATATTCCTACTAGTCTGGCCCATTAAGCTACACTTAAAGCATTCCATGGCTTTCCAAATCCAAAGTCCGGAAATCCACATTCTTCCAAACAAAAGCATGGTCAGGCCTATCACAGCAATACCCCAGTCCCTGGTACCAACTTCTGTCTTAGTTTGGGTTTTACTGCTGTGAACAGACACCATGACCAATGCAAGTTTTTATAAAAGACAACATTTAATTGGGGCTGGCTTACAGGCTCAGAGGTTCAGTCCATTGTAATCAAGGCAGAACATGGCAGCATCCAGGCAGGCATGGTGCAGGAGGAGCTGAAAATTCTACATCTTCATCTGAAGGCTGCTAACAGGCAGGACTACCAGTAGAAGGAAGATGACAGCAACCCACCCACAAAACCTACAACACAAAAATGTGTTGTGCCTACAAGGCATTTAGAGACAAAACAGCACTGAAATTGAGGGAATGGTCAACCAATGACTTGCCCAAAGCTGAGACCAATCCCATGGGCAGTACCCAAACCCTGGCACAATCAATGATACTCTGTTATGCTTGCAGACAGGAACCTGGCATAACTGTTCTCTGAAAGACTTCATCCAGCATCCAATTGAAAGATATGCAGAGACTCACACCCAAACATTAAATGGAGCTCTGGGGTCTTATGACAGAGTTGGTATAAGGATGGAGGGATGTGTAGAGGATGGGGACTCCCCAGGAATGCCAACAGAGTCAACTAACCTGGACTCTTGGTACAAAGGATTCACCTAATTCTGCAGCTACTTGATGTGATAGGGTTTGGTAGTGGAAACATTGTGTTGGAGGTGTTGGTGGGGGTATATGGGGTATGCTGGTGGGTGGGTGATTCCCAAAAGACAGATCATTGTCTAAGAGGATACTGGGAAGTAAGAAAGGTTTGATATTGAGTTTCAAAGTGAATCAACAATTTTTTTTCAAAAAAATGTGAAATTAGAAAGACACACTTGAAAAAACCATAGCATCTTTAACAAATAATGTAGGTCAAACTGGATGTCTGCATGTAGAAATGCAAATTCTTAGTTATCACCTTGAATAATACTGAACTCCAAATGGATCAGTGACATCCAAATAAGACCAGATACCCTGAATATTATAAAAGAGAAAATAGGGAATGGTTTTGAACTGATTAGCCCAGAAATGAATTCCTGACCAGCACATGTTCAATGTTATAGTATACTTACTAAGAACAATTATATATGAGACCTCATAGAACTGAAAATCTTTTGTATAGTCAAGGACATCTTCTTGCCAAAGCAGTGGGCTTCAGAGTGGGAAAAATATTTTTACCCACTCCATATCAAATAGACAACTGATACATAAATATATAAGGAACTCAAGAGACTTGACATGAAGCAAACAAATAAGCCAATTAATCTCTCACTTTTTTCCTGTTAATGTGTTTTTTTTATTTTCTATACTCTTTGTTTACATTCTAAACTCTTTCCCCTTTCCCAGTTCCCCCCTCACCATATGTCCCATAAGTCCTGTTCCATCCACCCATTCCCCAATCACCCCCTCCCCATTTCTTATGGTACTCCCCTACAATACTGGATCAAGTCTTTTCAGGACCAGAGCCCTCTCCTTCGTTCTTCTTGGGAATCATATGATTTGCTAATTGTGTCTTGAGTATTCAGAGCTTCTGGGCTAATTAATATCCACTTATCAGTGATTGCATTTCATGTGTATACTTTTGTGATTTGGTTACCTCACTTATGATGATACTTTCCAGTTCCAACCATTTGCCTACAAATTTCATGAATTCATTGTTTTTAATTGTTGAGTAGTATTCCATTGTATAAATATACCACATTTTCTGTATCCATTCCTCCATTGAGGGACATCTGGGTTTTTTCCAGCTTCTGGCTATTATAAATAAGGCTGCTATGAACATAGTGAAGTATGTGTCTTTGCTGCATGCAGGGGAATCCTCTGGGTATATGCCCAGGAATGGTAAGACAGGGTCCTCTGGAAGTGTCATGCCCAATTTTCTGAGGAACGGCCAGACTGATTTCCAGATAATCTCCCTCTTAGAAAAGGGAATAAAATAGTTATAGGAGGCAGATGAATAGAGGGAATTTGGGGGAACAGAGGATGGGAAGGTTAGGGGGATGGGGAGGGGAATAGAAAGGGTAAGAATCAGATATGGGGAGACAGGAGAGAAGGCTAAAGGGCCAGGAGAATCATCTGCATCTGATGGGGTTAGGGGGATGTATCTCTAAGATTAGCCAGAAACTTGACATTGGGGAGGCATCCAGGAGTCAATGCACTTTACCTTAGCTGAGACACATAGCAGTGGGCATATGGAACCTGAAGAGGCCACCTTTTGTAGCCAGGCAGGACCTGCAGTGGAGAAATAAGGACACCAATCCACCCACAAAACTTTTGACCCAAAATTTGTCCTTACAAAAAGAAATCCAGGGACAAAGATGGAGCAGAGACTGGGAATAGGCAACTAATAAGGGCCAAACTTGAGACCCATCCCATGAACAAGCAACAATCCCTGACACTATTGATTCTCTGTTATATATGCAGACAGAAGTCTAGCATAACTGTTCTCTGAAAGGCTCTACCCAGAAACTAACTGAAAGGACATCTACACCCACAGCCAAACTTTGGCCAGAACTTAGGGCAGGGATTAAGAGACAAAAGTGATTAGGAACTACACAGGACCAACAGAGTCAACTTTTCTGGCATCTGTTGGAGAAGATGCACCTAACTATGCAGAGATCCTGTTAGGGGGATACGCAGTGAGACACCCACCCTTTCTGAGGAGAATGGGATGGAGGGATGGAGGAGGGACTGTGTGGGGAGACTGGGAAGGGGCAGCAATCAGGATTTAAAATGAATAAATAAATCAGTAATGGGAAAATTGTTGTAAAGGTAATTCTGGAAAGAGAAAACTAAAATTGCTGAGCACTTAAAAATATTCAAAATCCTTAACTTTCAGGGAAAAGCAAATGAAAACTACATTGAGAATTCATCTTATACTTGTCAGATGGTGAAAATCAATGAAACAAGTAACAGTATATTTTTATAACTTGGTAAAGGTGAATATGTATCCACTGCTTATGGGCATATAAAATTGTAAGCCATTATGTAAATCAATGTGGTGGTTCATCAGAAAGAAGGCAATCAATCTACCTTAGGATGGACCTTAACCACACTTAGTCATATACGCAAATAACACTTCATCCTACAACAGAGGCAGTTATCCAACCGCAATCAATGCTACTCTTTCCATAATATCCAGAAAATGGAAACAATTTAGTTATCAGTCAACAGCTGAATGGTTAAAAATATGTAATATATTTACACAACTGAATATAAATATAAATATAAATCAGCCATGAGAAAATGAAAATTTGAAATTCTCATATAAATGTATGGAACCATAAAAAATCATCCTGAGGGAGTTAATTCAGACAAATACAAACATATGATACTTTCACTTAAATATGTGTGTTATTTGTTAATCAAGCTATAGTCTTTAAAACTGGAAAGGTTAAGTACAGAGTAAGGGGCTTTTAGGGAAAAAAGACTCTTCCTAAAAAGTGAAAACATAATGGGTATTTACAGATATATGAAAGGAGTTTTAAGTTGGTGTTAAAACATTAAATAGGAAGGAGGAGAGAAGAGAAGATCATAGAAACGGTGAATAAAGTTAGGTGAAACCAAGGGCTATTTCAGGGGTTGTATTAAAACTGAATATAATAAACATTCCCTAATTAATAGATGTTAGATAGATAGATGATAGATAGATAGATAGATAGATAGATAGATAGATAGATAGATGGATGGATGGATGGATGGATGGATGGATAGATAGATAGATAGATAGATAGATAGATAGATAGATAGATAGATAAAGTGGATGGACGGATAGACAGATAGACAAAAACATGTTCATGTGCATGTACATGTATGTGTCTATATGTGATCTTAATGAAATTGGATAAATGAAGATGACAAAACCTCAACTTGATGTCTCTTATCACTAGTTGAAATTTCAAGTTCTAGTAATGAGTTACATATAATCAACTTTTTAATCAAAAGGGTCTTTTTGGAAACCTCCATACAACCCAGGTATTGCCAAAGCTATTGTTGGCTCTTCAAAAACTGACCATAAGACCATATTTCTGAAAACAACCCCTTTATAACTTATTGGGCAATAAGAGCTGGAGTTTTTTCCTGCTAAGAGACTGTACATAATGGGATGATTTTCATGGTACTCTGTAGAAAAAATTAAGTAGTCCCAAAGGTGTGGTTTGCTATCTACCTCAGTAGTTTATGTTACCAGATAGCCTTTATATTTTAATATGCCTGAAACAGAATAATAGCCCTCCATGCTGTTTGAAATATTTCATCTCCTACTCTCTCCACACAACTTTATCACTTTCTTAGTGCTACTGCTTAACATGTCACCTGGAATAATAGCAGCTACAAATGATTTGCCCAGGTTCCCAAGGCTGAAATCACATTCTACACTGCTCAATCACAGCCCAAACCCATAATCTCCATATTGCCAGTGAAGGTGGGGGCTACCATGTCTTTGTGGAAGAGTATTACTTAGTCTGAAAGGTGGCCTTGGAGTGGCACTTAGCTTGGAACTAATACAAGATTTTCTCTGTGATTTTCAGTTAGGTTTATAAGCTTGAGTAGAGGTCATTTCAAATCCTAAAGGTGAGACCCCAAGTTATATAACTGAACTGTTGATAGTTGTTTATGGAGTTTTCAAGTTCAATTTATGGCATGGAAAAAAAGAATTGAATGACTTGGAAAAACCATACCAACCTGTGGAGGAGAAAATACCACCTTTACTTCCTCAGGATGAGAGAAGCCTGGAAGTGTGTTAAGGCCATGCTGTATTGGGTACGTTACAATGCCCCTGAGTGCACCATTTTCTCTATCATTTCTTTGTTGATAGGTATCAGCCAAGGCCCTTAGTTATTTTCCCTTATGAATTATCTAGGAAATGGAAGCAAATGGCTCTGGAAGCTTGCTTTTGCTATCTATGTTCCTTTAAACCTGCTTTAATACCTTCCATGAAAGAAATCATTTGTTTTCAATATTTCTGATGGATGCTCATGCCCATTAGAGGGCAGTGCTGATCTGGTCTTCAGATGACAGAGCACCTGGAAAAAATAAATCATTCAGAAATCACTACTTTCTTCCACACACTTGCACAAGTATCGATGTCATGGAGGACTATACATACTTCCTGCTCCTTGGTCCCATAGGCCACAAGAATAATTACCTCACGACTAGACTTTATAATTCCTCCTTAATTCCAAAGGAGTATTGTACAGGAGAAATATGTTTTCCAACAAAAGAATGTTTTATTTTCATGGACAGTATCTTCTTAACAATGAAAAAAGAGTCAGAAATTAAATATTTTTAGTTTTGATGATGTTGTCTCAGCATACAAATATTGATATCCTCTTCTCTATTGATAAGTTCTCCCAGTGCTACCTATCTTCAAGTTTTAGACAAGGACTTCACTTAGAGTGCAAGTTGAAGATTTCACCACCTATATTTCCACCATTTCTTCAGAACTAATATGTAGAAAATAGATGGTAGTCAAACTATATATTGATCATGTAAGGTAGTGTGTGTGTGTGTGTGTGTGTGTGTGTGTGTGTATAAATGAATTGTTTTTAATGTAAATATAGCATTAAATTAATCTGGAAACTGCATTTCTTTACCTTAAGTTAGTCTCCAATAATCATAAAGAAAAACCAAGATTAATTTAAAACTGAAGCTCAGTAGCTGAACAATTAAATAATCTATCTTTACTTTCTATAATAATGTAGCTACTTTCCAACTCTATTTCATGACACTTCCATATTATTAGTGATCTGGCTCTTTGGGCTTCAGGTGTGTATCCATGATCTCTCACCAGACCCTTTCTTTATGGCTCCAAATACTCCATCCTCCTGGATGAGCTGAATCACCATCTGGCCTCTCTTCTCTTTCCTCTTGTTGGTAGATGTCCCTCACTATTCTCTATTCTGCCCAGCCATTGAGAAGTCAGCATTTATTGAAAGGGAGAGAATAAATGGAAAGAACTCTTTAATCACTTGAGATTGGAGATTCTTGGTAAAAGCATTACATTGCCATGTCTGAATTGAAACAAGATATGAGGATAGAGGAATCAGCATTTGAATAGCACAAAGATAAACTTTAAACAAAAACATTATGTCTCTGGGGTGTGTGTGTGTGTGTGTGTGTGTGTGTGTGTGCTCACAACCATGCCTGTATGGCAGTGTGTGCACTTATCTTTCAATATGCCAAATCTTAAACCATCAATATTTCTTCCTTGTTCATGCCCAGAAAATAAAGAGGATTTATGTCTGCCCCATGGAACTTTGGATGTAAAGGACAGCCTGGAAAAATATCACAGAGATATATCCAGAATTCAAATACTGGATGTTAATTTAAACACTTTGTTTATTTATTATCAGCTTTGAAATTGATAATTTTTCATCTACAACATAGGCTATAAATGTTATTTCTTATGTGACTTTATTTTCAAGTTTTCAGAATTGTTTTTTTTTAGATACATAAGTTTCTAATTTCACACACTTTAATTATCTACTCTTCATTTAAATCTTAGTCTGTAATTCCCATTTTCAAAGTTTTTATACAAAAAAACAAACAAATTTAGTCTGAAGCAATAGTGGATTCTTGTTTAATATACATAATGAAGTATAATGTTCATCTTAGGACTCTAAAAAAATGACAAAATAATTTTTAAATGCAAAAGAAATTTAAATTGCAATCAATTCAAAATTGAGAAATAAAATCAATTCATATTATTTTCCTTATACAGTATTATAGATGAATCAGGATAAATTTTCTTTTTCCGCCCAAATCCTTGTTCACTCTCACTGATACATTTTTAATTTTTTGCCAGTCATACTGAAATTACTCTTTAAACTTGGTTCTATTAAAAAGCATTTTTAAAACATGTGTATTATTTGTGAGTGTGTGTGTGTGTGTGTGTGTGTGTGGTATGCACATAAAGGAGGCTGGGTATCTGTAGAAAAGGACATACAATCCTCTCAAGCTGTAATTACAGGAGGTTATGAGCTGTCTGAGATGGATATTAATAACCCAACTCATATCCTTTGCAGAAACAGCAAGCCATCTTAGCTCCTGAGACATACTGTTAACTCCAATCCTCTAATAAATTCTTACCTCAGAAATGACCAAAATTATAATCTCTAGACTCCTACAGTAAAAAAGTGTATGCATCTCAAACCAGACATTGATTCTCTATGTAAAAGTAAAATGGGTTACCCACTGCTTTATTTGATATTTACAAAATTATGTTAAGAGACAATTTTTCAATCAGAATACTGATAGGGGACATACAATTTTCTGAATGGTTTCACTGTTATCAAAGGGGGACCTAATATTCATATACCAGAAAACAGGATATAGTTGCACTGGGGATTCATGACTAAGAACCTCCTTATGCCCACAGTTCTCTGCTGTTTCCCATTTATTTTCAGGTTTTTATGGCCTGAGACTTGGTGGAGACTACATTCTCCCCATATGTAGTTTCATAATGTCTCAGTAAAACGCAGTATGAAATAAAGAAGCAGTTTGTATATACACAGGAAAAGGATATTTGCATGGAGCCAGCATACAGGTAGACTCCCAGAGACATATAAGTAGGGATGCCTACCAATAGCATCCATTGTACTTAAGAGCAAAATCTGTGTGTTTCACCATGACTTGGGCTCCATTATTCCTTGTCTTCCTTCACCACTTAACAGGTGAATGGCTTTAAGGAACTATTGGACTGTAATTTCTGTTGCTTGGAATGTTTTGTCCTACTTTTCACTGTGGATGAAGTGGCCTTGTTCTAACTGATTTTTATTATTTTTTCTTATAGGATCATGTGCACAGTTTGTGCTTACTCAGCCAAGCTCTATGTCTACATCTCTAGGAAAAACAGTCAAGCTGTCTTGCAAACGCAGCACTGGTAACATTGGAAACAACTATGTGAACTGGTACCAACAGCACATGGGAAGATCGCCAACCCCTATGATTTATTATGATGATAAGAGACCATCTGGAGTTCCTGATAGGTTCTCTGGATCCATTGACAGCTCTTCCAACTCAGCCTTCCTGACAATCAATAATGTGCAGGCTGAAGATGATGCTGACTACTACTGTCAGTCATATAGCAGTGGCATTCATCACAGTGATGTGAACCATGGAGGAAGAAAGACAAAATCTCCACCAGATCACCAGCTGTGAAATCAATTGTGAAAAGAACTATTATTGTTTATGTATTCATTGAAAGTACTGCTACTGGGATTGCCAAATCATACATTCCTCTCGATTCACAGCAATATTCCACTTTTTTTCTACTTATGTGGGACTGACCTCTTTTTACATTTGGGTTCAAAACATGGGGAATAAATGGTTGAAAACAAGAATTTTAAAAGGCAATACTACTGACAATGTGCATCAGTCTTCTTTTCACATGTGAGGTGTTTAGTATCATCTCTGACCATGAGTCACTTGCATATTTTCGTGTTTTACCTCCATTACGGCATCACTAACTCTCTATAGTGCTGAATGTATCTATAATATTTGGAACAACACATGTAACAAAGAAACTGTGACAATAAATAAGCTTTTAAGAAGACCTTGGCTTTGACTCTTACTTGAGCTACTGTAATTCCCACCCCTATCAAAATGGCGCTGTGTGCCAGGATGAAATTAATAGTTACTCCTGCTTCTATGTGCCTGCATAAGAAGACAAGCATTGTGACTTTGAATTGAAAACAGTGTTTCTAATTCCTATATCAGTGAGGCTTTATGCAGCTAAGGCTTGGCATTGCAAGAGGCCCAAAACAATCTACTGGTGAACCACAAACTCAACAGGAGTTGACAGCCCAATATTGAAGGGGGTCATAGAAAGAAACTGAGCCTTGACAGCATGAAGAGAGCCTGTAGGAGGTTATTGGTGAAGTCTAGTGGCAGCAGAACACCCAAGCATATTGGAGATGCCTGTACTGTGGCATGATCACCAAGAACAGCAGAAGCAGTTTAATGGAGTCATCCAGAGTCTAGAATGTGGCAGAAGTCAGAGATGAAGTGACCCAACCCCTTTGGCGTAGTCCAGAAGCTCCTGTGTGGATCCCAGACATAGGAAAAGGAAGCTGTGAAGCTGATGTTGCCATGGGGCCCTCCAAGATGTTAGAGCTGCCATAGCCATGAGATACCTTCTGAGGAAAGCTACTAACAGGGAGTAGAATGAGTCCAAGAGAAAGAAGTGTGTCAGATTCATGAAAGCAGAAAGAAGTTGGAGATCTGAAGTGCACTTTGACATTAGACCTAGTGGTGCAGAGTTTTAAGTTAGCACAGCAGGCTTTTGCTCTGCTTTGGTTATCCTAACTATGAAATTTTGAAAATGTAATATATGTCCTGGAGTTTTAGAGGTATGTGATTTGATTTTTGACAGTTAAGTGATTAGATCAATCTCAGAAGATACTTTGAACTTTAGACTTTTCTAAATTGGATATTTTCTTTATTCACATTTCAAATGTTATCCCCTTTCCTGATTGCTCCCCTCCCAGAAACCCCTTTTCCATCCTCCGTCCCTCTGCTTCTATGAGGGTGTTCTTCCACCCATCCTACTCCCACATCCCTGCCTTCAAAATTGTTATAGTCTATGGTGACTTTTGAAGTTGAACTAAAACTATTTTGCATTGTGGATTGGTTTGGTATGGTCCCCATAACTTCATGTGCTTGAACAACCCTATGTGATCCAGGGAGTAAAGTGTAGTAGTTCAAGTATTCTTGGCCCAACAAGTGGAACTTTTAAGAGGTATGGTGCTGTGGATTACCCTCATATGTCTGTATTTTGATATTAATTCTGCTTCTTTAAGAGGGGCTGTGCTTAAGAAGGAGTGAATCACATACTCAGGTGATTTCATGTGAACCATCTTCCCATTTTAAGTGGTCAAATAAATGTTAGAGCCTGTGATTAGGCAGTGGAAGGGAAAGGTGGGGCTTGAAGTTTTAGGAGAAAGAGGAAGATAAAGGAAGAGGAGATGGAAGAAAGTTTCAGCAGAACCACATGGCTTGGAGGAGCCACAGTAGCAAGGGATCTCATAGCTGAGGAATAGAGTAGTGTAGTGGTATATCTGCCCAATTTAGGCATGCAGCTTATAAATAGTGTTACTAATTTGTGTGTTCTCTGGGGACTTGAGATTTATCACAACAAATTGGCTCCCAAGTTGAGTTAAATGCTGTAGACAGGAGCTGGAAGAGGTGCAAAAAAGGATTCAACAATTCACAGATAAGGATGAACAGCAAGGAGACAGAGATAAAATATGGAAGCAAAATCTAGAGGATAACTTACTAAAGCAAGTAAATCAAAATAAGGCAGATACTGCAATATCAGAATTACAACATAAAGAGAAGCTAAGATTATGGAAACAGGACCTAGAACAGAAGATACATAAACTATAGAGTAGCATGAACAACAGAAAGAGAAATTTAAGGCTTGGCAACATGGTCTAGAGGAAACACTAGAATTAAAGACAAGAAATTATATCTCAGAATAAAAGAAAGAAAGATGGAAAATGAAGGTGAGAGACAGGAGCTGGAAAAGATGCTCAAACAAAGGATACAACAGCTCATATCAGACTGACCAGAAAAGAGAAAATAATGAGGATTGGAAGAAAGATCTGGAGAATAACCTTTTAGAATTAATCAATCAAAATAAAATCAGCAGCAGAATATTAGAATTGCAATATACAGAAAATTTTAAAATGTGAAGACAGAACCTTGAACAGAGAATAAAGGAACTCAAGAAACAGGAGGAGCAACAAAAGGAGAAGTATGAAGCATGGACACAGACTAAAGGAGGAATTTTTTTCTTTTTTTTTTAAATTTATTTATTGTAAGTACACTGTAGCTGTTTATGGTTTCTTTTTTTTTTTTAAATCTCGATTTTTTTTATTTTCTATATTCTTTGTTTACATTCCAAAGGCTTTCCCCTTTCCCAGTTACCCCCCACCATATGTCCCATAATTCCTCTCCCCCCCATGCTATTCCCCACTCTTCCCCCCCCTCGATTTCTCTGTTCTGGGTCTACAATACTGGATCCAATCTTTACAGGCCCAGGGTCCTCTCCTTTTTTTCTTCTTGTGAGTCATTTGACTTGCTAATTGTGCCTTGAGTATTTAGGGCTTCTGGGCTCATTAATATCCACTTATCAGTGATTGCATTTCATGTGTATTCTTTTGTGATTGGGTTAGCTCACTTAGGATGATAGTTTCCAGATCTAACCATTTACCTACAAATTGCATGAATTCATTATTTTTAATTGCTGAGTAGTACTCCATTGTATACTAAAGGAGGAATTTAAAATTACTATTAAGACAAATATTCAGGGTGAAACAAAAGATAAAGAACACAAAGCAAAGGTTATTAGAAAACAAACTTTAGCTTATCAGGTTAGATATACAACAAAGACCTCCAGAAAATGATCATCCACAGAGTTATCAGGAATTTGAATGTAAACCCATTGATGTGTCAGAACTAAGGAAATTTAAGGAAAGCGTCACTAATTTTGGAGTGCATTAGCCATTTGTAAAACTTCTTGGGCTATTAAAAATAGAATAGTCCCCCAAGACTGGAAGGATATGGCAAAAGCAATTCTAGAACCTGCTACATATTTGCAATGGTTCTCATGGTGGACATAAGAGGCAAGAAAGATAGGACAACAAAATAGAGCCAAGGGAAAAGAAATTTCCAAAGATCAGCTGCTTGGTGAAGGTCCCTATTCTGTGGTAGAGATGCAGGCTGTATATGATAAAGAAACTCTGAAATTGTGTTGATTGACAGCTTTAAAAGCCTGGGACAAAGTCAGAATCTGTGAAAAGACTTGAACCATTTCTCAGGTCATGTGAGATCCAAAGGAAATTTTACTGACTTTTTGCAAAGGCTAACCTCAGCTGTGGAAAGGAATGTATCAGATTCTGTAGCAAGAAAGGCAAATTTTCAGTATTTATCCTTTGAAAATGCAAATACTGAATGCAAAGAAGTAATCAGACAACTAAGGGCATGGTAAGTATCAATAGATGAGTGTATGTTACATCTCCCTCACCTCATATGACCTTAATAGGAAAAGAAGCTGCTACTAGAGAAAGTTGTGTGTTCTTTACACCAGTTTATTGGGGTTGAAGATTTACTGCAACAGTGTGACCTTGCTGGAAAGCATATCGCTGTGGTGGTGGGCTTTGAGATTCTCCACCAATTGCTACTACGACAGTCTCCTGCCTGCCTCAGGATCAAAATGTAGAACTTTAAGCTCATTCAGATCCATCCCTGGCTGGATAATATCATGTTTCCCACATTGATGATAATGGATTGAAACTCTGAATCTGTAAGCCCACTCCAGTCAAATGTTGTCCTTTAAAGGAGTGGCCTCAGTCATGGTGTGTAGGTCTCTGCTATGGCTTGTAGGGTGCCTGGGTAGGTAAAAGGGGAGTTGGGGGAAAACCTCGTTTCACCAGAACTTGCTGTCTCTGGCAGGAGAGATGTGGGAAACTGTACAGCACCCCCACACTGCTGGTTGGGTGTCTAGCTGCAAGAAGCCATGAGAATCCAATCTGTAGGGATGGGGAGGGAGCAATCTCAGGGTCCCTAGGCCTCAAAGAGGCCAGGAACTACAGATTCTAGCTCTTGGACATCTCAAGACACTGCTGGAAACCATGGAAGAGCTGAGAATGAGAATAGGGGTAAGGCGTGCTGGGACAGGTTCCCCACACAGGTGAGTCCTTGGTCCATTCTGGTGGCTAGAAAGGCCTGGAGGCAATTAATTGGTTTTAGTGCTTTATTATAGAAGAGCAGAGTGAGAGAGAGAGAGAGAGAAAGAGAGAGAGAGAGAGAGAGAGAGAGAGAGAAGTAGAAGTCGGCAATGGTCACATGGAGAGAAGAGGAAAGAAATAGGGAGAAAGGGGGAGCAAGAGACATGAGACAGAGGCAGGAGAGTAAAAGAATGAGATAAAGAGCTCCATCTTGCTGCCAGGCCACCGGTAAAGAGGCCCAGGTACGCAGACTTAATCTGTGACTACCATCGTTCAGGTGGAAACATGCCAGGCCCTAGTCACTAGCCAGTGCCAGGGACGTTTGGAAGGACATCTCCACGGCCACTGACCATGCACCAACGCAACTAGGAGCTGCCTGCCCTGCGCTACCCCCAAGCCCTTGCAGCAGTGGTCAGTCTCCATCTTGCCACCAGGCCACTGGTAGAGAGGCCCAGGTATGCAGACTTGAGCTGTGACTACCATCGCTCAGTTGGAAACCTGCCAGGATCTCGCCACTAGCCAGTGCCAGGGCAGCTCATCAGGACATCTCCACGGCCACCAGGCTGTGCACCAACTTGGTTGGGAACCGCTTACACTGAGGTACTCTCAGCACTCGCAGAGGCGGTCTCCATCTTAGCCCCTGGTCATCGGTAGAGAACCAAACACCAGCTAGTGACAACAAGGCCAACTAATGCCAGAGATAACCAGATGGCAAAAGGCAAACGTAGGAACGTTACTAACAGAAATCAAGGCAGGATGGCAGTTCACCGAAAATAGGAAGTCCTGGATACCCCAACACAGCAGGGAAAAAAGATTTAGATCTAAAATCACTGGTCAGGATGCTGATAGTGGAACACATAGATAAATCTCTTAAAGAAATACAGGAGAAAATGGATCAAAAGTTAGAAGCCCTTACAAGGCAAACACAAAAATCATTTAAAGAAATTCAGAAGAATATGGATCGAAAAACAGAAGGCAATAAGGAAGTAGTACAAAAATCATTTAAAGAAATACATGAGAACATGGATCAACAAGTAGAAGTTATGAAAGAGAAAACAAAAAAAACTCTAAAAAAATTACATGAAAACACAAACAAGCAAGTGAAATATCTGAGCAAATCCATCCAGGATGTAAAAACAGAAGTAGAAACAAATAAGAAATTGCAAGGGGGGCAACTTTGGAGATAGAAAACCTTGGGACGAAATCAGGAGACATAGTTGCAAATATCAATAATAGAATACAAGAATCTCAGATGCCAAAGATACCATAGGAACCATGGACTCAACAGTCAAATAAAATTCAAAGTGCAAAAAGCTTATAACCCAAAACATCCAGGAAATCCAGGACACAATGAGAAGACCAAACCTAAGAATTATAGGTATAGATGAGAGTGAAGATTTACAATTTAAAGGGCCAGCAAATATCTTGTACAAAATTGTGGAAGAAAACTTCCCCAATCTAAAGAGAGAGATGCCCATGAATATACAAGAAGACTACAGAACTGCAAACAGACTGGACCAGAAGAGAAATACCTCCCGTCACATAATAATCAAAACCCCAAATGTACTAAACAAAGAAAGAATATTAAAGGCCAAGTAACATATAAAAGAAGACCTATCAGAATTACACCAGACTTCTCACCTGAGACAATGAAAGCTAGAAGATCAGAACACAAATTTCAGGCAAAACTACTATACCGTGCAAAACTCTCTATCACCATAGATGGAGAAACCAAGGTATTCCATAACAAAACCAAATTTGCATGATATCTTTCCACAAACCCAGCCCTACAAAGGATAATAGGGGGAAAACAACAACACAAGGAAGGAAACTACACCACAGAAGAAGCAAGACAGAAACCTCCTCTCATCAGAAGATAACCTCTCAAATATAAAAAATAATTTCAAAAATGTCAGGAGGTAATAATTACTATTCCTTGGTCTCTCTTAACATCAATGAGCTCAATTCCCCAATAGAAAGATATAGATTAACAGACTGGATACGGAAACAGGACCCTACATTTTGCTGCATACAGGAAACACATCTCAGGGTCAAAGACAAACACTACCTTAGAGTAAAAGGCTGGAATACAATTTTACAAGCAAATGATCTCAGAAAGCAAGCTGGAGTAGCCATTCTAGTATCAGAAAAAGATGACTTTCAACCTGAAGTCATCAAAAGAGACATGGAAGGTCACTTCTTGCTGGTCAAAGAAAAATCCACCAAGAAGAACTCTCAATACTGAATATCTATACTCCAAATGCAAGGGTAACCTCATTCATAATAGAAACTTTAACAAAGTTTAAAGCACACATTGCACCTAACACAATAATTGTGGGTGACTTCAACACTCCACTCTCCTCAATGGACCAATCAGGAAAGCAGAAACTAAACAGGGACACAGTGAAACTAATTGAAACTTTGGACCAATTGGATTTAACAGATATATAAAGAACATTTCATCTTAAAGCAAAAGGGTATACCTTTTTCTCAGCACCGCATGGTATCTTCTCCAAAATCAATCATATAATTGGTCACAAGATAGATATGAACAAATACAAGAAGATCAAACTAATCCCATGCCTCCTTTCAGATCACTATGGAGTAAGAGTGGTCTTCAATAGAAATAAAAACAACAGGAAGCCCACATACACATGGAAACTGAACAAGACTCTACTCAATGACACTTTGGTCAAGGAAGAAATAAAGAAAGAAATCTAAGACTTTTTTGAATTTAATGAAAATTAAGGTACAATATACCCAAATCTATGGGACACAATGAAAACAGTGCTAAGAGGAAACCTCATAGCCTGATTGCCTCCAAAAAGAAACTGGAGAGAGCATACACTATCAACTTAACAGCACACCTGAAAGCCCTGGAACAAAAAGAAGCTAATTAACACAGGAGGAGTAGAAGACAGGAAATCATCAAACTAAGGGCTGAAATCAATCAAGTAGAAACAAAGAGAACCATGCAAAGAATCAACAAAACCAGGAGCTGGTTCTTTGAGAAAATCAACAAGATAGATAACCCCTTAGCCAGACTAACCAACGGACACAGAAACACGATCCAAATTAACAAAATTAGAAATGAAATGGAGGATATAACAAAAGTAACTGAGAAAATTCAAAAAATCATCAGTTCCTACTACAAAAGTCTATAAGCAACGCAACTGGAGAATCTGAAGGAAATGGACAATTTCCTAGACAGACACCAAATACTAAAATTAAATCAGGATCAATTAGATCGGCTAAACAGTCCCATAACCCCTACAGAAATAGAAGGGGTTATAGAAAGTCTCCCAACAAAAAGATGTACGGGACCAGATGGTTTTAGTGCAGAATTTTATAAGACCTTCAAAGAAGACCTAACACCAATACTCTTCAAACTATTCCACAAAATATAAACAGAAGGAACACTGCCCAACTCATTCTACAAAGCCACAATTACACTGATACCAAAACCACACAAAGATCCAACAAAGAAAGAGAACTACAGGCCACTTTCCATTATGAATATCCATGCAAAAATACTAAATAAAATCCTTGCCAACCGAATCCAATACCACATGAAAATAATCATTCACCATGATCAAGTAGGTTTCATCCCAGGGATGCAGGGATGGTTCAATATACGGAAATCCATCAACGTAATCCACTACATAAATAAACTAAAAGAAAAAACCGAGCCAGCTTTCCAGGTGCTCAGACCCAGCCTGCGGAACCACGTACCCGAGATATCCCGAGTTTAAGACCTCCAGGGACTCAGGCCTGGAGCGAGAGCTGCGCACAGAGTAGCAGTTTGGGGGACAGCGGCCAAGCCTGTGCTCTGCGCTCGCAGGGCGGACCCCGAACTCCCTGCAGACAGCGCCATCTTGCCTGCTGCTTCCCATCCAGCCAGTGGCGGGGAAGCCAGCCCCAGCCAGCTCCCCAGGTGCTCAGACCCAGCCTGCGAAACAGGTATCCGAGATATCCTGAGTTTAAGACCTTCAGGGAATCAGGACTGGAGCAGGAGCTGTGCACAGAGTAGCAGTTTGGGGGACAGTGGCCGAGCCTCTCATCTGCACTTGCAGGGCGGACTCTGAACTCCCTGCAGTCAGCACCATCTTGCCAGCTGCTTCGCATCCAGCTGGCAGCAGGGGAGCCAGCCTCAGCCAGCTTCCCAGCAGCTTTGGACCAGCAGGCAGAACCAGATAACTGAGATAGCCCGACTTTAAGACCTCTGGGGAATCAGGACACCAGACAGCAAACCCTGAGCAGGAGCAGTACAGAGCAGCTGCCCAACAGGCGGAACCAATTACCTGGGATATCCTGAGTTTAAGACCTCGGGGGACTCAGACCACCTGTCAGCAATCTGTGAGCAGGAGCCCTGCAGGGCAGTGGTTCAGGTGTCCCAGTCGCAGGGAAATAGCCTTACGAGCCCACAGGAGGGTCAAGCACCAGCTAGTAACTACAGGACCAACTAACACCAGAGATAACCAGATGGCAAAAGGCAAACATAAGATCATTACTAACAGAAATCAAGGCAGTATGGCGGCATCCGAACCCAGTTCCCTGACAGCAATAAATCTTGGATACCCCGAAACACCAGAAAAACAAGACTCAGATCTAAAATCACTGGTCAGGATGCTGATAGAGGAACACTTAGATAAATCTCTTAAAGTAATACAGGAGAAAATAAATCAAAAGCTAGAAGCACTTACAAGGCAAACACAATTAAATCTCGGATATCTCAAACACCAGAAAAACAAGACTCAGATCTAAAATCACTGGTAAGATGCAGATAGAGGATCACTAAGATAAATTTCTTAAAGTAATAGAGCAGAAAATAGATCAAAAGCTAGAAACCCATACAAGGCAAACACAAAAATCACTTAAAGAAATCCAGGAGAATATAGAGCAAAAAATGAATCCCAATGAGGGGGAGAAACAAAAATCACTTAAAGAAATACAAGAGAACAGGGGTAAACAAGTAGAAGTCATAAAAGAGGAAACACAAAAATCCCTTAAAGAATTACAGGAAAACACAAACAAGCAATTGAAAGATCTGAGCAAAACCATCCAGAATCTAAAAACAGAAGTAGAAACAACTAAGAAATCACAAAGGGAGACAACATTGGAGATAGAAAACCTTGGGAAGAAATCAGGAGTCATAAATGCAAATATCAACAGTAGAATACAAGAGATAGAAGACAGAATCTCAGATGCTGAAGATACCATAGGAACCATGGATTCAACAATTAAAGAAAATGCAAAATGCAAAAAGCTGGTAACCCAGAATATTCAGGAAATCCAGGACACAATGAGAAGACCAAACCTAAGGATTATAGGGATAGATGAGAATGAAGATCTACAACTTAAAGGACCAGCAAATATCTTCTACAAAATTATGGAAGAAAACTTCCCGAACCGAAAGAGAGAGATGCCCATGAATATACAAGAAGGCTATAGAACACCAAATAGACTGGACCAGAACAGAAATACTTCCCATCACATAATAATCAAAACCCCAAATGCACTAAACAAAGAAAGAATATTAAAGGCAGTAAGAGAAAAAGGACAAGTAACATATATAGGAAGACCTATCAGAATTACACCAGACTTCTCACCTGAGACCATGAAAGTTAGAAGATCCTGGGCAGACCTCATGCAGACCCTAAGAGAACACAAACTTCAGCCAAAACTACTATACCCAGCAAAATTCTCAACTGCCATAGATGGGGAAACCAAGGTATTCCACGACAAAACCAAATTTGAACGATACTTACCTACAAACCCAGCCCTACAAAGGATAATAGGGAAAAAATACCAACACAAGGGGGGAAACTATACTCCAGAAGAAACAAGATAGAAACCCCATCTCATCCAACCCAAAAGAAGAGAACCACTCAAGTACAAAAATAATAATAATAATGCCCAAAATGTCAGGAAGTAATAATTACTATTTCTTAATATCTCTTAATATCAATGGACTCAATTCCCCAATAAAAAGACACAGACTAACAGACTGGATACGGAAACAGGACCCTACATTTTGCTGCATACAGGAAACACATCTCAGTGTCAAAGACAAACACCACCTTAGAGTAAAAGGCTGGAAGACAGTTTTACAAGCAAATGGTCTCAGGAAACAAGCCGGAGTAGCCATTCTAATATCAGATAAAATTGACTTTCAACCTAAAATCATCAAAAGAGACTCAGAAGGTCACTTCTTGCTTGTCAAAGGGAAAATCCACCAAGAAGAATTCTCAATACTGAACATCAATGCGCCAAATGTAAGGGCACCCTCATTTGTAAAAGAAACTTTACTAAAGCTTAAAGCACACATTGCACCTAACACAATAACTGTAGGTGACTTCAACACTCCACTCTCCTCAATGGACCAATCAGGAAAGCAGAATCTAAACAGGGACACAGTGAAACTAATTGAAGCTTTGGACCAATTGGATTTAACAGATATATATAGAACATTCCATCCTAAAGCAAAAGGGTATACCTTTTTCTCAGCACTGCATGGTACCTTCTCAAAAATTGATCATATAATTGGTCACAAGACAGACCTCAACAAATACAAGAAGACCGAAATAATCCCATGTCTCCTATCGGATCACTATGGAGTAAAAGTGGTCTTCAATAGCAAGAAGAACAACAGAAAGCCCACATACACATGTAAACTGAACAATACTCTACTCAATGACACCTTGGTCAAGGAAGAAATAAAGAAAGAAATCAAAGACTTTTTAGACTTCAATGAAAATGAAGGTATGACCTACCCAAATCTTTGGGACACAATGAAAGCATTGCTAAGAGGAAAACTCATACCCCTGAGTGCCTCCAAAAAGAAACTTGAGAGAGCATACACTAGCAACTTAACAGCACACCTGAAGGCCCTGGAACAAAAAGAAGCTAATTCACCCAGGAGGAGTAGAAGACAGGAAATCATCAAACTCAAGGCTGAAATCAATCAAGTAGAAACAAAGCGAACCATACAAAGAATCAACAAAACCAGGAGCTGGTTCTTTGAGAAAATCAACAAGATAGATAAACCCTTAGCCAAACTAACCAATGGGCAGAGAGAGAATATCCAAATTAACAAAATTAGAAATGAAAACGGAGATATAACAACAGAAACAGGAAATTCAAAAGATCATCAGATTCTACTACAAAAGCCTATACTCAACACAACTGGAGAATCTGGAGGAAATGGACAATTTCCTAGACAGATACCAAATACCAAAATTAAATCAGCATCAAGTAGATCAGCTAAATAGTTCCATAACCCCTAGAAAAATAGAAGGGGTTGTAGAAAGTCTCCCAACCAAAAAAAGTACGGGACCAGATGATTTTAGTGCAGAATTTTATCAGACCTTCAAAGAAGACCTAAAACCAATACTCTTCAAACTATTTCACAAAATAGAAACAGAAGGAACACTGCCCAACTCATTCTACAAAGCCACAATTACGCTGATAACAAAACCACATAAAGATCCCACAAAGAACTACAGGCCAATTTCACTTATGAATATCGATGCAAAAATACTAAATAAAATTCTTGACAGCTGAATCCAAGAGCATATGAAAATGATCATTCAACATGATCAAGTAGGCTTCATTCCAAGGATGCAGGGATGGTGCAATATATGGAAATCCATCAATGTAATCCACTACATAAACAAACTAAAAGAAAAAAAAACTACATGGACATCTCATTAGATGCTTAAAAAGCATTCGACAAAATTCAGCATCCTTTCATGCTAAAAGTCTTGGAAAGAGCAGGAATTCAAGGCCCATACCTAAACATAGTAAAAGCAATCTACAGCAAACCAGTAGCCAACATCAAAATAAATGGAGAGAAATTGAAGCAATCCCACTAAAATCAGGGACTAGACAAGACTGCCCTCTGTCTCCATATCTTTTCAATATAGTACTTGAAGTTCTAGCGAGAGCAATTAGACAACATAAGGAAGTCACAGGGATACAAATTGGAAAGGAAGAACTCAAAGTATCATTATTTGCAGATGATATGATAGTCTATTTAAGCGATCAAAAAAACTCCACCAGAGAACTTCTACAGCTGATAAACAACTTCAGCAAAGTGTCTGGTTATAAAATTAACTAAAGCAAATCAGTAGCCTTCTTGTACTCAAAGGACAAGCAGGCTGAGAAAGAAGTTAGGGAAATAACACACTTCACAATAGCCACAAACAATATAAAGTACCTTGGCGTAATTCTAACCAAACAAACGAAAGATCTGTATGACAGTAACTTCCAAGTCCTTGAAGAAAGAAATCGAAGAAGACCTCAGGAGATGGAAAAATATTTCTTGCTCCTGGATTGGCAGGATCAATATAGTAAAAATGGCCATCTTGCCAAAAGCAATATACAGAATCAATGCAATCCCCATCAAAATCCCAACTCAATTCTTCATAGATCTAGAAAGAGCAATTCTCAAATTCATCTGGAGCAACAAAAAACCCAGGATAGCTAAACTGTTCTCAACAATAAAAGGACTTCTGGGGGAATCAATATCCCTGACCTCAAGCAGTACTACAGAGCAATTGTGTTAAAAACTGCATGGTATTGGTACAGCAACAGGCAGGTAGATCAATGGAATAGGATTGAAGAGCCAGAAATGAACCCACAGACTTATGGTCACTTGATCTTTGATAAAGGAGCCACAACCATCCAGTGGAAAAAAGATAGCCTTTTCAACAAATGGTGCTGGTTCAACTGGAGGTCAACATGCAGAAGAATGCGAATTGACCCACTCTTATCTCCTTGTACTAAGATCAACTCCAAGTAGATCAAGGACCTCCACATAAAACCAGACACACTGAAACTATTAGAAAAAAAAAACTTGGGAAGACCTTGGAGGACATGGGCACAGGGGGAAAGTTCCTGAACAGAACACCAATAGCTTATGCTCTAAGATCAAGAATTGACAAATGGGACATCATAAAATTACAAAGTTTCTGTAAGGCAAAGGATACTGTCAGACAGACAAAATTGCAAATAACAAAGTGGGAAATGATCTTCACCAACCCTACATCCGACAGAGGGCTAATATCCAATATATACAAAGAACTCAAGAAGTTAGACCACAAAGAACCAAATAACCCTATCCAAAAATGGGGTACAGAGCTAAACAAAGAATTTTCACCAGAAGAAATTCGGATGGCCGAGAAACACCTTAAGAGATGTTCAACATCATTAGTCATCGGGGAAATGCAAATCAAAACAACCCTGAGATTCCACCTCACACCAGTCAGAATGGCCAAGATTAAAAACTCAAGAGACGACAAATGCTGGTGAGGATGTGGAGAAAGAGGAACACTCCTCCACTGTTGGTGGGATTGCAAAATGGTAAAACCGCTCTGGAAATCAGTTTGGCGGTTCCTCAGAAAGTTGGGCATGACACTTCCAGAGGACCCTGGCATACCACTCCTGAGCATATACCCAGAGGATTCCCCTGCATACAATAAAGACACATGCTCCACTATGTTTATAGCAGCCTTGTTTATAATAGCCAGAAATTGGAAGGAGCCCAGATATCCCTCAAAAGAGGAATGGATACAGAAAATGTGGTATATTTATACAATGGAGTACTACTCAGCAATTAAAAATGATGAACTCATGCAATTCGTAGGTAAATGGTTAGATCTGGAAAATATCATCCTAAGTGAGCTAACCCAATCTCAAAAGAATGCACATGAAATGCAATCACTGATAAGTGGATATTAATGAGCCCAGAAGCCCTAAATACTCAAGGCACAATTAGCAAGTCAAATGACTCCCAAGAAGAAGAAAGGAGAGGACCCTGGGCCTGTAAAGATTTGATCCAGTATTGTAGACCCAGAACAGAGAAATCGTGGGGGGGATGATTGGGGAATAGCTTGGGGGGAGAGGAATATGGGACATATGGTGGGGGGGAACTGGGAAAGGGGAAAGCCTTTGGAATGTAAACATAGAATGTAGAAAATAAAAATTAAATAAAAAAAGAAAAAAGAAAAAAACCACATGGTCATCTAATCAGATGCTGAAAAAGCATTTGACAAAATTCAGCATCCTTTCATGCTAAAAGTCCTGGAAAGAACAGAAATTCAAGGCACATGCCTAAACATAATGAAAGCGATATAGAGCAAACCAGTAGCCAACATCAAAATTAAATGGAGAGAAACTTGAAGCAGTCCCACTAAAATCAGGGAATAGACAAAGTTGCCCTCTCTCTCCATATCTTTTCAATATAGTACTTAAAGTTCTAGCAAGAACAATTAGACAACATAAGGAAGTCAAAGGGCCACAAATTGGAAAGGAAGAATTCAAATTATCATTATTTGCAGATGATATGATAATATACTTAAGCGACCCAAAAAACTCCACCAGAGAATTCCTACAGCTGATAAACAACTTCAGCAAAGTGGCTGGTTAAAAAAATCAATTCAAGAAAATCAGTAGCCTTCCTGTACTCAAAAGACAAGCACACTGAGAAAGAAGTTATGGAAATAACCCCCTTGACAATACCCACAAACAATATAAAGTATTATGGTGTGACTCTAACCAAACAAGTGAAAGATCTGTATGACAAAAAGGTTAAGTCTTTGAAGAAATAAATCGAAGAAGACCCTAGAAGATGGAAAAATATTTCATGCTCTTGGATTGGCAGGATCAATATAGTAAAAATGGCCATCTTGCCAAAAGCAATCTACAGATTCAATGCAATCCTCATCAAAATACCAAATCAATTCTTCACAGATCTAGAAAGAGCAATTTTCAAATTCATCTGGAGTAACAAAAAAACCCAGGATAGCTAAAAACTATTCTCAACAATAAAAGGACATCTAGAAGAACCAATATACCTGACCACAAAAAATACTACAGAGCAACTGTGTTAAAAACTGCATGGTATTGGTACAGCGACAGGAATGAGATCAATAAACAACTTCAGCAAAGTATCTGGTTAAAAAAAATCAATTCAAGAAAATCAGTAGCCTTCCTGTACTCAAAGGAAGACCCAGAATTGAGCCCACAGAGTTATGGTCACTTGATCTTTGATAAAGGGGCTACAACCATCCAGTGGAAAAAAAAGATAGCCTTTTCAACAAATGGTGCTGGTTCAACTGGAGGTCAACATGCAGAAGAATGCAAATTGACCCACTCTTATCACCTTGTACTAAGATCAACTCCATGAGGATCAAGGACCTCCACATAAAGCCAGACACATTGAAACTAATAAAAAAGAAAGTGGGGAAGACCCTGGAGGACATGGGTACAGGGGGAAAGTTCCTGAACAGAATACGAATAGCTTATGCTCTAACATCAAGAATTGACAAATGGGATCTCATAAAATTACAAAGTTTCTGTAAGGCAAAGGACACTGTCAGAAGGACAAAATGGCAAACAACCAACTGGAAAAAATCTTCACCAACCCCACATCCGACAGAGGGCTAATATCCAATATATACAAAGAACTCAAGAAGTTATACCCCAAAGAACCAAATAACCCTATTAAAAAATGGGGTACAGAGTTAGACAAAGAATTTTCACCTGAAGAAATTCAAATGGCTGGGAAGCATCTTGAGAGATGTTCAGCATCATTATTCATCAGGGAAATTCAAATCAAAACAACCCTGAGATTCCACCTCACACCAGTCAAAATGGCTAAGATTAAAAACTCAAGAGACAACAAGTGCTGGCGAGGATATGGAGAAAGAGTAACACTCCTCCACTGTTGGGGGGAGTGCAAGATGGTACAACCACTCTGGAAATCAGTCTGGTGGTTCCTCAGAAAGTTGGGCATGACACTTCCAGAGGACCCTGTCATACCATGCCTGGGCATATACCCAGAGGATTCCCCTGCATGCAATAAAGCCACATGCTCCACAATGTTCATAGAAGCCCTATTTATAATAGCCAGAATTTGGAAGGAGTCCAGATGTCCCTCAAAGGAGGAATGGATACATAAAATGTGGTATATTTATACAATGGAATACTACTCAGAAATTAAAAATTATGACTTCATGAAATTTGTAAGCAAATGGTTGGATCTGGAAAACATCATCCTAAGTAAATTAACCCAATCACAAAACTATACACATAAAATGCAATCACTGATAATTGGTTATTAAAGAGCTCCACAGCTCTGCATACTCAAGGCACAATTAGGAAATCAAAATATTCCCAAGAAGAAGGAAGGACAGGACACTGGTCCTGAAAAGACTGGATCCAGTTTTGTAGGAGAGTACCAGAACAGAGAAAGGGTTGGGAGGGATTGGGGAATGGGCGGAGGGAAGAGGACTTATGAGACATATGGTTAGCGGGGAATTGGGAAAGGGGAAAGCCTTTGGAATGTACACAAAGAATGTAGAAATTAAAAGAAAATATAAAAGCACTTAAGTCAGAACCAAATGCAAAAAAAAAATACTAATAATTCTTGCCAACAGAATACAAGAGCACATCAAAATGATAATTCACCATGATAAAGTAGGCTTAATCCCAGGGATGCAGGGATGGTTCAATATATGTAAATCCATCAATGTAATCCACTACATAAACAAACTAAAAGAAAAAAAACCGCATGGTCATCTCATTAGATGCTGAAAAAGCATTTGAAAAAATTCAGCATCCTTTCATGCTAAAAGTACTAGAAAGAACAGGAAATCAAGGCCCATACCTAAACATAGTAAAAGGAATATGCAGCAAACCAGTAACCAATATCAAAATAAATGGAGAGAAACTTGAAGCAATCCCACTAAAATCAGGGACTAGACAATGTTGCCCTCTATCTCCAAATCTATTCAATATAGTACTTGAAGTTCTAGTGAGAGCAATTAGAAAACATAAGGAAGTCAAAGGGATACAAATTGGAAGAGAAAAAGTCAAATTATCATTATTTGCAGATGATATGATAGTATACTTAAACAACCCAAAAAACTCCGCCAGAGAACTCCTACAGCTGATAAACAATTTCAGCAAAGTGGCTGATTATAAAATCAACTCAAACAAATCAGTAGCCTTCCTGTACTCAAAGGACAAGCAGGCTGAGAAAGAAGTTAAGGAAATAACACCCTTCACAATAGCCACAAACAAAATAAACTATCTCGGCGTGACTCTAACCAAACAAGTGAAAAATCTGTATGACAGGAACTTCAAGTCCTTGAAGAAAGAAATCAAAGAAGACATCAGAAGATGGAAGAATATTTCATGCTCTTGGACTGGCAGGATCAATATAATAAAAATGGCCATCTTGCCAAAAGCAATCAACAGATTCAATGCAATCCTCATCAAAATCCCAAATCAATTCTTCATAGATCTAGATAGAGCAATTCTCAAATTCATTTGGAGTAACAAAAAAATGCAGGATAGCTAAAACTATTCTCAACAATAAAAGGACTTCTGGGAGAATCAATATCCCTGACCTCAAGCAGTACTACAGAACAATTGTGATAAAAACTGCATGGAATTGGTACAGCGACAGGCAAGTAGATCAATGGAATATATTTGAAGACCCAGAAATGAACCCACAGAGTTATGGTCACTTGATCTTTGATAAAGGAGCTACAACCATCCAGTGGAAAAAAAGATAGTCTTTTCAACAAATGGTGCTGGTTCAACTGGAGGTCAACATGCAGAAGAATGCAAGTTGACCCACTCTTATCTCCTTGTACTAAGATCAACTCCACGTGGATCATGGACCTCCACATAAAACCAGACACACTGAAACTAAAAAAGAAACTGAGGAAGACCCTGGAGGACATGGGCACAGGGGGAAAGTTTCTGAACAGAACACCAATAGCTTATGCTCTAAGATCAAGAATTGACAAATGGGACCTAATAAAATTACAAAATTTCTGTAAGGCAAAGGACACTGTCAGAAGGACAAATCGGCAACCAACCAATTGGGAAAAGATCTTCACCAACCCCACATACAACAGAGGGCTAATATCCAATATATACAAAGAACTCAAGAAGTTAGACCCCAAAGAACTAAATAACCCTATTAAAAATGGGGTACAGAGCTAAACAAAGAATTTTCACCAGAAGAAATTCAGATGGCTAAGAAGCACCTTAAGAAATGTTCATCATTAGTCATCAAGGAAATGCAAATCAAAACAACCCTGAGATTCTACCTCACACCAGTCAGAATGGCTAAGATTAAAAACTCAAGAGACAACAGGTGCTGGGATCGACACTTCCAGAGGACCCTGTCATACTACTCCTGGGCATATAACCAGAGGATTCCCCCACATACAATAAAGACACATGCTCCACTATGTTCATAGCAGCCCTATTTATAATAGCCCGAAGTTTGAAGGAGCCCAGACATCCCTCAAAGGAGGAATGGGTACAGAAAATGTCGTACATTTATACAATGGAATACTACTCAGCAATTAAAAATAATGAATTCATGCAATTTGTAGGTAAATGGTTGGATCTGGAAAATATCATCCTAAGTGAGCTAACCCAATCACAAAAGAATACACATGAAATGCAATCACTGATAAGTGGATATTAATGAGTCCAGAAGCTCTGAATACTCAAGGCACAATTACCAAGTCAAGAGATTCCCAAGAAGAAGGAAGGAGAGGACCCTGGTCCGGAAAAGTCTGGACCCAAGAGAAGGGTGCCATCTTGCCTCCGGTCACTGTGGGCGGCTGGCAGCTGGGGCCAGGTGTATGGACAGAGTCCTAGCCTAACATAGACTACCCCCTCAGGCTCTAGCCTGCACCCAGAGCCAGAGCAGCTCGGCGGCGGGAGGTCTGTTCACCAACAGCTGGGCAGTGCACCCAGAGCCAGATCAGCTCAGCGGGCAGTCTCTGAGCTGACCTGAACAGGCACCAACTTGCTAGGGGGTTTGTGCCTGGAGTACAGTAGGAGGCTGACATCTTGCCTCAGAGCACCACAGAGAGCTAACCAGACAGAGCCCTGTGGACTGGGAGTGCCACCATCTAGCTTCTCCAGAGCTGAGGAGGTAATTCGAAGCCCAGTAGAGGAAAACATCCAGTCTCCAACATGGGAGCATGGACGCCTTCTATGAGAGCAACACCAAATGCCAGGCTCACATGAGCTTCAAACACCAACCAGTAACAACAAGACCAACTAACTCCAGAGATAAACAGATGACAAAAGACAAACATAGGAGCATTAATAACAGAAATCAAGGCAATGTGGCAGTATCTGAACCCAATTCTCCAAGCACAGCAAGTCCTGAATACCCCCAACACACTGGAAAAACAAGAGTTGGATTTAAAAGCACTGGTCATGATGCTGCTAGAGGAACACAAAAAAGACATAAACAAATCTCTTAAAGAAATGCAGGGGAACATGAATAGGGTAGAAGCCTTTACAATACAAACACAAAAATCACTTAAAGAATTCCAAGAGAATATGGATCAACAGACAGAAGCCAATAAAGAGGAAATGAAAAAAAATCACTTAAAGAAATGCAGGAGAAATTGAGTCAACAGGCAAAAGTCATGAAAGAGGAAACACAAAAATCTCTTAAAGAGTTGCAAGAAAACACAAATAAACAAGTGAAAGAACAGAGCAAAACCATCCAAGATCTAAACACAGAGGTAGAAACAACTAAGAAATTACAAAAGGAGACAATTTAGGAGATAGAAAACCTTGGGAAGAAATTAGGGTCAAATATCAGAACAGAATACAAGAGATGAAAGTAAGAATCTCAGATGCTGAAGATACCATAGGAACCATTGACTCCACAGACAAAATGAAAAATGAAAAATGCTTGTAACAAAAAACATCCAGGAAATCCAGGACACAATGAGAAGACCAAACCTAAGGATTATAGGGATAGATGAGAATGAAGATCTACAACTTAAAGGGCCAGCAAATATCTTTAACAAAATTATGGAAGAAAACTTCCCTAACTTAAAGAGAGAGATGCCCACGAATATACAAGAAGCCTACAGAACTCCAAACAGACTGGACCAGAACAGAAACACCTCCCGTCACATAATAATCAAAACCCCAAATGTAATAAACAAAGAAAGAATATTAAAGGCAGTAAGAGAAAAAGGCCAAGTAACATATAAAGGAAGACCTATCAGAATCACACCAGACTTCTCTCCAGAAACCATGAAAGCTAGAAGATCCTGGGCAGATCTCATGCAGACCCTAAGAGAACACAAATGTCAGCCAAGACTACTATACCCAGCAAAATGCACAGTCAACATAGATGGAGAAATCAAAATATTCCATGACAAGACCAAATTTACACAATATCTTCCCACTAACCCAGCCCAACAAAGGATAATAGGAGAAAAACTCCAATACAAGGAGGGAAACTACACCCTGGAAAAAGCAAGATAGTAACCTTCTTCCATCAAACTCAAAAGAAGATAACCACTCAAAAACAAAATAACATCAAAAATGACAGGAAGAAATAATCACTATTGCTTAATATCTCTTAAGATCAATGGACTCAATTACCCAATAAAAAGACATAGACTAACAGACTGGATGCGGAAACAGGACCCTATATTTTGCTGCATACAGGAAACACACCTCAGGGTCAAAGACAAACACTACCTTAGAGTAAAAGGCTGGAAGACAATTTTGCAAGCAAATAGTCTCAGGAAGCGAGCTGGAATAGCCATTCTAATATCAGAGAAAATTGACTTTCAACCTAAAGTCCTCAAAAGAGACACAGAAAGACACTTCTTGTTGGTCAAAGGAAAAATCCACCAAGAAGAACTCACAATTCTAAACATCTATGCTCCAAATGCAAGGTTACCCTCATTCGTAAAAGAAACTTTACTAAAGCTCAAAGCACACATTGCAACTAACTAAATAATTGGGGGAGACCTCAACACTTCACTATCCTCAATGTACCAATCAGGAAAACAGAAACTAAACAGGAACACAGGGAAACTCATTGAAACTTTGGACCAATTAGATTTAACAGATGTATATATATATACATATATATATATATATATATGTGTGTGTGTGTGTGTGTGTGTGTGTGTATGTATATATGTATAAAACATTTCATCCTTAAGCAAAAGAATATACCTTTTTCTCAGCACTTCATGGTACCTTCTCCAAAATCGACCATATAATTGGTCACAAGATAGACCTCAACAAATATAAGATGATTGAAATAATCCCATTCCTCCTATCTAATCACCATGTCTTCAATATTGAGTGGTCTTCAATAACAACAAAAGCAACAGAAAATCCTCATACACATGGAGGCTGAACAATATTCTACTCAATGATACCTTAGTCAAAGAAGAAATAAAGAAAGAAATCAAAGACTTTAGAATTTAATGAAAATGAAGGCACAACATACACAAATCTATGGGACACAATGAAAGCAGTACTAAGAGGAAAAATCATAGCCCTGAGTGCCTCCAAAAAGAAACAGGAGAGAGCATATACTAGCAACTTAACAACACACCTGAAAGCTCTGGAACAAAAAGAAGCTATTTCACCCAGGAGGAGTAGAAGACAGGAAATCATCAAACTCAGGACTGAAATCAATCAAGTTGAAACAAAGAGAACCATACAAAGAATCAACACAACCAGGAGCTGTTTCTTTGAGAAAATTAACAAGATAGATAAGCCCTAAGCCAGACTTACCAAAGGGCACAGAGACAGTATTCAAATTAACAAAATTAGAAATGAAAAGGGAGATATAACAACAGAACTGAGGAAATTCAAAAAATCATCATATCCTACTATAAAAGCTTATACTCAACACAACTGGAGAATATGGAGGAAATGGACAATTTCCTAGACAGATACCAAATACCAAAATTAAATCAGGATCAAATTGATTGTCTAAACAGTCCTATAACCCCCAAAGAAATAGAAGGGGTCATAGAAAGTATTCCAACCAAAAAAGAACAGGACCGGTTGGTTTTAGTACAGAATTCTATCAGACCTTCAAGGAAGACCTAATACCAATACTCTTCAAATTATTCCACAAAATAGAAACAGAAGGAACACTACCCAACTCATTCTATGAAGCCACAATTACCCTAATACAAAAACCACACAAAGATCGAACTAAGAAAGAGAACGTCAGACCAATCACCCTTATGAACATCGATGCAAAAATACTCAATAAAATTCTTGCCAACTGAATCCAAGAACAAATCAAAACAATCATTCACCATAATCAAGTTGGCTTCATCCCAGGATGCAGGGATGGTTCAATATACAGAAATCCATCAACTTAATACACAACATAAACAAACTCAAAGAAAAAAACCACATGGTCATCTCATTGGATGCTGAAAAAGCATTTAACTAAATTCAGCATCCTTTCATTCTATAAGTCTTGGAAAGAACTGGAATTCAAGGCCCATAACTAAACATAAGAAAAGCAAATTACAGCACACCGGTAGCCAACATCAAAGTAAATGAAGAGAAACTTGAAGCAATCCCACTAAAACCAGGGACTAGAAAAGGCTGCCCCCTCTTACCATATCTTTTCAAAACTTGAGGTATTAGCTACAGCAATTCGAAAATATAAGGAAGTCAAAGGAATACAAATTCCAAAGGAAGAGGTCAAACTATCACTATTCGCAGGTGACATGATAGTATATTTAAGTGACACAAAAAACTCCAACAGAGAACTACTACAGCTGATAAACAACTTCAGCAAAGTGGCTGGTTATATAATCAACTCAAGCAAATCAGTAGCCTTCCTATACTCAAAGACTAAGCAGCCTGAGAAAGAAATTAGGGAAATGACACCCTTCACAATATCCACAAACATTATAAAGTATCTTGGTGTGATTCTAACCAAACAAGTGAAAGATTTGTATGACAAAACTTCAGGTCTCTGAAGAAGGAAATGGAAGAAGAATTCAGAAAATGGAAAAAACTTCCATGCTCATGGGTAGGCAGGATTAATATAGTTAAAATGGCAATCTTGCCAAAAGCGATATACAGATTCAATGCAATCCCCATCAAAATCCCAACTCAGTTCTTTATAGAGTTAAAAAGAGCAATTCTCAAATTCATCTGGAATAACAAAAAACCCAGGATAGCTAAAACTATCATCAACAGTAAAAGAACTTCTGGGAGAATCAATATCCCAGACCTCAAGCAATACTACAGAGCAGTAGTGTTAAAAACTGCATGGTATTGGGACAGTGACAGGGAGATGGGTCAATGGAATAGGATTGAAGTCCCAGAATTGAACCCACACATCTATGGCCAATTGATCTTTGACAAAGGAGCTGAAAACATCCAGTGGAAAAAAGATAGCCTTTTCAACAGATGGTGCTGGCTCAACTGGAGGTCAGCATGCAGAAGAATGAGAATCGATCCTCTCTTATCTCCTTGTACTAAGATCAACTCCAAGTGGATTAAGGACTTCCACATAAAACCAGACACACTAAAACTAATAGAAAAGAAACTGGGAAAAACCCTTGAGGACATTGGCTCAGGGGGAAAGTTCCTGAACAGAACACCAACAGTTTATGCTATAAGATCAAGAATAGACAAATGGGACCTCATAAAATTACAAAGTTTCTGTAAGGCAAAAGACACTATCAAAAGGACAAATCAGCAACCAACAAATTGGGAAAAGATATTCGCCAACCCTACATCTGACAGAGGGCTAATATCCAATGTATACAAAGAACTCAAGAAGTTAGACCCCAGAAAACCAAATAACCCTATCCAAAAATGGGGTACAGAGCTAAACAAAGACTTTTCACCTGAAAAAATTTGGATGATGACACCTTAAAAAATGTTCAGCATCGATCTTGCCTCGGGACACCGTGCGAACGGCAGACACAGCGGGCGGCTGGAGTCAGGTGCATGGACAGAGACCTAGCTTAGCTTAGCTCTGCAGGAGATCTGGGCACAGACAGCTCAGCTGCGGTTGCAGACCACTGTGAACCGGCTTGCCGGGCGGGCTGGCAGCGAGGTGCCATCTTGCCTCGGGACACCGCGCAGAATTCTAGCAGCTGGAGTCAGGGGCTTGGACTGAAACCTAGCTTAGTCTAGCACAGACAATGCTGCCAGGCTCTGGCCAGCACCCAGAGTCAGAAGAGATCAGTAGATTCGGGCACCGACAGCTCAGCAACGGTCACTGACCCCTGGGGACAGGCGCACTGTGCTTTCAGTGGGACTACCATCTACAATAAGACCAACTAACTCCAGAGATAAAGAGATGGCAAAAGGCAAATGTAGAAATGTTATTAACAGAAATCAAGGCAAAATGGCACCATCTGAACCCAATTCGCCAACCACAGCAAGGCCTGGATACCCCAGCACACCAGAAAAACAAGAGTTAGATATAAAAGCACAGGTCATGATGCTCCTAGAGGAACACAAAAAAGACATAAACAAATCTCTTAAAGAAATGCTGGGGGAACATCAATAGGGTAGAAGCTCTTACAATGCAAACACAAAAATCACTTAAAGAACTCCAGGAGAATAAGGGGCAACAGACAGAAACCAATAAAGAGGAAATGAGAAAATCAGTTAAAGAAATGCAGGAGAACTTGAAACAACATGCAGAAGTCATGAAAGAGGGAGCACAAAAATATATTAAAGAATTACATAAAAACACAAACAAACAAATGAAGGAACTGAGAAAAAACATCAAAAATCTGAACACAGAGGTAGAAACAACTAAGAAATCACAAAAGGAGGCAACTTTGGAGATAGAAAACCTTGGGAAGAAATCAGGGGTCGTAGATGCAAACATCAACAACAGAATCCAAGAGATGGAGATAAGAATCTCAGATGCTGAAGATAACATAGTAACCATTGAATCCACAGTCAAAGAAAACGCAAAATCCAAAAGGCTTGTAACCCAAAACATCCAGGAAATCCAGGACATAATGAGAAGACCAAACCTAAGGATTATAGGGATAGATGAGAATGAAGATCTACAACTTAAAGGGCCAGCAAATATCTTTAACAAAATTATGGAAGAAAACTTCCCTAACTTAAAGAGAGAGATGCCCACGAATATACAAGAAGCCTACAGAACTCCAAACAGACTGGACCAGAACAGAAACACCTCCCGTCACATAATAATCAAAACCCCAAATGTAATAAACAAAGAAAGAATATTAAAGGCAGTAAGAGAAAAAGGCCAAGTAACATATAAAGGAAGACCTATCAGAATCACACCAGACTTCTCTCCAGAAACCATGAAAGCTAGAAGATCCTGGGCAGATCTCATGCAGACCCTAAGAGAACACAAATGTCAGCCAAGACTACTATACCCAGCAAAATGCACAGTCAACATAGATGGAGAAATCAAAATATTCCATGACAAGACCAAATTTACACAATATCTTCCGACTAACCCAGCCCAACAAAGGATAATAGGAGGAAAACTCCAATACAAGGAGGGAAACTACACCCTGGAAAAAGCAAGATAGTAACCTTCTTCCATCAAACTCAAAAGAAGATAACCACTCAAAAACAAAATAACATCAAAAATGACAGGAAGAAATAATTACTATTGCTTAATATCTCTTAAGATCAATGGACTCAATTACCCAATAAAAAGACATAGACTAACAGACTGGATGCGGAAACAGGACCCTATATTTTGCTGCATACAGGAAACACACCTCAGGGTCAAAGACAAACACTACCTTAGAGTAAAAGGCTGGAAGACAATTTTGCAAGCAAATAGTTTCAGGAAGCGAGCTAGAATAGCCATTCTAATATCAGAGAAAATTGACTTTCAACCTAAAGTCTTCAAAAGAGACACAGAAAGACACTTCTTGTTGGTCAAAGGAAAAATCCACCAAGAACTCACAATTCTAAACATCTATGCTCCAAATGCAAGGTTACCCTCATTCATAAAAGAAACTTTACTAAAGCTCAAAGCACACATTGCAACTAACTAAATAATTGGGGGAGACCTCAACACTTCACTATCCTCAATGTACCAATCAGGAAAACAGAAACTAAACAGGAACACAGGGAAACTCATTGAAACTTTGGACCAATTAGATTTAACAGATATATATATATATACATATATATATATATATATATATATATATATATATGTGTGTGTGTGTGTGTGTGTGTGTGTGTGTGTGTATGTATATATGTATAAAACATTTCATCCTTAAGCAAAAGAATATACCTTTTTCTCAGCACTTCATGGTACCTTCTCCAAAATCGACCATATAATTGGTCACAAGATAGACCTCAACAAATATAAGATGATTGAAATAATCCCATTCCTCCTATCTAATCACCATGTCTTCAATATTGAGTGGTCTTCAATAACAACAAAAGCAACAGAAAATCCTCATACACATGGAGGCTGAACAATATTCTACTCAATGATACCTTAGTCAAAGAAGAAATAAAGAAAGAAATCAAAGACTTTAGAATTTAATGAAAATGAAGGCACAACATACACAAATCTATGGGACACAATGAAAGCAGTACTAAGAGGAAAAATCATAGCCCTGAGTGCCTCCAAAAAGAAACAGGAGAGAGCATATACTAGCAACTTAACAACACACCTGAAAGCTCTGGAACAAAAAGAAGCTATTTCACCCAGGAGGAGTAGAAGACAGGAAATCATCAAACTCGGGGCTGAAATCAATCAAGTTGAAACAAAGGGAACCATACAAGGAATCAACAAAACCAGGAGTTGGTTCTTTGAGAAAATCAACATGATAGATAAAACCCCTAGCCATACTTACCAAAGGGCACAGAGACAGTATTCAAATTAACAAAATTAGAAATGAAAAGGGAGATATAACAACAGAAACTGAGGAAATTCAAAAAATCATCAGATCCTACTACAAAACCTATACTCAACACAACTGGAGAATCTGGAGGAAATGGACAATTTCCTAGACAGTTACCAAATACCAAAATTAAACCAGGATCAAATAGATCATCTAAACAGACCCATAACCCCCCAAAAAATAGAAGAGGTCATAGAAAGTCTTCCAACCAAAAAATACACAGGACCAGATGGTTTTAGTGCAGAATTCTATCAGACCTTCAAAGAAGTCCTGATACCGATACTCTTCAAACTGTTCCACAAAATAGAAACAGAAGGAACACTACCCAACTCATTCTATGAAGCCACAATTACCCTGATACCAAAACCACACAAAGATCCAACTAAGAAAGAGAACTACAGGCCAATTTCTCTTATGAATATCGATGCAAAAATACTAAACAAAATACTTGCCAACCGAATCCAAGAACACATCAAAACGATCATTCACCATGATCAAGTTGGCTTCATCCCAGGGATGCAGGGATGGTTCAATATACGGAAATGCATCAACATAATCCACTACATAAACAAATTCAAAGAAAAAAACACATGGTCATCTCATTGGATGCTGAAAAAGCATTTGACAAAATTCAGCATCCTTTCATGCTAAAGGTCTTGGAAAGAGCAGGAATTCAAGGCCCATATCTAAACATAGTAAAAGCAATATACAGCAGACCAGTAGCCAACATCAAGGTAAATGGAGAAAAACTTGAAGCAATCCCACTAAAATCAGGGACTAGACAAGGCTGTCCCCTCTCACCATATCTCTTCAATATAGTACTTGAGGTACTAGTTAGAGCAATTCGACAACAGAGGGAAGTCAAAGGGATACAAATTGGAAAGGAAGAAGTCAAACTATCACTATTCACAGATGATATGATAGTATACTTAAGTGACCCAAAAAACTCCACCAGAGAACTCCTACAGCTGATAAACAACTTCAGCAATGTGGCTGGATATAAAATCAACTCAAGCAAATCAGTAGCCTTCCTATACGTGAAGGATAAGCAGGCCGAGAAAGAAATTAGGGAAATGACACCCTTCACAATAGCCACAAATGATATAAAGTATCTTGGAGTGACGCTAACCAAACATGTGAAAGATTTATATGACAAAAACTTCAGGTCTCTGAAGAGGGAAATTGAAGAAGACATCAGAAAATGGGAAAATCTTCCATGCTTGTGGGTTGGCAGGACTAATATAGTCAAAATGGCAATCTTGCCAAAAGCAATATACAGATTCAACGCAATCCCCATCAAAATCACAACTCAGTTCTTCATAGAGTTAGAAAGAGAAATTCTCAAATTCAACTGGAATAACAAAAAACCCAGGATAGCTACAACTATCATCAAAGCAAAAGAACTTCTGGGGGAATCAATATCCCGGACCTCAAGCAATATTACAGAGCAGTGGTATTAAAAACTGCATGGTATTGGTTCAGTGACAGGGGGCGGATCAATGGAATAGGATCGAAGACCCAGAATTGAACCCACACATCTATGGCCAATTGATCTTTGACAAAGGAGCTGAAAACATCCAGTGGAAAAAAGATAGCTTCTTCAACAGATTGTGGTGGCTCAACTGGAGGTCAACATGCAGAAGAATGAGAATTGATCCACTCTTATCTCCTTGCACTAAGCTCAATTCCAAGTGGATCAAGGACTTCCACATAAAACCAGACACACTAAAACTAATAGAAAAGAAACTGGGGAAGACCCTTGAGGATATTGGCTCAGGGCAAAAATTCCTGAACAGAACACCAATTGCTTATGCTCTAAGAGCAAGAATAGACAAATGGGACCTCATAAAATTACAAAGTTTCTGTAAGGCAAAAGACACTGTCAAAAGGATAAATCGGCAACCAACAAATTGGGAAAAGATCTTCACCAACCCCACATCTGACAGAGGGCTAATATCCATTGTATACAAAGAACTCAAGAGGTTAGACCCCAGAAAACCATATAACCCTATCCAAAAATGGGGTACAGAGCTAAACAGAGACTTTTCACCTGAAGAAATTCGGATGGCTGAAAAACACCTCAAAAAATGTTCAACATCATTAGTCATTAGGGAAATGCAAATCAAAACAACCCTGAGATTTCACCTCACACCAGTCAGAATAGCTAAGATAAAAAACTCAGAAGACATCAGGTGTTGGCGAGGATGTGGAGAAAGAGGAACACTCCTCCACTGCTGGTGGGAATGCAAGCTGGTACAACCACTCTGGAAATCAATCTCGTGGTTCCTCAGAAAACTGGACGTGATACTTCGGAAGGACCCAGCCATACCACTCCTGGGCATATACCCAGAAGATTCCCCAGCATGCAATAAGGATACATGCTCCACTATGTTCATAGCAGCCTTATATATAATAGCCAGAAGCTGGAAAGAACCCAGATGTCCCTCAATGGAGGAATGGATACAAAAAATGTGGTATATATACACAATGGAATACTATTCAGCTATTAGAAACAATGAATTCATGAAATTCTTAGAGAAATGGATGGAGCTGGAGAACGTCATACTAAGTGAGGTGACCCAGTCTCAAAAGAATACCCATGGTATGCAGTCACTGATAAGTGGATATTAGCCTAGAATCTTGGACCACCAAAGACATAAATCACATACCAAGTGATGTCTGACAAGAAGAAAGGAGTGGACACTGGTGCTAGAATGGACCAAAGCATCATTGTGAGTACAAGAACAGTGAGGTGGGAGGGGGTGGATGAGGGAGCAGGGCGAGGTAAAAGGGCATGTGGGATCTTTGGGGGTGGGGAACCAGAAAAAGGGAAATGAATTGTAAATGTAGAATATATCCAATAAAAAATGTTCAGCATCATTAGTCATTAGAGAAATGCAAATCAAAACAACCCTGAGATTTCACCTCACACCATTCAGAATGGCTAAGATTAAAAACTCAGGAGACATCAGGTATTGGTGAGAATGTGGAGAAAAAGGAACAGTCCTCCACTGCTGGTGGGACTGTAAGCTGGTACAACCACTCTGGAAATCAGTCTGGTGGTTCCTCACAAAACTGGACACAATACTTCCAGAGGACCCAGCCATACCACTCCTGGGCATATACCCAGAATATTCCCCAGCATGCAATAAGGATACATGCTCCACTATGTTCATAGCAGTCTTATTTATAATAGCCAGGTGCCAGAAAGAACCAAGATGTCCCTCAACAGAAGAATGGATACAAAAAATGTGGTACATATACACAATGGAGTACTATTCAGCCATTAGAAACAATGAATTCATGAAATTCTTAGAGAAATGGATGGAGCTGGAGAACATCATATTAAGTGAGGTAACCCAGTCTCAAAAGAATACCCATGGTATGACTCACTTAGAAGTGGATATCAGCCTAGAATCTTGGGACACCAAGGACACAATCCACATACCAAATGATGTCCAACAAGAAGGATGGAGTGGACCCTAGTTCTGGAAAGGCTCAAAGCATCAGTATAGGGGAATACCAGAACAGGAAAGTGGGAAAGGGTGGATGGGGGAACATGGGGAAAGAAAAGGGCATGTGGGACCTTTGGGGGCCAGGGAACCAGAAAAGGGGAAATGAAATGTAAATATAGAATATATCCAATTTTAAAAAAAAAGTGCCCTATCCAAAAAAAAGACTGAATCCAGATTTGTAGGAGAGTACCAGAACAGAGAAATGATGTGGGGGGGGGTGATTGGGCACTAGGTGGGGGGAGGGGGAAGGGGGAGAAGACTTATGGGACATATGGTGAGGGGGCAACTGGAAAGGGGGAAAACCTTTGGAATGTAAACAAAGAATGTAGAAAAATAAATTTAAAAAATTTAAAAAAGAATGACATAAAGAGAGAGGAAGGGCCAAGAATCCCCTTTTATAGTGGGCTGTGGTACCTGGTTGTGGCCAGGTACCTGTAGAGGGGAGCCCAGCCAGAATACTAGGGGCTTGGGGCATGGCCCTACATGACTAATGGCCACAAAATTATGGCGTTGAGGGCCTCATGGTGTCAGGAGCCTAGTGTCTTGGAGCATAGTTAACAGGGTCTGTCCCTTTTAGATTAATCTACTGGGACTCTAGAAGTTAAGGCTTGTTCAACCAGAACACAGACTGCCTTTCACAGTCCAACATCTCCTCCTATTACTAATTTTTAAAGGTAGGGGTCCCTGGAATGACCGTGTCATTTGTAGTGAAAATTTTGTGTGGGGCAAAAGTATCAGAAGAAGACTAATAGGCCAGAGGAGTAACACAATTAAGCCAGAGTGGTAAGGAGGATTGAGGGTACCAGTTGGGAAGGCAAGAGATGATTGAATCAATGGGTAGTACAGCTTGAGGGTAATAACATCAGTTTTAAACAGTAATTAATCAATATATGTAGACATTGTATTTTTCTTACTATCATGTAACTTCCCCCAAGTTCAGCAGCCATTTGACTTTGGCAAGAGAGTTCATCTGTAGCTGGAGTTCCCAAGTCTGTTCCCTGTGGGGTTCAGTGCATGTCTCTGGATCTCAGTGTATGTCAGGAGACTTCAGACAGATGATCTGTTTGGAGGAAGGCATCTCTGTTGTCTCATGCAGGTCCCAGGAGGTGGTGATGTCTCTGCTGGGTTTGTGGCAGCAGACATGATGTGGGGATAAACCTGCAGAGTAATGACAATAGAGGAGCAGAACCCCAGCACGAGGATGTCTGCATAGGGTGGATGGCAAATGTTAGACCCATAATGGTTTACTTGGGAGGAGCATGGATCATTGTTAGAATCCTTGAAAAGCAAGGGTGCTTGAGGAATTTAGTCCTGGAAGGAATTCTTTAAATCTGCTTTGGATAGCTGAGAAAGAAAATATATTAATTGTGCATCCAGGATAAGCAGTAACAGATTGTCTGTAAAAGGAAATTGGTTGTTAATTAAGAATTGAATGATGGTAATCAGCATAGTTAATTCAACCTGTGGAAGCATATTAGATGACTTTTGGACCTTAAAAGAAATCTTAAATAAGTTGAAAATTTTGAGCATACTTCACGAATAGGAGAAAAATTTAAATAAAGAAGAAAATAGGAGTTGAAAAGCACTCAGGTATAGCTTTCCATGACTTATGTGGATGGGGGAGGGGCCTGCTTTGCAATGAGGTTGCAGTGTTCTCTTAGCAGACAGGTCACCTTTTCCCCCACCATATCTCTCTCTCTCTCTCTCTCTCTCTCTCTCTCTCTCTCTCTCTCTCTCTCTCTCTCAAGCAGGAGATGATGAAAGGTTTTCTAGTCAAAGGAGCAGTAGCTCTTTGGCCAGTGTGAGAGGGTGAATTCTGCCTTTTGGCCTATAAGGATCTCAGAAACTGGTAGGTTGGCTGCTTTCTTGAAAGCAGAGAATTTAGGACAGACACTGTCCTTTAAAAAGCAGCTCTATGGGAGGAGATCTTGATGAGGGACTGTGGAAAGGGCAGACAGTCTGTGAACCTTTGTGTCACAGTGGGAACATGTGGGAGCTAGCAACTGAGGGAGTGAGAAGAAGCTGGCCAGAAACATGTGGAGAGAGAGAAAGAGAAAGAGAGAGAGAGAGATCTGAAGACCTAGTTTTTGAACTAAGTCACATCACTCATGGTCTTGGACAATCTGGAATTCTGATAATGTGGGTCTGTATGTGTGTTTCAGCTGAGGGTATGCCTCATGTTGATGGTGCAACCATCCTATTGCTGCCAGTTGTAGGGTGCCACTTGCCCCAGAACAGGCGGCACCTCAGCCGTGTGAGGCCTCTGGACCCACTCAGGGGGGTGAGGAAGGGGCAGGTCAGTCAGCACCAGGGCTGAAGGGGAAAGGGGGACAGGAGGGGGAGGCGTGCTGGGGTAGTCCCAGTGCATGGGTGAGTCCTTGGTCCAGTCTGGTGGCTGGAAATACTGGGAGGTGTTGGTTTTAGTGCTTTATTATAGAAAAGTAGAGTGAGAGAGAGAGAGAGAGAGAGAGAGAGAGAGAGAGTAGAGAAGTAGAAACTAGCCATGGCCACATGGAGAGATAGGGAAGAGAATAGAGAGAAAGGGGGAGCAAGAGGCAATAGACAGAGACAAGAAAGTAAAAGGATAAGAGTAAAAGAGAGAGGAGGGGCCAAGCATCCCCTTTTGTAGTGGGTTGGACTACCTGGCTATTGCCAGGTAACTGTGGGGTTGGAATGCAGCCAGAATACTGGGGGTTTAGGGCATGGCCCTACATGACTGATAGCCACAGAATTATGGAGTTTAGGGCCTCGTTGTGTAAGTAGCCCAGTGTCTAGGAGTATGGCTAATGGGAATGTCCCTTATAGATTAATCTACTGGGTCTCCAGAAGTTAAGCCTTGCTCAACCAGAACACAAACTGACTTTTATGGTCCAACAATGGTGTCTCTTCACAAAAATAGAAAACTAAACTGCTGGGGACAGCAAACAATGACATGGACTGCCTGCAGTAGGCCGGGATGGAGACATCTCAGAAGCCTGCAGCAGCTCCTTATAGAAAAGGATGGTGTTTGGGACCCTGAGAAGCAGGACACACATCCCTCCAGGGGACCCGCCATCTGAAATAAGGGACTGCCTGCAGTAGGCCTGGATGGAGACATCTTCAGTAGCCCGTGGCAGCTCTTTGTAACAACAGTTGTTCTCATTTCTCCTAACCTTAGCCCTTGACAACTGCTGTATAGATTTCATTTGTGCATGACTGTTTTTCAGTTGGCCTTGGTGTGCATAATTATTCTATTATATCTGACTTTCTTACTTCTTTCTCCTTCTGCTCTGGCAAGTTCTGTGAAACTAGATGTTCCCTGATGTAAAGATTCTTAAACAATTAAAAATTGAGGTATAGGCCACAGCACAGTACAGCACAGTCTTAATTGCCTAGGTGCATGCTATGTGTTCTCATCTTAGAAACAATGCAATAACTGCACAATGGTAGTTCCAGATTAATGCTTGACTTGCAAAGAAAGTTTGACGAAATTATTAGAAAATGAATTAGAGCCAACATTGGGACTCCAAAGAAAGAAAAACTATCAAAGTTATGAAATAAGTTCTGCACAGTATTTGAGAGTGTTTCCTGGATAAGCAAGTATAGAATATGTTAAATCCTAGATTAGTAAAACTAAGTCAAAACACTGGACTCTTAGAAGAGTCATTGTGCACAATGTGTAGAAGCAGAAAGCTAAGGGAACTATGGGGTTAAGGGTTAACTTGATTCTTTCTGGCCACTGCCTGGCAGCTTTGCCTATGCCATCTATCATTAGAGCTTTACAAGGAAATGCAAGTAGCTGGCCTTGGAGCTCTGAGCTCTGAAGTATAATAGTTAAAGTTAAAGTTTAAATAATAATAAGTTTTCAATTATTATTATTTTGGCTATAGGCCTGGGAATAGGGAAGCTTGAAACTTTGGGGAACAATTATAATTCTTGACTTTTTGTGGGACTTGGTTATTCTTTTTAATTTGATTTGGCAAAGATTATACAATGTCTTTTTTACCTGTTTTTGTAGTATCAATAAAAGACTGGGGCAAGAAGAAGGCAAAGGAGAATGGAGAGTGAATGAGAAGACTGTAGAGAGAATGCAGAGTGAGAGAATGCAGAATGAATGAGAAGAGACTGTAGAGAGAATGCAAAAAGAATACAGAGAGAATGTAGAGACTGAGTAGCAAGCATGTGAAGAGCAAGGAGAGAGTGAATGCAGAGAGCATGAGAAGAGCTTGTGAAGAGTGAGTGAAGAGAGAATGTGAGGTGTGTGTGAAGAGTGGGTGTGTGAGTGAAAGGAGAGTGCATGTGGTGTGTGTGTGAGATGTGTGCGAGAGTGGGTGTGTGAGTGAAAGGAGAATGCATGTGGTGTGTGTGTGAGAGATGTGTGTAGAGTGTGTGGGTGAGTGAAAGGGGAACACACAGAAGTGTGTATGAACAAGAGAATGCAAGAAAAGAAAAGCACACATGAGAAAAGCAGAGTGCGCAGGAGAATGCAGTGTGTGCAGCCTCAAGCTGCGAGCGAATGAGCAAGGGAGAAAGAGAGCAGAGAATGAGAGAGAAAAGAAACTTTAAGCCTTGAAAAATTGCCTGTCAGCTTGTACCCAAAAAGTAGTTTGTGTATATTTATTATGCACCTTCCAGATATCCCTGCTTCCAGGAGAGAACTCCGATCCTGTGTTGAGGCTGGACCCCGGCACTAAACTAAGACAGGGGGCTTACCCTGACTCTGTTGACTGGCTGTAAATCCTAATTGGTATGCCTTGTCTGGCCACAGTGCAGAGTAGGTATCTAATGCTTCAGACATGCCAGGTGGGTTGGTACTCAGGAGAGAACTACCCCTCTCAGACACATAAGGTTTTATTTCCCTGAGTATCTGTCCTCAACTCCTAAGCAAAATTATAGCACTGAATTTAAGTGTCTATATTGGTGAGAGGATCATATTCTCCTGAGGACAGATCTATTAATAATAAAACTATTTTGTATGTCATATTTTGTGGCTCTCTGGTTCCTTTAAGGCTATCTGCCTATACATAGTATATTTGAACTGATAAACTTTGACTACTTTTAGCTACTTCTATTTGAATAATATTATTAGTAGATCTTTTGACTAGGAGACATGTCTGCTTTCATTTTATGTAAATTGAAATAATATCCTTCCCTATTTAACATTAATTAAATTTGCTTCTATTTACTGTGTAAGCCTATTCTCCGCCTACTAATGTCATATGCCAGGCTAAACAATCCAGGAATTTATTTGAAGACCACATTCAAAGAAGCCAGTTGTGTATGATAGCATTTTCTTTTAAATTTCCATTTATCTCCCTTTTATTTGATTGTAGGAGGCATTCAGCTTCACTCTCTGCCCTCTGAACAGCTTGTCTCCTTGCAGAGCAGGGGCTTCCAGCACCTCTGAGCTTAAGCCCCCCCCCCAAGGCAGCTTAGAAACTTTTGAGAAGAGCTCAGGATGGACCACAAGCCCACCAATATTTGTTGTCTGGGTCAGCTTACACCATGGACCCCAGAATTATGCATGCCAACCTAGCATTTATTTGTCCTAGTCTTGAACCCGTAAGGCTTGGGCAAAATTGTATAGCTCTATTAAGAAAACAATATTCCCCACCTCCTAATCTTAAAGGCACAGCAGTGTTTTCCATTCAGGAATTTCCAATTAACGTTTAGAAATGAGTTCTTGTCAACACATTGAACACCAGGTAATATCCGATCTGCCAAGGTTAATGACTCCATGAAAATCAAAGACACCATGAATCTGAGAGGTGAGTGTGTGGCTATCTCAACAAAATAGTAAATGTTGAGACATTCAGGATAGCCTCAATGCTGTGGGTAAGAACTCTAAAAATATGAGTTAAAAATATTTAATTTTCAACTATGCAAAATATAAGGATGCAGTATGAATTTTTAAGGAGCGTCACAGATATGGAAGAGCAGAGGCAGCTACACTATATGCAGCTTGTTAGAAAAAAATAAAAAGACAGGCAGATACAAAGGCAAAAAAGTTTCCTGAGTTTAAGATCAGCCTGGAGCAAAGGAAAATAATGTCTAGAAGGTGTTTGGAATGGTAGTCTTAGAACAGGATTCCACCCAACTAAGTTTACAAAGGCAGGCAAATCTCTGATTTTTTTTATTTGCAATGTTAAAAAATGTGCTTGCTGTCCTTTTCCTAAGACTCAAGAGGTCAAGAGCCTAAGCAGCATGGAATGCTGGTTCCTTGAATGGTCAAGAAAGACCCTAGAGTAAATGACTGAATTGATATGTAAATAAAAGACTGGGATTTGGTCTGCATGAAATGAGCTATCAGAAAAAGTCCTTTTCAGAATTGTTTCTAGCAAAAGTTGAACTGTCTGAAGGTCTCTGGAGAGCAGAGATCTTTAGGAATTTCTTCTGGCAGCTATCCAGAGAAAGCTGTCTGAAGTGTGAACACAGGTCTTTTTAGAATGTTTTCTTCGATTTCTTTCTTCAAGGACTTGAAGTTCCTGTCCTACAGATCTTTTGCTTGTTTGGTTAGAGTTATGCCAAGGTACTTTATGTTGTTTGTGGCTATTGTGAAGGGTGTTATTTCCCTAACTTCTTTCTCAGCCTGCTTGTCCTTTGAGTACAAGAAGGCTACTGATTTGCTTGAGTTAATTTTATAACCAGCCACTTTGCTGAAGTTGTTTATCAGCTGTAGAAGTTCTCTGGTGGAGTTTTTTTGGGTCACTTAAGTAAACTATCATATCATCTGCAAATAATGATACTTTGACTTCTTCCTTTCCAATAAAATTACAAAGTTTCTGCAAGGCAAAGGACACTGTCAGAAGGACAAAACGACAACCAACAAAGTGGGAAAAGATCTTCACCAACCCCACATCCGACAGAGGGCTAATATCCAATATATACAAAGAACTCAAGAAGTTAGACCCCAAAGAACCAAATAACCCTATCAAAAAATGGGGTACAGAGCTAAACAAAGAATTCTCACCAGAAGAAATTTGGGTGGCTGAGAAACAAATTAAGAGATGTTCAACATCATTAGTCATCAGAGAAATGCAAATCAAAAAAAACCCTGAGATTCCACCTCACACCAGTCAGAATGGCTAAGATTAAAAACTCAAGAAACAACAAATGCTGGTGAGGATGAGGAGAAAGAGGAACACTCCTCCACTGTTGGTGGGATTGCAAAATGGTAAAACCGCTCTGGAAATCAGTGTGGTGGTTCCTCAGAAAATTGGGCATGTCCCTTCCAGAGGACCCTGGCATACCACTCCTGGGCATATACCCAGAGGATTCCCCTGCATACAATAAAGACACATGCTCCACTATGTTTATAGCAGCCTTGTTTATAATAGCCAGAAATTGGAAGGAGCCCAAATATCCCTCAAAGGAGGAATGGATACAGAAAATGTGGTATATTTATACAATGGAATACTACTCAGCAATTAAAAATAATGAATTCATGCAATTTGTAGGTAAATGGTTAGATCTGGAAAATATCATCCTGAGTGAGTTAACCCAATCACAAAAGAATGCACATGAAATGCAATCACTGATAAGTGGATATTAATGAGCCCAGAAGACCTAAATACTCAAGGCACAATTAGCAAGTCAAATGATTCCCAAGAAGAAAGGAGAGGACCCTGGGCCTGTAAAGATTGGATTCAGTTTTGTAGAGAAACTGTGGGGGGAGGGGGAATGATTGGGGAATAGTTGGGGGGAGAGGACCTATGGGACATAGGGAGGGGGGAACTGGGAAAGGGGAAAGCCTTTGGAATGTAAACATTGAATATAGAAAATAAAAATTAAAAAAATATGATAAAAAAAAGAATGTTTTCTAGCAGCTATCCAGAGAACTGCATGAAAAGTTCTATAACTCTTATAGAATGTAGTCTGGCTTGCTTATTTTAATGAGAAAATACGAGAATATATGAATGTTTTTAGTAGCTATTCTGACTTTGATCAGAAAACTCATAAGCTCTCCAGAGAGCTTTCAGAATTTTTTCTAGCATGAGACAGCTGCTTCTTTTCATGTTCTGTTTTATAACTCATGTCTACTATCTTTGTCCTGTCTTCCCACCTCACTGTTCACTTAGTCTTTCTTATTTTTGTTAATGATGTCCTGAATGAACCCATTTAAGTGTAAAATCATACATTGTTGGATAGAGTCTGCATATGAGAAAAACTATGAGGCGGTATGACTTTGATCAATATTATACATTTTAAGTCCACAGATTTTCCTGTAAGGTTTTAAACTTCATTTCACTTTAGAGTTAAATTGTGTGTGTGTGTGTGTGTGTGTGTGTGTGTGTGTGTGTGCCTGTATGTCTGTGTGTGTCTGTGTGTGTCTGTGTGTGTGTGTTTATGAGATTTTCCCATTTCACTCATTATCAATGCACAACTATGTTGATTGTAGTAATTTCCTATAGTGAATGAAGCTATAATAAACATGAATGTAAATATCTCTGTGGTATGTTATGGAGTTCTCTGGGTATTTGCCTAGAAGTAAAATATCTATATCATATTGTTGCTCTATTTTGCGCTTTTTCTTTTTCTTGTTTTGAAAAATCTCTAAAATGATTACCACAGTATCTTAATGAATTTATGTACTCAACCACAAGGGTTCCCTTCTCTCCACATTCTTTCCAACATCCATTGTCATTTGATGGCAGCCATCCTGAGTAGATTATATGACACCTCAAAGTAGCTTTATATTGAATTTTCCAATGACTAGGGATACTGAATACTTTAAAAAACAGCTATTAATAATTCACGCTTCTGTTTCTCAAGACTCTCTATGCCTCTCATTTGCTTACTTGTTAATTGGCAGTTTGGTTTCAGTGCTATTTAATGCCTTCAAATGAACTCGATTATTAACCCCTTTTAAATTGTTGCTGACAAAGATTTTTCTCTTGTTGTGTGAGGTGTTTGCTCTACTTTTTCTTTCTCTTGTTCTCGGATATTTTTTTTGTTTTGTTTTCAAGTATACATCTACCAATATTTAAGGTTAGCCACTGTGCTGTTGGTGTTCTAAATAAAAATGTCTTTCCCATTTCAATATATTCAAGGGTACATCATGAGTTTTCTTCTAAAAGATCCTGCATTTTAGGGTTTACATGTAAGTCTATGATCTATCTTAAGTTTAATTTTAAACAAGGTGAAAGATATAAGTCAAATTTCATCATCTGCAAATACAGATCCAGTTCAGCCAGAAGCAATTGTTGAATGGGTTATTTTCACCCTAAGCATGTTTTTACTTTGTTTGTAAAAATTAAGTGAACATTTTATTTCAGGTTCCTCTATTCTATCCCATTAGTTCACATGTTTGTGTATAATGATAGTGTCAGGCTCTCTTCATAGTATACTTTGAGAAAATTCTCATATTGTTTTCTTCTCTATGTGAGAAATATGGGATGCCAATTTTTGGTAGTTATTGAATTAATTCTGTAAATTAATTTAGATAGTATAGATATTGTCACAATATTAATTCTACCAGTCCAGAAACATGGGGTATTTTTCCATACTCTGATATCTTCTGTGGTTTCACTTTCCAGTATTTCCAGAGATTTAATTGTACAATTATATTTCTAAATACTTACTTTGATGGAAGTGAGTTGTGATAGAATATTTTTCTGAATTTCTTTCTCTGAGAGTAGAATATTATTATTAAAAATTTACTCTTTGAAATACTGAATTTGTTTCTTGAAAATTTCATGTGTTTAAGTCTAAGAGTTTTCTAGTACACTCAATATGGTCTTTGGAATAAAACGTCATGTCTTTACAGCTGAATAATATTCCACAGTATACATGCAACACATTTTTATTATCCATTTATCCACTAAGTCACTTTTAAGCTGTTTCTATATCTGGCTATTTTAAATAAAGCAGTAATAAACATCATTCAACAAGTATCTGTGGAACATTGTTCTTTTCAATACATATCTAAGAGTAGAGTAGGTAGATAATCTGGTGTATATGTTTTAGAATTTTTTATCTTTCTTCATATAGATTTGCATTCCCATTAACAATGACTGAATGTTCTGTAATCTTACCAACATTTATTATTAGTTGCTTTGTGGATTTTTAGCCATTTTGAATGGACTAAGATAAACTATCAATGTAATTTTAATTGCATATCCCTAATTGCTGAGGATGGTGAATACTTTTTGAAGTGTTTATTAGCAAGTTTTATTTCTTCTAATGAGAATTTTCTACTCAGATCACTACCTGACTTGCTATTTGGGTTGTATCTTTCCCTGACTCTTTGTTATTTGATATTTATCTATCTATCCATCTATCTATCTATACTTATATAGTTATATAGTTACATAGTTATATATAACTATATGTAGCTACATGTAGTTACATACTGTTTTAACTATATATAATAGCTATATAAGTATATGTAGATTTATAGTTATATAGAGATATAAATATGTAGATGGAGTAATATGTGAATGAAAGATTCCCATTCCATGTGTTTCCTCTTCACTAAACTGATTGCTGCCTTAGGTGTGCAGAAACATTTTAATTTTATTAGGTCCCTTTTGGCAGTGGTTGACTTTAATTCCTTTGCTCCTGGACCTTGCTAAGAAAATCTTCTACTACACTTATATCATTTAGAATACTGCCTATGTTTCCTTCTAGCAGCTTAGAATTGCAGCCTTGATCCACTGAAATCTAATTTTATTGCAGGGTAATATATACTTGTATCATTTCCATCTTCAAATGCAGATATACAGCAAGTTTATTAAATATGCTCTATTTTCTACATTGTATTTTTTCTTCTTTGTTAACACTTTGTCATATCTACAGAGGCCCGTATTTATAAGTACACATATTTGTGTCTACATGTTGGTTATCGGTCCTGTGTCTATTTGTTTTGTTACAAAGGCCCTATAATCTGTTTAAGGTCCAAAACAGTATGTCCTCTAGTATTCTTCATTTTGCTAAGGATCGTGTTTGATGCCTTCATTTTTTCCTTATTTTATATGTATATTGGGAATTTTTAAACCTGTTTTTGTGAATGAGAGGAGGATATTTAGTGAGATTACATTGAAGCTGTGAAATGTTTTTTGTGAGATGGTTATTTTCACAGTATTCATTTTACCATACTAGGAAAAGGTGGTATCTAACTTAATGTTTTGTTTGTTTGTTTTTTGTCTTTGTTTGTTTTTAGTGTCCTCTCATTCCCTTTCTTCAGAACATTGAAGGTTCTCCTGTGGAGGTCTTTTACCCTCCACGTTACTTTTTTCCAAGATATTTTATTGTGTGTGATGCTACTATAAATGTGCCCATGATTTCCCTACTACCTTGTTTATTATTATTGTATTAAATGTATACTGATTTTTATTAGTTGGCTTTGTTCCATGTCATTTTGTTGATTTTGATGATTGTTTCTAAATGTCTTCTTGTAGAGTTTGGAAATTTTTCTATGTATATTATATTTCCTATCATGTCATTTGTAAATTTAACTTTATTTCTTATTTTAATCCTTTAATATCCTTCTCTTGCTTAGTGACATCAGCTAGTACTTTGAATACTATATTGAAAAGAAGTGAGGCTGGTGAGAAGCCCTATCTTACTCCTGTTTTAATGAAATTGCTTTTAGATTTTAATCTATATTATAGATCTTGCATCTACAGCTCAGGTAACAGAGCAGAAGTGGAGGTGGGAAAGTTATAAAAGTCAGAATACTGGGAAGGGTGCTATCCCATAGAAATAAAAGCAAAAACAAGACTGGAAAAATGACAATACCAATGGACATACATATATGGAAGGGGAAATTATTCACAAGATCCTGCTCGTACACAAAAACTCATAGGCAACTAATAACTGCTATAAGAAGGAAAATTAATATCTCCAAGGAATGACCTCCCTCATTGCTTGTTCCTTCATATATATATAAAATGAATACAAACTTCTCAGTCCCTAGGGTGTTATTTATATGTGTCAGGACTACTTCTTTACTATTGGATAACCAATTGGATAACCTCTTCTCTACAGGAAACTATTTCACTCTCAACATTTTTTTATTTCCTTATAGTTCTTTCTGTAGACTTGAACCCCAACACATGTATATTGTATATATATATATATATATATATATATATATATATATATGTATATATATATATACATATAGTGTGTTAGTGAGAATTTATAAGTATATCGGCATTCTTAGGAGACATTACCACAGCAAACTCCTCATTCCTCTAACTCTTATAATTATTTCATATCATCTTCTACAATAATCTGTGAGCCTTAAGTGCAGGAGTGTTTTATAGTTGTGCAGTTGGGAATGAGATCAACAACTCTATATGTTGACAAATTGTGATTTTCTATAATGGTCTTCATCTGCTGCAAAGACTTGTTTCCATGATGAGGTGCAACATTACACTAATCTGTTGGCATAAGAACAAATATTTGGGATATTTTTTGAATTATGTTTATTTGGTAAATCAGTGTTGCAGGTTCTCCTTCAAGATTAGTGACTTCATTAGACCTGGAGAATTGGCTAAGTTTTCTGTACTGGAAACATTTACTTCCTATTGAATGTATAGTGTCAAAGTATGCATACAACTACTGTATTCTTACAATTATTGTCCCATGCCGATCATTGTTATTGTTCATAAGTGTCACAGCTGTGTAGAACTATTGTTTGTTTTACTCCTTCAGAGAAGACTTTCAGGTCAAATCCAGCTTATGGACTTCTGGGCCTGCTGTCTGAGCACATGGCTTCTTCAGCAACAGAGACTTACTCCCACCTCTGCGAGGTGGGGGTGCAACCAAGGGCAACAGCGATGGCCTGCAATGTTTTGGGAGTCTCTTGGACAGCTCTGAACAGCAACATAAGATAGTCTCCTGCTGGTATTAGGGTCTTTAATAAATGGTACTTGGATCTTGGTGGGAACATTGATAGCTCATATAGAATAATTATACTTACACACTAACTCAAATTCATATACACATTTTTAAGTAGAAAGATAATTTAATTCCTTAATATTTTGTTTGGCACACTTCTGACTACCCTTGTTTTTCTTCTGTATTTAAGTAGAGCCATGTGTCCTAATTTTAACATTTCCCCATTTTTCCATTTCTCCTATTAGATTATTTATACATTGCTATTTTCCTCACTATAACATCTCTATCACCTTTGCCTGGAAGAGATTCCTTTTTAGCTTTTTGGTTTCTAAAGTTATTATTGCTTATATACTTACATGTTCAGATTTTGAGCTAGGTGGTTTATTACATTTATTGACTTATATATCTTATATGATCCTTTCATTTTAAGGATAAAGCCAACTGAGTTATAGTGGATAATCTTTCCATGTATTTTTGTTTTCTGTTTTCAAGAGTTTTTGTTTTTGAGCAATTTTGAGTCTATATTCATCAAGACCTTATATGGTAGTTTTCATTATTATTATTATTATTATTATTATTATTATTATCATCATCATCATCATCATCATCATTATTGTTGTTGTTATTAATTTACTGTCTTTACTTGTTTTGGTATTAATATGATACTGGCTTCATAGAATGAATTTGGGAGTGCCACCATGCTGCTCAGGGGGGAAAGCTCTCCCAAGATGTCCTCCTACATTTACAATAATCTTCACTAGGAAGAGCAAAGGAGCTGAATATGGTTACAGGGGATGTGTCTGAGCCATCCAGGAAGGTATGAGATTGGGTAGCTTGGAAAAGCTGGCACTGATGGTAATAAAGCAGGAGACCTGGATCTGCCTTTCAATGGCTGTGCAGTGGTGTGGATACAGGAAGATGATCCTATCCCTTACCACATGAGGCAGTGGAAGTGCTATTGCTAGAACTTGACTGGGCATTGTCTCAGGGCATGAAAACAAGAGAGCTGGACCTACTTCACACTGGCTGCAGCACTTTGAAGAGTGCCTCCCAGAACTTGCCCACACAGCATAGTAGAACTTGACCTGGTGGTGTTAGAACAGGAGAGCTGGCCCCGAAGACATAAGACAGGGAAAGCAGGACCAATTCATTACTAGTTGCATCAGTGCTAGCCAGTGCTGGTGAGTTCATACTGGTGGGGTGGGTAAGGGAAAGTTGGTTGACTAAACAACTCTGTGGATACTCAGGCCCAGAGCCAGGGCTTTGAGGAGTCCCACCCCAACACCTACTCTATTTATGGTGGATAACATAAAGGAGGATCCTCCAAAACCAAAGATAAAAGATCTCCACAGCACAGGGAAACAACAGGATATCTGAGAGAAGTTCCACATAGGATCTTATACTGAAAGAGTAACAGATTTACTGCAATGAAGTTTTGAAAGAAAAGCCATTTGGGCAAAACTGTATTGAGTGTGTGTGTGCGTGTGCGTGCATGCGTGCGTGCGTGTGTGCATGTGTTTTTGTTTGTGTATGTGTCATACACCACAAGGGTGGAGTACAGATATGGAAGGAAAGGGAGATGAGTGAAATTGGGGTGCATGAGGATAATTCACAAAGGATTGATATTTAAAAAGTAAACTTTGGAAATAAATCCTCTGTTTCTCTTTCTATCTTTCTTTCTTTTTTCTCTCTTTGTTTTTTCCTTTCCTGTTTTTCATTGCTCCCTTTTATTTGAATTGATTTATGAAGTATTGGATAGGTAGGTAGATAGATAGATAGATAGATAGATAGATAGATAGATAGATAGATAGAGATATATACATTTAGATATAGCTATAGCTATATACATATAGCTATAGATATAGCTATAGATATAGCTATAGATGTAGATGTAGATATAGATATAGATATAGATATAGATATAGATATAGATATAGATATAGATGATGTAGATATAGATATAGCTATAGATATATTCTTTGAAGTATTGACAGAATTCTGCAGTGAATCGATCTGGCCCTAGCCTAAATTTTCTTTCTTTCTTTCTTTCTTTCTCTCTCTCTCTCTCTCTCTCTCTCTCTCTCTCTCTCTCATTTATTTTATCTTATTTTGTGGATGGGTTTTTCCCTACTGTTTCCATTCATTCATTTGATTCCATCAAATCATATATATTTAGATTCTGAATTTTTTTATTTAAAACCAGACCTGAGCACCTCTGTAGTGGATTAGCATTATCCTCCTTGTATTCTAATAATTCAAGTCCCCAAAACTGGTTGCCCCAGAAATGAGAGAGTCTGGATGTACATTAGGTGAGTGACCCTAAACCCAGTTAATCATGATTGGTAAGTAAAAATGGCAACAGACAAAAGCTGGGCAGGAGGGAAATAGGTGGGTTTGAGGTTTTGAGGCTTGCAGAGAAAGGACCATAAAAAGGAGGAGAGAGAAACTACCATAGGGTAAAGGAGAAGTTTTGACAGAGGAAGAGAAGTGGCCATGGGTTAAAAAAGAGAAGAGTGTGGTCCTCAGGGCTGCCCAATTGGAGCTAAGAGGAGCACAGATGAAACATAGTGGGGATATCAATAGGGAAATAGATTCTAGCAACACAGAGAGTAGGTGGCTGCCTAGCTCTGGTGAGGTTTAAGGCTTATTGAAAATAGTGGCAGACTTCAACAACCCACTCTCATCAAAGTACAGATCATGGAAACAAACTAAACATAGACACAGTTAAATTCACAGAAATTATAAACAAAATGAATTTAACAGATATCTATAGAACATCTTATCCTAAAATAAAATAACGTACCTTCTTCTCAACACATCAGGGTACCTTCTCCACAATTGAACATACAATCAGTAACAAAACAGGCCTCAACAGATACAAGAAGATAGAAATAACCCTATGCACCCTGTATTAGTCAGGGTTCTCTAGAGTCACAGAACGTATGGGTAGTCTCTATATAGAGAGGGAATTTGTTGATGACTTACAGCTTGTAGTTCAACTTCCCAATAATGATAAGCAGCAGCTGTGGATGAAAGTCCAAGGATCTAGCAGTTGCTCAGTCCCACAAGGCAAGCAGGTAAGAAATAGTGAGAGTAAGTCTTCCTTCTTCCAATGTCTTTTTTTATTTTTATTATTGGATATATTCTATATTTACATTTCATTTCCCTTTTTCTGGTTCCCCATCCCCCAAAGGTCCCACATGCCCTTTCGCTCCTCCTGTTCCCCCATCCACCCCTTCCCACTTCCCTGTTCTTGTATTCCCCTACACTGATGTTTGATCCTTTCCAGCACCAGTGTCCACTCCTTCCTTCTTGTCGGATATCATTTGATATGTGGATTGTGTCTTTGGTGTCCCAAGATTCTAGGCTAATATCCACTTATCAGTGAGTGCATACCATGGGTATTCTTTTGAGACTGGGTTACCTCACGCAGTATGATGTTCTCCAGCTCCATCCATTTCTCTAAGAATTTCGTGAATTCATTTTTTAATGGCTCAATAGTACTCCATTGTGTACATATACCACAGTTTTGGATCCATTTCTCCATTGAGGGACATCTGGGTTCTTTCCAGCTATTGGCTATTATAAATAAGGCTGCAATGAACATAGTGGAGCATGTATCCTTATTGCATGCTGGGGAATCTTCTGGGTATATGCCCAGGAGTGGTATGGCTGGGTCCTCTGGAAGTATCATGTCCAGTTTTGTGAGAAAACGCCAGACTGATTTCTAGAGTGGTTGTACCAGGTTGCAGTCCCACCAGCAGTGGAGGAGTGTTCCTCTTTCTCCACATCCTCGCCAACACCTGATGTCTTCTGAGTTTTTTGTCTTAGCCATTCTGACTGGTGTGAGGTGAAATCTCAGGATTGTTTTGATTTGCATTTCTCTAATGACTAATGATGTTGAACATTTTTAAGTTGTTTCTCAGCCATTAGAATTTCTTCAGGTGAAAAGTCTTTGTTTAGTTCTGTACCCCATTTTTGGATAGGGTTATTTGGTTTTCTGGGGTCTAACTTCTTGAGTTCTTTGTATACATTGGATATTAGCCCTCTGTCGGATGTGGGGTTGGTGAAGATCTTTTCCCAATTTGTTGGTTGACGATTTGTCCTTTTGACAGTGTCTTTTGCCTTACAGAATCTTTGTAATTTTATGAGGTTCCATTTGTCTCTTCTTGATCTTAGAGCATAAGCAATTGGTGTTCTGTTCAGGAATTTTCCCCCTGAGCCAATGTCCTCAAGGGTCTTCCCCAGTTTCTTTTCTATTAGTTTTAGTGTGTCTGGTTTTATGTGGAGGTCCTTGATCCACTTGGAGTTGAGCTTAGTGCAAGGAGATAAGAGTGGATCAATTCTCATTCTTCTGCATGCTGACCTCCAGTTGAGCCAGCACCATTTGTTGAAAAGGCTATCTTGGGGACCCTGAACCAGCGGTAGTGGCAGGCCTCCATATTGCAACCAGGACACAGCTGGAGAGGCCCAGGTAAACAGATTCCATCCAGGGCTACCGCGCTCGGGGGAATCTGCTAGGCTCTCACCACCAGGCAGGCCCAGCTCTGCCTGCAGCGGCTCTGCTGGACCTCCCCGCGACCTCAGGCCATGCACCGAGGCAGCCTGTGGCAGCCAGCTCCCGGGACCCTGGACCAGCAGTAGCGGCAGGCCTCCATATTGCAACCAGGAAACAGCTGGAGAGGCCCAGGTAGACAGATTCCATCCGGGGCTACCGCGCAGGGGATCGGCTAGGCTCTCCCTGCCAGGCAGGCCCAGCTCCGCCCACCGAGGCTCTGCTGGACCTCCCAGCAACCTCAGGCCATGCACCGAGGCAGCCTGTGGCAGCCAGTGGCAGCCAGCTCCCGGGACCCTGGACCAGCGGTAGCGGCAGGCCTCCATATTGCAACCAGGACACAGCTGGAGAGGCCCAGGTAGACAGATTCCATCTGGGGCTACCGCGCAGGGGGATCTGCTAGGCTCTCCCTGCCAGGCAGGCCCAACTTCGCCCGCCAAGGCTCTGCTGGACTTCCCCGCGAACTCAGGCCGTGCACCAAGGCAGCCGGTGGCAGCCAGCTCGTGATCCCTTTGAGCAGCAGTCACACATAACCACCAGTAGAGAAACAACAGGTGAGCCCAGCCTCAAGGGAGTTTCAAACACCAGCCAGTGACAACAAGGCCAACTAACACCAGAAATAACCAGATGGCAAAAGGAAAACGAAGGAACGTTACTAACAGAAATCAAGGCAACATGACAGCATCTGAACCCAGTTCGCCAACAACAGGAAGTCCTGGATACCCCCAAAACACCAGAAAAAAAAGACTTGGATATAAAATCACTGACAGGATGCTGGTAGCTGAACACATAGAAAAATCTCGTAAAGAAATAGAGGAGAAAATCGATCAAAAGTTAGAAGCCTTTACAAGGCAAATACAAAAATCACTTCAAGAAATTCAGGAGAAGATGGATCAAAAAGAAGAAGACAATAAGGAAGAAAGACAAAAATCACTTAAAGAAATACAAAAGAACAAGGGCCAATAAGTAGAAGCTATGAAAGAGGAAACACAAAAATCTATTAAAGAAATACACGAAAACACAATCAAGCAAGCGAAAGATCTGAGCATATCCATCCAGGTACTAAGAACAGAAGTAGAAACAACTAAGAAATTGCAGAGGGAGACAACATTGGAGTAGAAAACCTTGGGAAGAAATCAGGGGCCATAGATGCAAATATCAACAATAGAATACAAGAGATAGAAGACAGAATCTCAGAAGCCGAAGATACCATAGGAACCATTGATTCAACAGTCAAAGAAAATACTAAATTCAAAAAGGTTATAACCCAAAACATCCAGGAAATCCAGGACACAATGAGAAGACCAAACCTAAGGATTATAGGTATAGACGAGAGTGAAGATTTACAAGTTAAAGAGCCAGCAAATATCTTCTACAAAATTATGGAAGAAAATTTCCCCAACCTAAAGAGAGAGATGCCCATGAATATACAAGAAGTCTATAGAACCCCAAACAGACTGGATCAGAACAGAAATACATCCCGTCACATAATAATCAAAACTCCAAATGTAATAAACAAAGAAAGAATATTAAAGGCAGCAAGAGAAAAAGGCCAAGTAACATATAAAGGAAGACCTATCAGAATAACACCAGACTTCTCACCTGAGACCATGAAAGCTAGAAGATCTGGGGTAGATATAATGCAAACTCTAAGAGAACACAAACTTCAGCCAAAACTACTTTACCCAGAAAAACTCTCAATCGCCATAGATGAGAGTATTTTGTCAAGGTATTCCATGACAAAACCAAATTTGCACGATACCTTTCCACAAATCCAGCCCTACAAAGGATAATAGGGGTAAAACACCAAGAAAAGGACACAAACTACACCCGGGAAGAAGCAAGATAGAAACCTCCTCTCAACGAACCCAAAAGAAGATAACCTCTCGAATATAAAAAAATAAATAAATGAAATAAATAAATATAATTTCAAAAATGTCTGGAGGTAATAATTACTATTCCTTAATATCTCTTAACATCAATGGACTCAATTCCCTAATAAAAAGACATAGATTAACAGACTGGATACGGAAACAGGACCCTACATTTTGCTGCATACAGGAAACACATCTCAGTGTTAAAGACAAACACTGCCTTAGAGTAAAAGGTTGGAAGACAATTTTACAAGCAAATGGTCTCAGGAAACAAGCTGGAGTAGCCACTCTAATATCAGATAAAATTGACTTCCAACCTAAAATCATCAAAAGAGACTCAGAAGGTCACTTCTTGATGGCCAAAGGGAAAACCCACCAAGAAGAGCTCTCAATACTGAACATCTATGCTCCAAATGCAAGGGCACCCTCATTCGTAAAAGAAACCTTACTAAAGCTTAAAGCACACATTACACCTAACACAATAATTGTGGGTGATTTCAACACTCCACTCTCCTCAAAGGACCAATCAGGAAACTAAACAGGGACACAGTGAAACTAATTGAAACTCTGGACCAATGGGATTTAACAGATATATATATAGAACATTTCATCCTAAAGCTAAAGAATATACCTTTTTCTCAGCTCCACATGGTACCTTCTCCAAAATTGACCATATAATTGCTCACAAGACAGATGTCAACAAATACAAGAAGATCGAGCTAATCCCATGCCTCCTATCAGATCACCATGGAGTAAGAGTGGTCTTCAATAGCAACAAAAACAACAGAAAGCCCACATACACATGGAAACTGAACAATACTCTACTCAATGACACCTTGGTCAAGGAAGAAATAAAAGAAGAAATCAAAGACTTTTTAGAATTCAATGAAAATGAAGGTACAACCTACACAAATCTATGGGACACAATGAAAGCAATGCTAAGAGGAAAACTCATAGCTCCAAGTGCATCCAAAAAGAAACTGGAGAAAGCATACACTAGCAGCTTAATGGCACACCTTAAAGCCCTGGAAGGAAAAGAAGTTAATTCACCCAGGAGGAGTAGAAGACAAGAAATCATCAAACTCGGGGCTGAAATCAATCAAATAGAAACAAAGAGAACCATACAAAGAATCAACAAGACCAGGAGCTGGTTCTTTGAGAAAATCAGCAAGATAGATAAACCCTTAGCCAGACTAATCAAAGGACACAGAGACAGTATACAAATTAACAAAATTAGAAATGAAAAGGGAGACATAACAACAGAAACTGAGGAAATTCAAAAGATCATCAGATCCTACTACAAAGGTCTATACTCAAAATAACTGGAGAATCTGAAGGAAATGGACAATTTCCTAGACAGATAGCAAATACCAAAATTAAATCAGCATCAAATAGATCAGTTAATAGTCCCATAACCCCTAAAGAAATAGAAGGGGTTATAGAAAGCCTCCCAACCAAGAAAAGTACAGGACCAGATGGTTTTAGTGCAGAATTCTACCAGACCTTCAAAGAAGACTTAACACCAATACTTTTCAAACTATTCCACAAAATAGAGACAGAAGTGACACTGCCATACTCATTCTTTGAAGCCACAATTACGCTAATACCTAAACCACAAAAAGATCCAACAAAGAAAGAACTACAGGCCAATTTCTCTTATGAATATTGATGCAAAAATACTAAATAAAATTCTTGCCAACCGAATCCAAGAGCACACCAAATTGATCATTCACCATGATCAAGTAGGCTTCATCTCAGGGATGCAGGGATGGTTCAATATACGGAAATCCATCAATGTAATCCACTACATTAACAAACTAAAAGAAAAAAAAACACATGGTCATCTCATTAGATGCTGAAAAAGCATTCGACAAAATTCAGCATCCTTTCATGCTAAAAGTCTTGGAAAGAGCAGGAATTCAAAGCCCATACCTAAACATAGTAAAAGCAATATACAGCAAACCAGTAGCCAACATCAAAATAAATGGAGAGAAACTTGAAGCAATCCCACTAAAATCAGGGACTAGACAAGGCTGCCCTCTCTCTCCATATCTTTTCAATATAGTACTTGAAGTTCTAGCGAGAGCAATTAGACAACATAAGGAAGTCAAAGGGATACAAATTGGAAAGGAAGAAGTCAAACTATCATTATTTGCAGATGATATGATAGTTTACTTAAGAGACCCAAAAAACTCCACCAGAGAACTTCTACAGCTGATAAACAACTTGCAAAGTGGCTGGTTATAAAATTAACTCAAGCAAATCAGTAGCCTTCTTGTACTCAAAGGACAAGCAGGCTGAGAAAGAAGTTAGGGAAATAACACCCTTCACAATAGCCACAAACAACATAAAGTACCTTGGCGTAACTCTAACCAAACAAGCGAAAGATCTGTACAACAGGAACTTCAAGTCCTTGAAGAAAGAAATCGAAGAAGACCTCAGAAGATGGAAAAATATTTCTTGCTCCTGGATTGGCAGGATCAATATAGTAAAAATGGCCATCTTGCCAAAAGCAATATACAGATTCAATGCGATTCCCATCAAAATCCCAACTCAATTCTTCATAGGTCTAGAAAGAGCAATTCTCAAATTCATCTGGAGCAACAAAAACCCAGGATAGCTAAAACTATTCTCAACAATAAAAGGACTTCTGGGGGAATCAGTATCCCTGACCTTAATCAGTACTACAGAGCAATTGTGTTAAAAACTGCATGGTATTGGTACAGCAACAGGCAAGTGGATCAATGGAATAGGATTGAAGACCCAGAAATTAACCCACAGACTCATGGTCACTTGATCTTTGATAAAGGAGCCTCAACCACCCAATGGAATAAAGATAGCCTTTTCAACAAATGGTGCTGGTTCAACTGGAAGTCAACATGCAGAAGAATGCGAATTGACCCACTCTTATCTCTTTGCACTAAAATCAACTCCAAGTGGATCAAGGACCTCCACATAAAACCAGACACACTGAAACTATTAGAAAAGAAACTTGGGAAGACCCTGGAGGACATAGGCACAGGGGGAAAGTTCCTGAACAGAACACCAATAGCTTATGCACTAAGATCAAGAATTGATAAATGGGACCTCATAAAATTACAAAGTTTCTGCAAGGCAAAGGACACTGTCAGAAGGACAAAACTGACAACCAACAAAGTAGGAAAAGATCTTCACCAACCCCACATCCGACAGAGGGCTAATATCCAATATATACAAAGAACTCAAGAAGTTAGACCCCAAAGAACCAAATAATCCTATCAAAAATGGCGTACAGAGCTAAACAAAGAATTTTCACCAGAAGAAATTCGGATGGCCGAGAAACACCTTAAGAGATGTTCAACATCATTAGTCATCAGGGAAATGCAAATCAAAACAACCCTGAGATTCCACCTCACACCAGTCAGAATGGCTAAGATTAAAAACTCAAGAGACAACAAGTGCTGGTGAGGATGTGGAGAAAGAGGAACACTCCTCCACTGTTGGTGGGATTGCAAAATGGTAAAACCGCTCTGGAAATCAGTTTGGCGGTTCCTCAGAAAATTGGGCATGTCACTTCCAGAGGACCCTGGCATACCACTCCTGGGCATATACCCAGAGGATTCCCCTGCATACAATAAAGACACATGCTCCACTATGTTTATAGCAGCCTTGTTTATAATAGCCAGAAATTGGAAGGAGCCCAAATATCCCTCAAAGGAGGAATGGATACAGAAAATGTGGTATATTTATACAATGGAATACTACTCAGTAATTAAAAATAATGAATTCATGCAATTTGTAGGTAAATCGTTAGACCTAGAAAATATCATACTGAGTGAGTTAACCCAATCACAAAAGAATACACATGAAATGCAATCACAGATAAGTGGATATTAATGAGCCCAGAAGCCCTAAATACTCAAGGCACAATTAGCAAGTCAAATGATTCCCAAGAAGAAGAAAGGAGAGGACCCTGGGCCTGTAAAGATTGGATTCAGTTTTGTAGAGAAACCGTGGGGGGAGGGAAAATGATTGGGGAATAGTTGGGGTGAGAGGAATTATGGGATGTGTTGTGGGGGGGAACTGGGAAAGGGGAAAGCCTTTGGAATGTAAACATAGAATATAGAAAATAAAAATTAATAAAAAATAAAGAAAAGGCTATCTTTTTTCCACTGGATGTTTTCAGCTCCTTGTCAAAGATCAATTGGCCATAGATTTGTGGGTTCAATTCTGGATCTTCAATCCTATTCCATTGATTCACCTCACTGTACCAATACCATGCAGTTTTTAACACTACTGCTCTGTAGTATTGATTGAGGTCTGGGATATTTATTCCCCCAGAAGTTCTTTTACTGTTGATGATAGTTTTAGCTATCCTGTGTTTTTTGTTATTCCAGATGAATTTCCAATGTCTTTATAACAGTCTCCAGCAGATGGTGTGACCCAGGATAAAGGCATGTGTCACCACGCCTTTAACCCCAGATGATCTTGAACTCAGAGATCTCCTTATCTTAATCTTCTGGAATTCATAGTCACTATGCTTCAAGATCCCCATGCCAAGATTCAGGTCAGAAACTTGTATCTCAGCTTCCAGATTAGATCATAGGTGAGCCTTCCAATTCTGGATTGTAGTTCATTCCAGATATAGTCAACTTGACAACCAGGAATAGCCACTACACACACTATCAGATGAGTATGGACTAAGGCTGCGTTTCAATGACAACAAAAACAACCTAAATCCCCCATACACGTGGAAGCCATACAACACTCTACTCAAATAAAGAAAGAAATTAAAGAATTTTTAGAATTTAATGAAAATGAAGGCACAACATACCCAAACTTATGGGACACAATAAAAGCAATGCTAAGAGGAAAATTCATAGCTCTTATTGCCTCCAAAAAGAAACTGGAGAAAGCATACACTAGTAGCTTATCAGCACACCTGAAAACTCTAGAACAAAAAGCAACAAATACACTCAAGTAGAATAGAGACCAGGAAATAATCAAACTCAGGGCTGAAGTCAATTAAATAGAAACAAAGATAACTATACAAAAAAAAAAAATCAAACAAAACAGGAACTGGTTCTTTTAAAAAAAAATCAACAAGAAAGATAAACACTTAGCCAGACTAACCAGAGGCAACATTGACAATATCTAAATTAACAAAATCTGAAAAGGGAGAGATTACAAAAAAACTGAAGAAATTAAAAAAAAAAAAGACATCAGATCCTACTACAAAAGCCTATACTCAACAAAGTAGGAAAATCTGGATGAAATGGACAATTTTCTAGACAGATACCAAGAACCAAATTTAATCAGGATCAGATGAACTATCTAAACAGTTCCACATCCCCTAAAGAAATAGAAGCAGTCATTAAAAGTCCCAACCAAAAAGCCCAGGAATGATCTTGCCTCGGGGCACCACAGATAGCTAACAGCTAATGCCAGGTGTGCTGACAGAGTCCGAGGCTAACATTGCTTGGGTCCTATCCTGTCAGGTTTTTGCCTGTATGCCTACCCGGTTGTGCACGAACTCGCTCAGGGGTCTTTGCCCAGCTTACAGCAGACAGCTAACAGCTAACTCCAGGTACGCTGACTTAGTCCAAAGCAAACGTCACTCAGGTCCTATCCCCGCAGGCTTTTGCCAGCACCCAGAGCCTGAGCAGCTTGGCTGGCAATCTGTAAGCTGAACCAGTCATACACCAACCCAGTGGGGGGGGGGTCATCTGCCCTACAGAGTAATCAGTACTTGGATAAGGTCCCTGCAGCACCCACCATCTGCACTCCCTGAAGGAGCAGACAGGCAACACCAGGCTCACAGAGACAACCCGAGTATAGCATTCTTTGGGTCAGGACACATTAGGACTCCAAGGGCACCCAAGAGGAGGGTAGCACATCAGCAACCTGAGCCAGGAGGAACCCAGATATCCAGGTGTGGAATTAGCCTTACAGATTCACAGGAGGTTCAAACACCATCCAGTGACAAGACCAACTAACACCAGAGATAGTCAGCTGGCAAAAGGCAAACATAGGAACATTACTAATAGAAAACAAAGCAACAAGGCAGCATCTGAACCCAATTCTCAGACAACTCCAACACAACAGAAAAACAAGACTTGGATTTAAAATCACTGGTCATGATGCTGTTAGAGGAACACAAGAAGGACATAAATAAATCTCTTAAACAAATACAGGGGGTGCCATCTTGCCTTGGGGCACTGCAGGCGGCTGGCAGCTGTAGCCAGATGCATGGACAGAGTCTTAACCTTACATCAACTACCCTGTCAGGCTCTTGCCAGCACCCAGAGCCAGAGCAGCTTTGCGGCAGGAGGTCTGTGCACCAACAGCTCAGCTCTGCCAACTGCTGGGGTGCAGCATGATCAGCTTACAAAGGAGGGCACCATCTTGCCTCGGGGCACTGTGGGTGGCTGGCAGCTCTAGCCAGGTGCGTGGACAGAGTCTTAACCCAACATAGACTACCCCGTCAGGCTCTTGCTGGCACCCAGAGCCAGAGCAGCTCGGCGGTGGGAGGTCTGTGCACCAACAGCTCTGCTCTGCCAACTGCAGGGGTCCAGCTCGAGGCTTGCAGAGGAGGGCGCCATCTTGCCTTGGGGCACTGCAGGTAGCTGGCAGCTGTAGCCAGGTGTGTAGACAGAGTCATAGCCCAACATCAACTACCCTGTCAGGCTCTTGCCAACACCCAGAGCCAGAGCAGCTCATCTGTGGGAGTTAGGTGCACCAACAGCTCTGCAGTGAATCCAGAGCCAGATCAGGTCTCTGAGCCGACCTGAACAGGAAGCAACTTGCTCGGGGTTTGTGCCTGGAGTACAGCAGGAGGCTGACATCTTGCCTCAGGGCAAACGTACTAAACAAAGAAAGAATATTAAAGGCAGTAAGAGAAAAAGGCCAAGTAACACATAAAGGAAGACCTATCAGAATCACACTAGACTTCTCACCAGAGACCAGGCTGGAAGACAAATTTACAAGCAAATGGTCTCAGGAAGCAAGCTGGAATAGCCATTCTAATATCAGATAAAATTGACTTTCAACCTAAAGTCATACAAAGAGATACAGAAGGTCACTTCTTGCTGGTCAAAGGAAAAATCCATGAAGAAGAACTCACAATTCTAAACATCTATGCTACAAATGCAAGGGCACCCTCATTTGTAAAAGAAACTTTACTAAAGCTCAAAGCACACATTGCAACTAACACAATAATTGTGGGGGACCTCAACACTCCACTATCCTCAATGACCAATCAGGAAAACAGAAACTAAACAGGGACACAGGGAAACTCATTGAAACTTTGGAACAATTGGATTTAACAGATATATATAGAACATTTCATCCTAAAGCTAAAGAATATACCTTTTTCTCAGCACCTCATGGTACCTTCTCCAAAATTGACCATATAATTGGTCACAAGTCAGACCTCAACAAATGTAAGAAGATCAAACTAATCCCATACCTCTTATCTGATCACCATGGAGTAAGAGTGGTCTTCAATAACAACAAAAACAACAGAAAATCCTCATACACATGGAGGCTAAAAAATATTCTACTCAATGATACCTTAGTCAAGGAAGAAATAAAGAAAGAAATGAAAGACTTTCTAGAATTTAATGAAAATGAAGGCACAACGTAACCAAATCTATGGGACAATGAAAGCAGTGTTAAGAGGAAAACTCATAGCCCTGAGTGCCTCCAAAAAGCAACAGGAGAGAGCATATACTAGCAGCTTAATGGAAGAAGAACTCAGAAAATGGAAAAATCTTCCATGCTCGTGGGTTGGCAGGATTAACATAGTTAAAATGGCCATCTTGCCAAAAGCAATCTACAGATTCAATGCAATCCCCATCAAAATCCCAAATCAATTCTTCAAACATTTACAAAGAGCAATTCTCAAATTCATCTGGAATAACAAAAAAACCAGGATAGTTAAAATTATCATCAACAGTAAAAGAACTTCTGGGGGAATAAATATCCCAGACCTCAAGCAATACTACAGAGCAGTAGTGTTAAAAACTGCATGGTATTGGTACAGTGACAGAGAGGTGGATCAATGGAATAGGATCAAAGGCCCAGAATTGAACCCACACATCTATGGCCAATTGATCTTTGGCAAACGAGCTGAAAACATCCAGTGGAAAAAAGATAGCCTTTTCAACAAATGGTGCTGGCTCAAATGGAGGTCAGCATGCAGAAGAATGAGAATTGATCCACTCTTATCTCTTGTACTAAGCTCAAATCCAAGTGGATCAAGGACTTCCACATAAAACCAGACACACTAAAACTAATAGAAAAGAAACTGGGGAAGAACCTTGAGGACATTGGCTCAGGGGGAAAGTTCCTGAACAGAACACCAATTGCTTATGCTCTAAGATCAAGAATAGACAAATGCGACCTCATAAAATTACAAAGTTTCTGTAAGGCAAAAGACACTGTCAAAAGGACAAATCGTCAACCAACAAATTGGGAAAAGATCTTCACAAACCCCACATCTGACAGAGGGCTAATATCCAATGTATACAAAGAACTCAAGAAGTTAGACCCCAGAAAACCAAATAACCCTATCCAAAAATAGGGTACAGAGCTAAACAAAGACTTTTCACCTGAAGAAATTCGAATGGCTGAGAAACACCTTAAAAATGTTCAACATCATTAGTCATTAGAGAAATGCAAATCAAAACAACCCTGAGATTTCACCTCACACCAGTCAGAATGGCTAAGATTAAAAACTCAGGAGACATCAGGTCCTCCACTGCTGGTGGGATTGCAAGCTGTTACAAACACTCTGGAAATCAGTCTGGTGGTTCCTCACAAAACTGGAAACGATACTTCCGGAGGACCCAGCCATACCACTCCTGGGCATATACCCAGAAGATTCCCCAGCATGCAAAAAGGATACATGCTCCACTATGTCCATAGCAGCCTTATTTATAATAGCCAGAAGCTGTAAAGAACCCAGATGTCCAGCCACGGAAGAATGGATATAAAAAAATGTGGTATATAAACACAATGGAGTATTATTCAGTCATTAGAAACAATGAATTCATGAAATTCTTAGAGAAATGTATGGAGCTGAAGAACATCATACTAAGTGAGGTAACCCAGTCTCAAAAGAATACCATGGTATGACTCACTGATAAGTGAACATTAACCTAGACTCTTGGGACACCAAAGACACAATCCACATACCAAATGATGTCCAACAAGAAGGAAGGAGTAGAACCTGGTTCTGGAAAGTCTCAAAGCATCAGTGTAAGGGAACACCAGAACAGGGAAGTGGGAAAGGGTGGATGGGGCAACACGGGGAGGGAAAGGGGTATGTGGGACCTTTGAGGGGCAGGGAACCAGAAAAAGGGAAATGAAATGTAAATATAGAATATATCCAATAAAAAAAAAAGAAATACAGGAGAAAATAGATAAAAAGGTAGAAGCCCTTACAAGGGATACACAAAAATCATTTAAAGAAATTCAGGAGAAAATGGGTCAAAAGATAGAAGCCAATATGGAGGAAATGCAAAAACCACTTAAAAAATACAGGAGAACGTGGGTCAAAAGGCAGAAGTCATGAAAGAGGAAACACAAAATTCTCTCAAAAAGTTACAAGAGAACACAAACAAGCAAGTGAAGGAAATGAGAAAAACCATCCAGAATCTAAAAACAGAAGTAGACACAACTAAGAAATCACAAAGGGAAACAACTTTGGAGATAGAAAACCTTGGGAAGAAATCAGGGGCCATAGTTGCAAATATCAACAGCAGAATACAAGAGATAGAAGAAAGAATCTCAGAAGCCGAAGATACCAGAGGAACCATGGACTCAACAGTCAAAGAACATGCAAAATGCAAAAAGATTGTAACTCAAAATATCCAGGAAATACCGGACAAAATGAGAAGACCAAACCTAAGGATTATAGGTATAGAAGAGAGTGAAGATTTACAACTTAAAAGGCCAGAAAATATCTTCAACAAAATTATGGAAGAAAATTTCCCTAACCAGAGATGCCCATGAATATACAAGAAGCCTACAGAACTCCAAACAAACTGGACTAGAACAGAAATACCTTCCATCACATAATAATCAAAACCCAAAATGTACTAAACAAAGAAAGAAATTTAAAGGGAGTAAAAGAAAAAGGCCAAGTAACATATAAAGGAAGACCTATCAGGATTACACCAGACTTCTCACCTGAGACCATGAAAGCTAGAAGATCCTGGGCAGACCTCATGCAGACTTTAAGAAAACACAAATGCCAGCCAGAACTACTATACCCAGCAAAACTCTCAATCACCATAGAGGGAGAAACCAAGATATTCCAAGACAAAACCAAATTTACAAAATATCTTTCCACAACCCCAGCCCTACAAAGGATAATAGGAGGGAAACACCAACACAAGGAGGGAAACTACAACCTGGATAAAGCAAGATAGCAACCTACTCTCATGAAACGCAAAAGAAGAAAATCTATCAAATATAAAAAATAACATCAAAAATGACAGGAAGCAATAATCACTATTCCTTAATATCTCAACATCAATGGACTCAATTCCCCAATAAAAAGACATAGAATAACAGACAAGATATGAACAGAACCCTACATTATGCTGCATACAGGAAATACACCTCACTGTCAAAGACAAACACTACCTTAAAGTAAAAGGCTGGAAGACAATTTTAAAAGCAAATGGTCTCAGGAAACAAGCCGGAATAGCCACTCTAATATCAGATAAAATTGACTTTCACCCCAAAGTCATCAAAAGAGACATGGAAGGACACTTCATGCTGGTCAACAGAAAAATCCACCAGGAACTCGCAATTCTGAACATCTATGCACCAAATGCAAGGGCACCCTCATTCATAAAAGAAACTTTACTAAGGCTAAAAAGCCCACATTGCACCTAACAAAATAATTGTGGGTGACTTCAACACTCAACTCTCCTCAATGGACTGATCGGGAAAACAGAAACTAAACAGGGACACAGTGAAACTAATTGAAGCTTTAGACCAATTGGATTTAACAGACATATATAGAACATTTCATCTTAAAGCAAAGGAATATACCTTTTTCTCAGCACCTCATGATACCTTCTCCAAAATCGAACATATAATTGGTCACAAGACAGACCTCAACAAATATAAGAAGATCGAAACAATCCCATGCATCCTATCAGATCATTATGGAGGAAAAGTGGTCTGCAATAGCAAGAAAAACATCAGAAAGCCCACATACACATGGAAACCGAACAATATTCTATTTGGCCAAGGAAAAAAGAAAGAATGAAATCAAAGTATTTTTAGAATTCAATGAAAATAAAGGTACAACTTACCAAAATCTATGGGACACAATGAAAGCAGTTCTAAGAGGAAAATTCATAGCCCTGAGTGCCTCCAAAAAGAAACTGCAGAGAGCATACACTAGCAGCTTAATGGCACACCTGAAAGCCCGGGAACAGAAAGGAGCTAATTCACCCAGGAGGAGTAGAAGACAGGAAATCATCAAACTCAGGGCTGAAATCAATCAAGTAGGAACAAAGAGAACCATACAAAGAATCAACAAAACCAGGAGCTGATTCTTTGAGAAAATCAACAAGATAGATAAACCCTTAGCCAGACTAACCAAAGGGCACAGAGACAGTATTCAAATTAAAAAATTAGAAATGAAAAGGGAGATATAACAACAGAAACAGAGGAAATTTTAAAAAATCATCAGATCTTACTACAAAAGGCTTTAGTCAACACAGCTGGAGAATCTGGAGGAAATGGACACTTTTCTAGACCGATACCAAATACCAAAATTAAATCAGGATCACATAGGTCAGCTAAACAGTCCCATAATCCCTAAAGAAATAGAACGGGTCATAGAAAGTCTTCCAACCAAAAAAAGTACTGGACCAGAAGGTTTGAGTGCAGAATTCTATCAGACCTTCAAAGAAGACCTAACACCAATATTCTTCAAGCTATTCCACAAAATAGAAACAGAAGGAACACTGCCCAACTCGTTCTACGAAGCCACAATTATGCTGATACCAAAACCACACGAAGATCCAACAAAGAAAGAGAACTTCAGGCCAATTTCCCTTATGAATATTGATGCAAAAATACTAAATAAAATTCTTGCAACCCTAATCGAAGAATACATCAAAATGATCATCCACCATGATCTAGTAGGCTTCATCCAGGGATGCAGGCATGGTTCAATATAAGGAAATCCATGAATGCAATCCACTACATAAACCATCTCAAAGAAAAAAACCTCATGATCATTTCATTAGATGCTGAAAAAGCATTTGACAATATTCAGCATCCTTTTATGCTACAAAGTCTTGGAAAGAGCAGGAATTCAAGGCCCATACCTAAACATAGTAAAAGCAATATACAGCAAACCAGTAGCCAACATCAAAATAAATGGAGAGAAACTTAAAGCAATCCCACTAAAATCAGGGACTAGACAAGGCTGCCCTCTCTCTCCATATCTTTTCAATATAGTACTTGAAGTTCTAGTGAGAGCAATTAGACAACATAAGGAAGTCAAAGGATGCAAATTGGAAAGGAAGTAGTCAAACTATCACTATTTGCAGATGGTATGATAGTATACTTAAGTGACCCAAAAAGTTCCACCAGAGAATGCCAACAGCTGATAAACAACTTCAGCAAAGTGCCTGGTTATAAAATCAACTCAAGCAAATCAGTAGTCTTCCTATACTCAAAGGATAAGCAGGCTAGAAAGAAGTTAGGGAAATAACACTCTTCACAATAGCCACAAATAATATAAGGTAATTTGGCATGACTCTAACCAAACAAGTGAAAGATCTGTATGACAGGAACTTCAAGTCCTTAAAGAAAGAAATCGAAGAAGACCTCAGAAGATGGACAAATATTTCATGCTCTTGGATTGGCATTATCAATATAGTAAAAATGGCCATCTTGCCAAAAGCAATCAACAGATTCAATGCAATCCCCATCAAAATCCCAAATAAATTATTCAACCATTTACAAAGACCAATTCTCAAATTCATCTGGAATAACAAAAAGCCCAGGATAGCTAAAACTATTCTCAACAATAAAAGAACTTCTGGGGGAATCAATATCCCTGACCTCAAGCCGTACTACAGAGCAATTGTAAAAACCGCATGGTATTGGTACAGGGACAGGCAAGTAGATCAATGGAATAGAATTGAAGACCCAGAATGAACCCACAGAATTATGGTCTCTTGATCTCTGAGAAAGGAGCTACAGCCATCCAGTGGATAAAAGATAGCCTCTTCAACAAATGGTGCTGGTTCAACTGGAAGTCAGCATGCAGAAGAATGCAAATTGATCCACTCTTATCTCCTTGTACTAAGATCAACTCCAAGTGTATCAAGGACCTCCACATAAAGCCAGACACACTGAAACTAATAGAAAAGAAACTGGGGAAGACCCTGGAGGACATGGGCACAGGGGGAATGTTCCTGAACATAACACCAATAGCTTATGCTCTAAGATCAAGAATTGACAAATGGAACCTCATAAAATTACAAAGTTTTTGTAAATCAAAGGACACCATAAGAAGGACAAAAAGCAACCAACTAATTGGAAAAGGATCTTCACCAACCCCACATCTGACAGAGGGCTAATATCCAATATATACAAAGAACTCAAGAAGTTAGACCCCAGAGAACCAAATAACCCTATCAAAAAATGGGGTACAGAGCTAAACAAAGAGTTTTCACCTGAAGAAATTCAGATAGCTGGGAAGCACCTTAAGAGATGCTCAACATCACTAGTCATCAGGGAAATGTAAATCAAAACAACCCTGAGATTTCACCTCACACCAGTCAGAATGACTAAGATTAAAAACTCAACAGACAGCAGATGCTGGCAAGGATGTGGAGAAAGAATAGCACTCCACCACTGTTAGGATTGCAAAAAGGTACAACCACACTGGAAATCAGTCTGGTGGATCCTGTGAAAATTGGGCATGACACTTCCAGAGGACCCTGTCATAACACTCCTGAGCATATATCCAGAGGATTCCCCTGCATGCAACAAAGACACATGCTCTACTATGTTCATAGCAGCCTTATTTATAATAGCCAGAAGCTGAAAAGAACCCAGATGTCCCTCAATGGAGGAATGGATACAGAAAATGTGGTATATTTATACAATGGAATACTACTCAGCAATGAAAAACAATGAATTCATGAAATTTGTAGGCGAATGGTTGGCACTAGAAAATATCCTAAGTGTGTTAACCCAATCACAAAAGAATACACATGAAATGCAATCACTGATAAGTGAATATTAATTAGCACAGAAGCTCTGAATACTCAAGTCACAATTAGCAAATCATATGATTCCCAAGAAGAAGGAAGGAGAGGGCCCTGGTCCTGAAAAGACTTGATCCAGTATGGTAGGGGAGTACTAGAACAAAGAAATGGGGGGGGTGATTAGGGATTGGGCAGAGGGAAGAGGACTTATGGGACATAGGGTGGGGGAGGGACTGGGAAAGGGGAAAGCTTTTGGAATGTAAACAAAGAGTATAGAAAATAAAAAAAAATACAGTGTTCCTTAGTAAAGCAATCACACTAATAAAATAAAAGCCCAGGTACAGATGGTTTTAGTGCAGAATTCTATCAGATCTTCAAAGAAGACATGATACCAATTCTCATCAAACTATTCAACAAAGTAGAAACAGAAGGAACACTACACAATTCCTTCTGTGAAGCACTGTTACATTGATACCAAAACCATACAAAGATCGAGCAAAGAAAGAGAATATAAGACCAATTTCCTATAAGCATATTACAGCAAAAATTGTGAAAAAAGTGTTGCAAAATGAATCCAAGAACACAATAAAATGATCATTCACCACAAGCAGGTAGGCTTCTTCCCAGGTGTGCAGTGATGGTTCAATAAGGAAACCCATCAATGTATTCCACTGCTTAAACAAACTCAAAAAAAAAACAAACAAACAAAAAAACAACATGATCATTTCATTAGACACTGAAAAAGCATTTGACAAAATTCAACATCCCTTCATGTTAAAAGTCTTAGAAAGATCAAGAATTCAAAGCCCATACATAAACATAGTAAAAGCAATAGACAGTTAAAATATCATTATTTGCAGATTATATGATAGTATACTTAAGTGACAAACCCATGGGAACAGGGGAAAAGTTCCTGAACAGAACACCAATGGTTCATGCTCTAAGATCAAGAATTGACAAATGGGACCTCATACAATTTCAAAACTTCTGTAAAGCAAAGGATACATCAGGGAAATGCAAATCAAAACCTTTTTATTTTTAATATGGGATGTCTATTGGGAAAGGGAGATAAAAAATCTTATACTATTAAAGGCTTATTTCTACTGTGTTTCTTTAATCAAATTATTTTTATAAAATTGGGCTAAAAAAAGTTTGGAGAATATACTTGTTTACAACAGTAATGTTTTCTTCGCTATCTGATTCCTTTATTACAATGAATTGTTTCTATTTCTCTCTTTTGATTAGTTTTAGTTTGGACTCTATTCTATCCAATATGAGTATAGTAATGCCTGCTTACTTCCTGATCCTATTTGATTATAGTTCTTTGCCCTTTTATTCTAAAGTATTGTCTACCTCTACAACTAAAATGTGCTTCTTGTAAACTTGTGATTTTACTTCTGGATCCACTCAATATTTAATTTTTGATTTGAAAATTAAATTATTTATTGATACTTAATGTTATTATTGAAATGTATCAGTTAATTGTCATTTTCTTTTTATTGAGATTATTTATTGATACTTAACGTTATTATTGAAATGTATCACTTAATTATTTTCTTTTTTATTTGATATATTCTTTATTTACATTTCAAATGCTTTTCCCTTTCCAGGGTTCCCCTCCCTGAAAGTACCATAAGCCCTCTTCCTTCCCCCTGTTGCCCACTCAACCCCTTCCCATTTCCCTCTCCTGGTATTCCCTTACACTGTTGCACTGAGCCTTTCTAGGACCAAGGGCCTCTCCTTCCTTCTTCTAGGGCATCATTTTGATATGTGAATTGTTTACTGGGTATGCCAAGCTTCTGGGCTAATATCGGCTTATCAGTGAGTGCATACTTTTGTGTTCTTTTGTGATTGGGTCACCTCACTCAGGATGACATTCTCCACTTCCACCTACTTGCCTAAGAATTTCATGAATTCATTGTTTGTTTTTTGTTTTTTGGGTTTTTGTGTTTTTTTTCTTTTTTATTTATTCTCTATAGTCTTTGTTTACATTCAAAAGGCTTTCCCCTTTCCCAGTTTCCCCCTCACCATATGTCCCATAAGTCCTCTTCCCTCCACCCATTCCCCAATCACCCCCCACCCATTTCTCTGTTCTGATACTCTCCTACAAATCTGGATCCAGTCTTTTCAGGACAAGGGTCCTCTCCTTCCTTCTTCTTGGGAATCTTTTGATTTGCTAATTATGCCTTGAGTATTCAGAGTTTTGGGGCTCATTAATATCCACTTATCAGTGATTGCATTTCATGTGTATTCTTTTGTGATTGGGTTAACTCACTTAGGATGATATTTTCCAGATCCAAACATTTGTCTACAAATTGCATGAATTCATTATTTTTAATTGCTGAGTAGTATTCCATTGTATAAATATACCACATTTTCTGTATCCATTCCTCCTTTGAGGGACATCTGGGCTCCTTCCAACTTCTGGCTATTATAAATAAGGCTGCTATGAACATAGTGGAGCATGTGTCTTTATTGTATGCAGGGGATTCTGCTGGGTATATGACCAGGAGTGGTATGACAGGGTCCTCTGGAAGTGTCGTGCCCAACTTTCTGAGGAATCACCAGACTGATTTCCAGAGCGGTTGTACCATCTTGAAATCCCATCAACAGTGGAGGAGTGTTTCTATTTCTCCACATCCTCGCCAGCACCTGTTGTCTCCTGAGTTTTTAATCTTAGCCATTCTGACTGGTGTGAGGTGGAATCTCAGGGTTGTTTTGATTTACAATTCCCTGATGACTAGTGATGTTGAGCATCTCTTAAGGTGTTTCCCAGCTATCTGAATTTCTTCAGATGAAAACTCTTTGTTTAGCTCGGTACCCCATTTTTTGATAGGGTTATTTGGGTCTCTGGGGTCTAACTTCTTGAGTTCTTTGTATATATTGGATATTAGCCCTCTGTCAGATGTAGGGTTGGTGAAGATCTTTTCCCAATTTGTTGGTTGCTGTTTTGTCCTTCTGACAGTGCCCTTTGCCTTAAAGAAACTTTGTAATTTTATGAGGTCCCACTTGTCAATTCTTGATCTTATAGCATAAGCTATTGGTGTTCTGTTCAGGAACTTTCCCCCTGTGCCCATGTCTTCCAGGGTCTTCCTCAGTTTCTTTTCTATTAGTTTCAGTGTGTCTGGTTTTATGTGGAGGTCCTTCATCCACTTGGAGTTGATCTTAGTGCAAGGAGATAATAATGGGTCAATTCATATTCTTCTGCATGCTGACTTCCAGTTGAACCAGCACCATTTGTTGAAAAGGCTATCTTTTTTCCACTGGATGGTTGTAGCTCCTTTATCAAAGATCGAGTGACCATAAGTCTTTGGGTTCATTTCTGGGTCTTCAATTCTATTCCATTGGTCTACTTGCCTGTCGCTGTACCAATAACATGCAGTTTTTAGCACAATTGCTCTGTAGTACTGCTTGAGATCAGGGATATTGATTCCCCCAGAAGTCCTTTTATTGTTGGGAATAGTTTTTGCTATCCTGGGTTTTTTGTTACTCCAGATGAAACTGAGAATTGCTCTTTCTAGATCTATGAAGAATTGATTTGGGATTTTGATGAGGATTGCATTGAATCTGTAGAGTGCTTTTGGCAAGATGGCCATTTTTTACTATATTGATCCTGCCAATCCAAGAGCATGGAATATTTTTCCATCTCCTGAGGGCTTCTTCAATTTCTTTCTTCAAGGACTTGAAGTTCCTGTCATACAGTTCTTTCACTTGTTTGGTTAAAGTCACGCCAAGATACTTTATATTGTTTGTGGCTATTGTGAAAGGTGTTATTTCCCTAACTTCTTTCTCAGCCTGCTTGTCCTTTGAGTACAAGAAGGCTACTGATTTGCTTGAGTTGATTTTATAACCAGCCACTTTGCTAAAGTTGTTTATCAGCTGTAGGAGTTCTCTGGTGGAGTTTTTTGGGTCACTTACATATACTATCATATCATCTGCAAAAAGTGATAGTTTGACTTCTTTCTTTCCAATTTGTATCCCTTTGACTTCCTTTTGTTGTCTAATTGCTCTCACTAGAACTTCAAGTACTATATTGAAAAGAATTGGAGAGAGACGGCAGCCTTGTCTAGTCCCTGATTTTAGTGGGATTGCTTCAAGTTTCTCTCCATTTATTTTGATGTTGACTACTGGTTTGCTGTATATTGCTTTTACTATATTTAGGTATGGGCCTTTAATTCCTGTTCTTTCTAGGACTTTTTGCATAAAAGGATGCTGAATTTTGTCAAATGCTTTTTCAGCATCTAATGAGATGACCATGTGGTTTTGATCTTTTAGTTTGTTAATGTAGTGGATTACATTGATAGACTTTCGTATATTGAACCATCCCTGCATCCCTGGGATGAAGCCTACTTGATCATGGTGAATGATCATTTTGATGTGCTCTTGGATTCGGTTGGCAAGAATTTTATTTAGTATTTTTGCATCAATATTCATAAGGGAAATTGGCCTGTATTTCTCTTTCTTTGTAGGATCTTTGTGTGCTTTTGGTATCAGCTTTACTGTGGCTTCGTAGAACGAGTTGGGCAGTGTTCCTTCTGTTTCTAGTTTGTGGAATAGTTTGAAGAGTATTGGTATTAGGTCTTCATTGAAGGTCTGATAGAATTCTGCACTAAAACCATCTGGTCCAGTACTTTTTTGGTTGGGAGACTTTCAATAACCTCTTCTATTTCTCGAGGGGTTATGGGACTGTTTAGCTGATCTAATTGATCCTGGTTTAATTTTGGTATTTGGTATCTGTCTAGGAAATTGTCCATTTCCTCCAGATTCTCCACTTGTGTTGAGTATAGGCTTTTGTAGTAGGAGCTGATGATTTTTTTTGAATTTCCTCAGTTCTGTTGTTATATGCCCCTTTTCATTTCTAATTTTGTTAATTTGGATACTGTCTCTGTGCCCTTTGGATAGTCTAGCTAAGGGTTTATCTATCTTGTTGACTTTCTCAAAGAATCAGCTCCTGGTTTTGTTGATTCTTTGTATGGTTCTCTTTGTTTCTACTTGATTGATTTCAGCCCTTTGATGATTTCCTGTCTTCTTCTCTTCTGGGTGAATTAACTTCTTTTTGTTACATGGCCTTCAGGTGTGCTGTTAAGTTTCTAATGTATGATCTCTGCAGTTTCTTTTTGGAGGCACTCAGAGCTATGAGTTTTCCTCTTAGCACTGCTTTCATTGTGTCCCATAGATTTGGGTAGGTCGTACCTTCATTTTCATTGAATTCTAAAAAGTTTTTGATTTCTTTCTTTATTTCTTCCTTGACCAAGGTGTCATTGAGTAGAGTGTTGTTCAGTTTCCATGTGTATGTGGGCTTTCTGTTGTTCTTCTTGCTATTGAAGACCACTTTTACTCCATAATGATCTGATAGGAGGCATGGGATTATTTCGGTCTTCTTGTATTTGTTGAGGTCTGTCTTGTGACCAATTATATGATCAATTTTTGAGAAGGTACTGTGTGGTACTGAGAAAAAGGTATATTCTTTTGCTTTTTGATGAAATGTTATATATATATGTATACATATATATGTATACATATATATATAACATTATATATATACATATATACATATGTGTGTATGTATGTATATATACACACATGTGTGTGTGTGTGTGTGTGTGTGTGTGTGTGTGTGTGTTTCAACTTTAGGTTGAAAGTCAAGTTTATCTAATATTAGAATGGCTACTCCGGCTTCTTTCCTGAGAGCTTTTGCTTATAAAATTGTCTTCCAGCCTTTTACTTTAAGGTAGTGTTTGTCTTTGACACTGAGATATGTTTCCTGTATATATATGTTAAATCCAATTGGTCCAAAGCTCCAATTAGTTTCACTGTGCCCCTGTTTAGTTTCTGCTTTCCTGATTGGTCCATTGAGGAGAGTGGAGTGTTGAAGTCACCTACAATTATTGTGTTAGGTGCAATGTGTGCTTTAAGCTTTAGTAAAGTTTCTTTTATGAATGAGGGTGCCCTTACATTTGAAGCATAGATGTTCAGTATTGAGAATTCTTCTTGGTGGATTTTCCCTTTGACAAGAAAGAAGTGACCTTCCCTGTCTCTTTTGATGACTTTAGGTTGAAAGTCAAGTTTATCTAATATTAGAATGGCTACTCCGGCTTCTTTCCTGAGAGCTTTTGATTATAAAATTGTCTTCCAGCCTTTTACTTTAAGGTAGTGTTTGTCTTTGACACTGAGATATGTTTCCTGTATGTAGCAAAATGTAGGGCACTGTTTCCATATCCGCTCTCTTATTCTGTGTCTTTTTATTGGGTAATTGAGTCCATTGATGTTAAGAGATATTAAGGAATAGTAATTATTACTTCCTGACATTTTGGGCGTTGTTTTTTATATTTGAGTGGTTCTCTTCTTTTGGGTTTGATGAGAGGGGCTTTCTATCTTGTGTCTTATGGGGTGTAGTTTCCCCCCTTGTGTTGGTATTTTCCCCTATTATCCTTTGTAGGGCTGGGTTTGTAGATAGATATGTGCAAATTTGGTTTTGTCATGGAATACCTTGGTTTCCCATGGCGATAGAGAGTTTTGCTGGGTATAGTAGTTTTGGCTGAAGTTTGTGTTCTCTTAGAGTCTGCATGAGAACCGCCCAGGGTCTTCTAGCTTTCATGGTCTCAGGTGAGAAGTCTGGTGTAATTCTGATAGGTCTTCCTTTATATGTTACTTGACCTTTTTCTCTTACTGCCCTTAATATTTTTTCTTTGTTTAGTACATTTGGGGTTTTGATTATTATGTGACGGGAAGTATTTCTGTTCTGGTCCAGTCTGTTTGGGGTTCTATAGGCTTCTTGTATATTCATGGGCATCTCTCTCTTTAGGTTAGGGAAGTTTTCTTCCATAATTTTGTAGAAGATATTTGCTGGCCCTTTAAGTTGTAGATCTTCACTCTCATCTATACCTATAATCCTTAGGTTTGGTCTTCTCATTGTGTCCTGGATTTCCTGAATGTTTTGGGTTATCAGCTTTTTGTATTTTGCATTTTCTTTATTTGTTGAATCCATGGTTCCTATGGTATCTTCAGCATCTGAGATTCTATCTTCTATCTCTTGTATTCTATTGTTAATATTTGCATCTCTGACTCCTGATTTTTTCCCAAGGTTTTATATCTCCAATGTTTTCTCCCTTTGTGATTTCTTACTTGTTTCTACTTCTGTTTTTAGATTCTGGATGGTTTTGCTCAGATCTTTCACTTGCTTGTTTTTGTTTTCCTGTAATTCTTTAAGGGATATTTGTGTTTCCTCTTTTATGACTTCTACTTGTTGACCCATGTTCTCTTGTATTTCTTTAAGTGATTTTTGTGTTTCCCCCTTATTGGCATCCATTTTTTGATCCATATTCTCCTGAATTTCTTTAAGTGATTTTTGTGTTTGCTAACTTTTGATCCATTTTCTCCCGTATTACTTTAAGAGATTTATCTAAGTGTTCCTCTATCAGCATCCTGACCATTGATTTTAGATCTGAGTCTTGTTTTTCTGGTGAGTTGGGGTATCCGAGACTTAGTTGTGTTTGCCTTGTAAGGGCTTCTAGCTTTTGATTTATTTTCTCCTATATTACTTTAAGAGATTTATCTAAGTGTTCCTCTATCAACATCCTGACCAGTGATTTTAGATCTGAGTCTTGTTTTTCTGGTGTGTTGGAGTATCCGAGATTTATTGCTGTCTGGGAACTGGGTTCGGATGCTGCCATAGTGCCTTGATTTCTGTTAGTAATGATCTTACATTTGCCTTTTGCCATCTGGTTATCTCTGGTGTTAGTTGGTCCTGTAGTTACTAGCTGGTGCTTGAACTTCCTGTGGGCTCGAAAGGCTATTTCCCCATGACTGGGACACCTGAACCACTGCCCTGCAGGGCTCCTGCTCACAGATTGCTGACAGGTGGCCTGAGTCCCACGAGGTCTTAAACTTGGGATGTCTCAGGTACTTGGTTCCACCTGCTGGGCCGCTGCTCTTCACTGCTCCTGCTCAGGGATTGCTGTCTGGTGTCCTGAGTCCCCAGAGGTCTTAAACTTGGAATATCTTGGGTACCTGGTTCTGCCTGCTGGTTCAAAGCAGCTGGGAAGATGGTGGAGGCTGCAAGAAATGCGAGGTCCGCCTTCAGGGTACAGAGCCCAGGCTTGGCTGGGACCCCCCAAACCGCTGCTCTGTGCACAGCTCCTGCTCAAGGCCTGAATCCCCAAAGGTCTTAAACTCGGGATATCTCGGGTACCTGGTTCTGCAGGCTGGATCGGAACAGCTGGGAAGATGGCAGAGGCTGCAGGGAGTGCGGGGTCCGCCTTCCGAATTCATTGTTTTTAATATCTGAGTAGTATTCCATAGTGTAAATATACCACATTTTCTGTATCCATTCCTCCATTGAGGGACATCTGTATTCAATACAGATTCAATGTAATTGTTATTTTTTTGTGGATTTTTATTGTTATTGTTTCCTATCCCTCAATTCCTCCAAAATCCTCCACACACTCCAACTATTTAATGCCATGCTTCTTTTTTATAACAGAACGAGGACAAAAGAAAAAAATGAATAAAAAGACAAACAAAAATAGAAAAATAGAAAAAAGACATACATGGACACACATATGCACATGCACGTGCATGTACTCACAAACAATAAAAGCACAATTATCACAGTGTAAGCAAAAAATATAAGATTTAAAAATAATAATAAATTCTCCAGCAATACATTACAAAAACACTCCAAAAATACCACCAACTTTGTTTTGTGTTGGTCACATACTGCTGAATATGGAGCCTACCCTTAAAGTATTATATGTATACTTTATGATACTCCAGCGAATAAAACAAATCTCCTTTGTGAGCAGCTGTCTATTGGAAATAGCTTCTAATTGAGAGTGAGATCACAGGTCCAGACCAGCTCTAAGCCCTGTCTTAAATATTTGTAGATTATACACACTGCCTGCACATGTACATACAAACTGTACATGAACAATCTCTGTATGTTCATACATACATCAGTCCTATTGTTCCAGAAGAAGCTGTTTCTTTGGTGTCTTCATGCATTACTGGCACTTAGAATCATTCCAACTTTTATGCCTGAGCCTATGAGAATAGCTTTTATGGGGTGAACCCATTTAGCACTTAGTGTTTAAAGGGGGCTCTGTCTCTACATATTGTCTAGTTATAAGTCTTTTTTAATTTCCATCTCCCACAGAAGGAAGTTCCTCTGATGATGGCTGAGCCAAACGTTGATCACTGGGTATCACAGCATGTCATTATTAATCATTATATTTCTACAAACCTTTAGTAGAAAATAGTGTTTGATTTTTCTTTGGCCCATAATCTTGCTAGTTTCAGATTCTTGGCCATCTAATCAGTGTAAGGAATGAATTTCCTCATATGAAATGGGTCTTATATCCAATGAGTTGATAAGTAGTTTTTCCCACAACTTTTGTGCCACAGTTGCACCAGCTTAGCACAGACAGGTCAGAAATGTTGAATAAAGGATTATTAACTGTTTTTGTGTTTATCTTTCTTCTCTGAGATCATACATAGTTAATGTACTATGAACATTAGTCAATGGAAATGGAATATCTAATGAAGCACCATTTTGGGTTCTCTATATTCATGTGTGTGTGTATGTGTGTGTGTGTGTGTGTGTGTGTGTGTGTGTGTGTTTACATATATATGTAATATTTGGGGGGTGTCTTTTCTTATAGAATATAATTTGGGATTTTACCGCCATTTTGCAGATAACAAACATGACAATAGCCTGAGTTTATTCAGATTATCATGGAGATTCTTTGTTCAGCAAATCAATTAGGTATTACCTATTCCTGGCACTGGAGGTCTCACTGAGTGGCAAGAGAAATATAGGGAGGAATGTATCTAATATGTTTTTGGTGGTTCCATTTAGACTTCTTTTATCTATATAAATATTTTAAGAAGTTTTACGGGAGCAGGTGGGACAGAAGTCTTCCCACAGCCATTTGTACCAGGGAGCCAGGAAACTCCACAGCCTTCTGTGCATAGCCATCCAGGAGAGAGAGAGATCTCCAAGCAGTGCTTTCACTCTTGAGCTTAGAGGAGCAAGGGCACAGACTTACAGGCCCACAGGAGGAATAAACTCCAGACAATACCAACTACCACCAGATGGTGAAAGGCAAGCACAAGAACCCTATCAACAGAAACCAAGGCCACATGGCAACATCAAAACACAGTTGTCCCACCACAGCAAGTCCAGGATACCACAATACACTGGAAAAACAAGAGTTAGATTTAAAATCGTATCTCATGATGCTGGTAGAGGGCTTCAAGAAAGACTTAAATAACTCCCTTAAAGAAATACAGGAAAACAACAGTCAACAGGTAAAAGTCCTTAAAGAGGAACAGAAAAATCCCTTAAAGAATTACAGAAAAACACAATCAAGTGAAGGAACTGAAGAAAACCATCCAGGATCTAAAAGTGGAAGTAGAAACAATAAAGAAATCACAAAGTAAGACATCTCTGGAGATAGAAAACCTTGGAAAGAATTCAGGAGTCATAGATGCAAACATCAACAACAGAATACAAGAGATATAAGAAAGAACCTCAGGTGCTCAAGATACCATAGAAAACATTGACTTGAAAGTCAAAGAAAATGCAAAATGCATAAAGCTGGTAACCCAAAACATCCAGGATCTTAGGTATAGAGGAGAGCAAGGATTTACATCTTAAGGGCCCAGTAAATATCTTCAACAAAATTATAGAAGTAAACTTCCCTAACCTAGAGAAATAGATGCCCATGAACATACAAGAAGCCTTCAGAACTCCAAACAGACTGGACCAGAACAGAAAGTCCTTCCAGTACATAATAATCAAAACACCAAATTCACTAAACAAAGAATATTAAAAGCAGTAAGGGAAAGGGGGCAAGTAAAATATAAAGGCAGACCTATGAGAATCACACCAGACCTCTAATCAGAGATGATGAAAGCTAGAAGATCCTGGGCAGAACTCATACAGACCCTAAGAGAACACAAATGCCAGTCGAGACTACTATGCCCAGCAAAACTCTCAATCATCATTGAAGGAGAAACCAAGATATTTACACAATATCTGTCCACAAATCCAGCCCTACAAAGGATAATTGATGGAAAAAGCCAACACAAGGAGGAAAACTACACCCTAGAAAAAGCAAGAAAGTAAACTTCTTCCTACAAACCCAAAAGATACCCACGCAAACATAAAAATAACATCAAAAATAACAGGAAGCAACAATCACTATTCTTTAATATCTTAATAACAATGGACTCAACTCCTCAATAAAAAGACATAGACTAACAAAATGTTTCTCATATAAATCTTCAATTTTATCAGAAAATGTTTGTAATCCCCCTTTAAATTAATCTGGTAATGTTTTTTATGTCTACCATTTTATCAACATTATTTTTGATGATAATCTTCAATTTTAATGTCTTTCTATATATTTCCTCTATTTTATATGTTTTCAATGTAAATCTTTGATTTTTATCTCAAATGCTTCTAATTCTATGTTCAATTAATTTAGACAGAGTTTTTTGTCTACCATTTTATATGTAAAATTTTCCATGTAATAGTCCATTTCAACGTGCTTGTCTATATATTTCTTGAATTTTACCAGAAATATTTTTCATGTAAATCTTCAATGTTATCTGAAAATGTTCATAATTCCACCTTCAATCAACTTAGAATTATCTTTATGCCTATCATTTTATCTATACAATTTACATGATAATCTTTTATTTTAACATGTTTTTTATACATTTCTTCAATTTTACCAGAATTATTTTCCATGTAAATATTCAAGTTTATCAGAAAATGTTTATACTTCCACTTTCAATCAACTTAGGAATACTTTTATTATATACTACCATTATTAAATCTCTCATAAAATGTTTCTATCCCATAGTTCAATTAATTTAGCAATGCATGTCTACCATTTTACTCTGTTTCCATAAAAATTGTCAATTTTCCTTTTTATCTTTTTTTATTTTCTATATTCTTTGTTTACATTCCAAATTCTTTCCCCTTTCCCAGTTCCCCCTCCCCATAAGTCCCATAAACCCTCTTCCCTCCTCCCATTCACCAATCACCCCCTTCCCATTTCACTGTCCTGGTACTCCCTCCCCTACAATGCTGGATGAAGCCTTTCCAGGACCAGAGACTTCTTCCTTCTTCATGGAAATCATTTGATATGCTAATGAGTCAAGTATTCAGAGCTTCTGGGCTAATTAATATCCTCTTATCAGTGATTGAATTCCATGCTTATTCTTTTATGATTGGGTTACCTCACTTAGAATAATATTTTCCAGTTCTGATCATTTGCCTAAAAATTTCATGAATTCATTATTTTTAATTGCTGAGTAGTATTCCATTGTGTAAATATACCACATTTTCTGTATCCATTCCTCCATTGAGGGACATCTGGGTTCTTTCCAGCTTCTGACTATTATAAATAAGGCTGCTATGAACAAAGTGGAGGATGTATCCTTGTTGCACGACCAGGGATCCTCTGTGTATATGCCCAGGAGTGGTATAGCAGGGTCCTCCGGAATTGTCATGCTCAGGTTTCTGAGGAACCACCAGACTGACTTCCAGAGTGGTTGTACCAGCTTGCAATCCCACCACCAGTGGAGGAGTGTTCCTCTTTCTCTGCATCCTCACCAATAGCTGCTGTCTCCTGAGTTTTTAACCTTAGCCATTCTGACTGGTGTGAGGTGAAATCTCAGGGTTGTTTTGATTTGCATTTCCCTAATGACTAATGATATTGAACATTTATTAAGGTGCATCTCAGCCATCTGAATATTTTCAGGTGAAAATTTTTTGTTTAGCTCTGTACCCCATTTTTTAATAGTGTTATTTGGTTCTCTGGGGTCTAACTTCTTGAGTTCTTTGTATATATTGGATATTAGTCCTCGTTCAGATGTAGGGTTGGTGAAGATCTTTTCCCAATTTGCTGGTTGCTGATTTATCCTTTTGATGGTGTCCTGTGCCTTATAGAAAATTTGTAATTTTAGGAGGTCCCATTTGTCAATTCTTGTTCTTAAAGCATAAGCTATTGGTGTTCTGTTCAGGAACTTTTCCCCTGTGCCCATGTCCTCAAGGCTCTTCCCCAGTTTCTTTACTATTAGTTTCAGTGTGTCTGGTTTTATGTGAAGGTCCTTGATCCACTTGGAGTTGAGCTTAGTACGAGGAGATAAGAATGGATCAATTCACATTCTTCTACATGCTGACCTCCAATCGAACCAGCACCATTTGTTGAAAAGGCTATCTTTTTTCCACTGGGTGTTTTCTCCTTTGTGGAAGATCAAGTGACCATAGGTGTGTGAGTTCATTTATAGGTCTTCAATCCTATTCCATTGATCCACTTGCCTGTCACTGTACCAATACCATGCAGTTTTTTAACACTATTTCTCTGTAGTATTGCTTGAGATCCAGGATACTGATTCCCCTAGAAGATCTTTGGGTTTTTTGTTATTCCAGATGAATTTGAGAGTTGGTCTTTCTAACTCTATAAAGAACTGATTCTTAAAGTACATGTGAGGATTCCCAGTATTTCTTCAGTGTCTTGTTATGACCCGCCCCCCATTTCATCTCTAGTTCTGTTAATTTCTATCACATCTCTTCACATTTTAGTTAATTAGGCTAGGGGTTTATGAATGTAGTTGATTTTCTCATACAGGGCATTCTTTGTTTCACTGAAATTTTTCATTTTTTTTATTTATATGTTTCTATTTTACTAATTTAAGTCATGAGTTTTATTATACCTTGGCATGCAAACTTCTATGTGTTAGTTCTTTTGTGTGTGTGCATGCATACATGCACGTCTTTGTGTGGGGAGTGATTAGGTCTTTCATGTGGGCACTTAATCCTTTGAATTTGCCTTAGAGAATTGCTTTCATTGTATTATGTTTGGGCATGTTGTGTTTTTATTTTTATTTAATGTGAATTTTTTCTCCAAATTTGTAGCCTGACCTACTTTTCATTCAGTAATGAGCTATTCAATTTACATGAGTTGGTACACATACTGCTGTTTCTGGTGTTTTTTGATATCCAATTTTAACTCAGGTTTTGTTCAGAACTTTTGTTCAGAAAAGATATAGGATAATATTTTGATTTTTTTGTGTGTCTTTTGAGACATGCATTGGGGAGAAAGAGAGAGAAGAAGATACACTCTTTAGTGATTGGGTGAAATATTCTGTAAATATCTTGCTAGGTTCATTGTTTTCTGACATCCCCTAACTCAACCATTTGTTTGTTTAGATTTTGCCTGAATGGCCTGTATGTTAGTGAGTGTGTCATATTTAAGTCATCCATTATCAATTTTTTAATTTTTGAGAATAAATTTGTGACTTTAGGCTAGTAGTTTTTCTTATATAAACTGTTGTCCTCTTGCTTTGTGCATAAATGTGGAGAACTGCAATATACTATTATTAGATTTTTCTATGGTAGGTATATAGTATTTCTACCATCAGTTTTGATTAGTTTGGGTTAGAATTCTACTTTTTTTACCTGCTTGTTTCTTATGTCTGCTTGCTTGGAATCTTTTTTCCAGCCTTTTACTCAGAGACAAGATCTGCAATTGATGTAAGGTATATTTCCTGAATATAATATAAGGATTGATTCTATTTTCAAATCTCTTGTTAGTCTTCATAGTTTTAATTGATAATTTAAACTAATTTTTAACTAATATCAATTAACAGTGTTCATTGATTCCTGATATTATGCTGTTGTGCTGCAATTTACTCTCTCTTTTGATTTACTGATCTGAGTTTATTACTTGTGTTCTTGAATATAATTAACACCTTCTTAATGATGTGTTCTCTACAGTGCTTTTGGTTTAGCTAAATTGTTTTTCATTATGGAATGTTTACTTTTCCTCAGCTATTGATTGAACATTAAAGTTGAGTTTAGTATTTTGATTATTATGTGCATTGAGGAATTATTTTTCTGGTCCAGTAAATTTGGTGTTTTGGATGCTTTTGTACCTTGACAGAAATCTCCTTCATTAGGTTAAGAAATTATACTTCTGTGATTTAACTGAAAATATTTTTTGTACTTTTGATCTGGGGTTCTTCTTTCTCTTTTACTACTTGGTCTTTTCTTAATGTCTCATAGTTCATAACTGGTCTGTGCCTGAACTGTTCATAGTTTTTAAAATAAACTATCTATTTCTTCTTTCTTGTCTTTAATGCCTGAGATACTTTCTTCTTCCTTTTGAATTATGTTGGTGAGTCTTACCTATAAGTTTTTTGTTTGACTTCCTAAATATTTTTTTATTTTCAGTTTTAATTCACTTTGGGTTTTCTTTAGTGATTCTTTGTATACTTTCAATGAATTATTTTCTTCATTTCACTTCTATTTATTTAGTGGTCATAGACTTCATAAATAGTTTTACTTATCTCTCCTTTAGTTTTCTTGAACATATTAATAGTAGATTTTTTGCCATACATGCCATGTGCTTCACCTCTCTTGCTTTATTCAAGTTCTATAGTAGTAGGTTTTCTATATTCTGGTAGAGTTATATACTGCTTTATTCAAGTTCTATAGTAGTAGGTTTTCTATATTCTGGTAGAGTTATATACTGGCTGCTATTGGCTTTGTTTTTCACTGGTCTACTGATGTCTGGGGTTTGGGGTGATTGTTCTAGAATTTGGATACACACACATACACACACACATATATATATATATAGAAGTAGATATAGATATAGATATAGATGATATAGATAGATTAATATAGATATAGATATAGATATAGATATAGATATAGATGTAGATGTAGATGTAGATGTAGATGTAGATGTAGATGTAGATGTAGATGTAGATGTAGATATAGATATAGATATAGATATAGATATAGATATAGATATAGATATAGATATATACTTGTCATTATTTTGTAGATCTTTTCTTTCTTGGAATCTGTTGTTTTCTCTAGATTTTAGGAATTGAGGTAGATGTAGGTTACCTTGTAGAGAGTGTTTCTGAGTCTTTGTCATAGTTAGCCACTGGGGAGCTGTGTAGAATTTGTTTCTAAGAATTAGTGGATGACATAAAGGCATGAATTATAAGAAGACAACTGAGAGAGTCTATAGGAAGAAGGAAACTAGGTCTGCAGAAAGTCTATGGATTGCCCAGTAATTAGAATCAGACAGGAAGGCAGATATCTTCAGTTGTTATGTTATCAGACTGGAATGAGACAAGAATTACAGTGGAGTACATGAAGGAAAGTAGTAATTACTTAACTGATTCCTGGCCAGCATGGCCATAAAGTTCCAAGTAGCCAATGCCATAGTATATTGGTGGCTAGCAGAAACTGGTAGTGTAAGGAAAGAAGACTGGGCCCTAAGAATATTTCTGTAATTCATAGGAAATGGGGACCAGAAAGAGAGAACTCTAATGCACCTGATCTTTCAAATGGCTGGAAGAAAGCATTCTTAGTATTTCAATAATTATGTATCATGTGGAATTCTTTTCCTGTTCCTATACTTTGGTGTTCTTTACACTTTTTGTACCTAAAAGGGGGATTTCCTTCTTTGTGTTAGGATTTTTTTCTATTAATTTGTTAACAATATTTCTTATACCACTAAAATGGATTCTTTCCTATATCTATTCTGATTATTATAGATTTTCTATTTTCAAAATGTTCCAGAATTTCTGGGTGTCTTGCTGCATATTTTATATTAAAATTTCCTTTGATGAAGGTATCAAGAACCTGGTTTTGAATGCAAGAAATTCTCTTTTGCATGACTTGAACTCAGTTGGTGTGGCTTATCTCTGAAATCTTGGTTTGATTTTCTAAACTTTTCATTTCCAGTTTTATTTCAGATTGTGGCTACTTTAGTAATTCTACTTTTCATTAAATTCTACTTTCATTAGCTACTGGATATTGCCTCTTAGGAGACAGTTATACTAGGAACTTGTCTCCAAGCACAATGGGGTATCATTAAGAGTATTGAGTGTTGTCTCTCTCACATAGATTTAAATTTGGATCAGTCATTGTTTGGCCATTCACTTAATATCAGCTCCATATTTATCCCCATATATCTTGTAGGCAGGACAAATTTGGGATCAAAGATGCTGCGGTGGTTTGATGCCTCCTTCTCTATCCTGGAAGTCTTGCCTGATTACAGGAGGTAGTCAATTCAATCTCCATATACCTAGCTTCTTGGAGTCTCAAGTATGGCCACTATTGTGGAATCTTGGGAGCCTCCCCAATTCCACATCTCAGACTAATTCCAGAGTTTCAAACCATGGATGTCTCCTCTGTCTCCCAGCCCTCTCTTTTTCCCTCACCCCACACTTGATCCCTCTCCCTGTTCCCCTCCACACCCCCTCTCTTACCCAGTAATCTCTATACATTCACCTGTAATGTCTCTTTTATTTCTCTTTCTGAGTGAGATTCAAGCTCAGCCATGAGGTTTTATATTTTGGTTGCATAACTAAACTCTGTCCCAAATTATTAAACTTCTGGTATGGCTCATTTTTCACTATTGATGACAATAATGTTGACTCCTGTCTATTCTGTCTTGTATTCATTTATAAAATTAGCAAAAAAAAATCCAAGAACATTTTTCAGAAACATTGCTTAGTTGTAAATCATATACATATTTATTCCAATGAAATTTTACAAATGCATTCTTTCATGTTGAACAGGAGTGATATAACAACTGAAAAAAACTAGAATGAGTCTCTTTTTCACTTTAACCATTGTAAACTATTCTTACTGCAGCTTAGAGATCATTTATCAATACTATTCTTGGCTTCAAGCTCCATTGTGATTTATTGGTCTTTCTCTTTTCTTTCTTCCCTTTCTGTGTCCCAAACTCAAGATTTATGTCCATATTTTTTACAGAGAAGTGGCTTCATCTTCAAAAAATAATACATTCATGCTCTGAGTTCTTTTCATTATTTCATTCCAAGGTTTTCTTGTGTTTCCACAGACTTCGTTAAAGATTCATTCATATTCTCTTTAAGATACTTGGACTTATTCATAATAGATATTTTTAAGTCCTTGTTCTTTGTTTGAACTATGTTGCATTTCTCAGGGTCTACTCTAATAATGTTACTGAGCTCCTTTAGAGACTTATTGTATTAGTGGTTAGTTAATCTGCCTTTAGGCTGCTTCTAGGTATCTAGGTGTAAATGGTTGTGATTCTAGACATCTCATCTTTTCCTGGTTGTGTAGGTGATTCATCCCTTGGTTTATATTGCATCCCTGGTATACTTTGACTATGCAGGTTGATAGGTTGTACAGAAGAATAAAGTTAAACTAAGAAGAGAGACTGAAAATAATTCAGAAGAGAGATAAGGGTATTATCTTCTAATGTAAAGTTGAGGTATAAGAGTATACGGGTTTTGATCTTATAAAGAGGGGATCCTGTGTGAGTAAGCTGCAGTAAGACAAATTGTTATCTGGTGATACATGAATGGAATATGTGAAACCTGATTCTGAACCAAGAGTTAAAGTCTCCAATGAATAAAGCTGAAGTGAAAATAATGTTAAAATTATACATGTTGTTACAAGGCTGAGGATCAAAATATCAAGACCATAATGCAGGAAAGGAGGGGCAGTGTAATTCACCTACCCAAGTCCTTGGTGTGTATGATCCTGGGTATAAAGTGTTTCTAGTTATTGAGAGGTGACAAGAAGATAGAGGGGGCAGGCTATATAGAGGAGCTGAGAAGAAACACAGGAAGGAGTAAATCTTGGTATACTGAAAAGTTTGGTGGAGTCTCCTGGTAATTAAGCTGTGTGGCAAGATCTATCCCATCAACACTCTGATATAAATCCTGGGATGAGAAGTAGGATAAAGTAAAGAAAGACTGGCAAAGAAGATCATGTAATTGAGTCCCAGCCTTGTGTGGGTACTACTAATTACAGATAAGATTGTTTCTAGTTATCTGTGGCTTACAATAAATCACAGTATGACAGAAAAAATGGCTGGATCTTCCTCAACATTTATCAGAGTCCCCGGGTAGTAAAGACAATGTGAGAAGACAATCCTTCCAAACAGTTTGCTACAGGACTGGAAACAAAACTAGAGAGATTGAAATTGAAGACAGGGAAGATAATCTGGACCACACCTTCTGCTGGAGACCTACAGCATTTAATTTGGGCCACACCCTCTGCTGGAGACCTACAGCCTTTAATCTGGGCTACACCCTCTGCTGGAGACCTCTATAAGGACATTAGAAGAAGGAAGATTTATTCACTCTTCCTTGCCTGCTTGCCTCATGGGACTGAGCAACTGCTACATTCCTGGACTTCCATACACAGCTGCTACTGACCATTGTTGGGGAGTTGGAATAAAGACTGTAAGTCATTGACAAATTCCATAACTACTGTCCACATGTTCTGTGACTCTAGAGAACCCAGACTAATATGGTTACTATCCATATATATGGATATATATATATATATATATATGTATATATATATACATATATATATATAAAACACATGGGATATACAAATATAAATATATATATTTACTTATTTAATCTAGATCTTTTACTCTGACTTCAAGTATTTACTGTGTCTTAAATTACTTCTACTTGATTTACTCCACGAGTCATTTTAGTACATTTATTTCTTTATCGAATTCCATTCTCATGGCTTGAATTGTTTCCATCAATTCTATCAGCCTATGTTTGTATTTACTTCACCATCTCTAAGGTGTTTGTTATGCTTAAGTACTTTTCTCAATTTAGTTGAACAGTTTCTTTGTGCCTTCTTTAAACTTCTTGAATTCTTTAATAAAATTTGTGATTTCTCTTTTAAGATTTATTTCCCTAAGTTCGTTTAGGTAATTCTTCATAGGGGGGAAAGTTGGGGGTTGTGCTGACCTTTATATTTTAATTTTAATTTTGATTTTTCAAGAGGATCCATCACATACTCAGGTGATTTTGTGTGTACCTTTTCCCCATTTTAACTGGTCAATAAAGGCTAGACCCTGTGAATGGGCAGTGGAGGAGAAACATGAGACAGGAGGTTTGAGAGTGGGGGCAAGTAAAGAGGGAGAAAAGAACAAGAGAGAAAGAAGAAAGGACTAGAGATGTGTGGGAAGCCATGATTGACCAGAACCATGTGTTTAGGGAAACCACAAGCAACAATGGGACTTACACCTGGGGAATAAGTTACTATAGTGTTAAATCTGTCCAATCTAGGGATATAGCTTATGATTAAAATAACTGGATTGTGTTTTTTTTCTTTTTATTAGATATATTCTTTATTTAAATTTCAAATGTTATCTGCTTTCCTGGCTTCCCCCTGAAAAATCCCCAACCCATCCTCCCTCCCACATTACCAATCCACCCACTCCCGATTCCCTGTCCTGTCATTGCCCTATACTGGGGCATTCAGCCTTCTCAAGACTAAAGGCCTCTCCTCCATTTGATGTCCAAAGAAGGCCTTCCTCTACTTAATATGGATCTGGAGCCATGGGTCCCTCCATGTGTACTCTGTGGTCAATGGTTTAGTCCCTGGAAGCTCTGGGATACTGGGTGGCTCTTATTATTGTTTCTCCTATGGTGCTGCAAACCCCTTTAGCTCCTTGGGTCCTTTTCCTAGCACCTCCATTGGGGGCCTTGTGCTCAGTTCAATGGTTGGCTGAGAGCATCGACCTCTGTATTTGTCATACATTGGCAGAGCCTCCCAGGTGACAGCTATATTGGGCTCCTGTCAGCAAGCATTTATTGGCATTCAGAATAGTGTCTAGATTTTGTAACTGTATATGGGATGGATCCCTATGCTGGGAAGTCTCTGGATGGTCTTTCCCTCTATCTCTGCTCCACACTTTGTATCTCCTTCTGTGGGTATTTTATTGTCCCTTCTAGGAAGGACCAGAGTATATACACTTTGTTCTTCCTTCTCCTTGGGCATCATTTGATATGTGAATTATATCTTGGGTATTCCAAGCTTCTTGGCTAATATCCATTTATCATTGAGTGCATACTATGTGTGTTCTTTTGTAATTGGGTTACCTGACTCAGGATATTTTCTACTTCCATCCATTTGCCTAAGAATTTCATGAATTGGTGGTTAGACAGAGCCCTGAGACCCTCCACCATCTTGGAGCTGGTAGCCTAGAAAGATACGCAGTGGGCACCAGAGTGATGGATTTCCCAGGGCATAGCTTGCCTGGGTACCTTCTGCACCAGGGAGCCGGGCAGCTCTACAGCTGTCAGAGCAGGCAGGGGAGCGTCTGACCTCCAGGAGGACCCGTAGATAGATGGAGACCCACGGACCGAGATCCACACCATCTTGGATCCCACAGTTCAACCAGGGAAGCTCCTGATCTACAGAGAGCCCCGAGGTTCCCCACAGTCTTGGCGGGAGCAGCTCAACCAGAGAGAGCCCTGCGGACTGAGAGAGCCACAGTCTAGGCTCCAGCAGTCCAGCCAGGGAAGCTCCAGACCTGTAGGGAATCCCCCAGTTAGACAAAGCCCTGAGAACCACCACCATCTTGGAACTGGTTGACTAACCAGGCAAACCAGTAGGAGACTGCAGGAGGCCCCAGGAGAAAATGCCCAGCAGCAAGCTGGGAGGAGACTTGAGTCCTGTCCAGGATAGCTGAGGAGGTAATTCAGAGCCCAGTGGTGGAAACCTTCCAGTTTCCACCTCAGGAGTGCATACACCCTCTATGACAGCAGCACCAAACACCAGGCTCACAGGAGCTTCAAACACCAACCAGTAACAACAAGACGAACTAACTCCAGAGATAAACAGATGGCAAAAGGCAAACGTAGGAACATTCCTAACAGAAATCAAGGCAATATGGCAGCATCTGAACCCAATTTTCCAACAACAGCAAATCCTATACCCCCAACACACCAGAAAAACAAGATTTGGATTCCAAAGCACTGGTCATGATGCTGCTGGAGGAACACACACACACAAAAAAAAAAAACATAAACAAATCTCTTAAAGAAATGCAGAGGAACATGAATAGGTTAGAAGCCCTTACAATGCAAACACAAAAATCACTAAGAAGAAATTCAGGAGGATATGGGTTAATCGACAGAAGCCAATAAAGAGGAAATGAAAAAAAAATCACTTAAAGAAATGCAGGAGAAACTGAGTCAAAAGGCAGAAGTCATGAAAGAGGACACACAAAAATCTCTTAAAGAATTGCAGGAAAACACAAACAAGTGAAGGAACTGAGCAAGGCCATCCAGGATCTAAATACAGAGATAGAAACAACTAAGAAATCACAAAAGGAGACAACTTTGGAGATAGAAAACCTTGGGAAGAAATCAGGGGCCATAGATGCAAATATCAAAAATAGGATACAAGAGATAGAAGTAAGACTCTCAGATGCTGAAGATACCATAGAAACCATTGACTCCACAGTCAGAGAAAATGCAAAATGCAAAAGGAGTGTAACCCAAAATATCCAGGAAATCCAGGACACAATGAGAAGACCAAACCTAAGGATTATAGGTATAGATGAGAGTGAAGATCTACAACTGAAAGGGCCAGCAAATATCTTCAACAAAATTATGGAAGAAAACTTCCCTAACCTAAAGAGAGAGATGCCCATGAATATGAAAGAAGCCTACAGAACACGAAACAGGCTGGTCCAGAACAGAAATACCCCCTGTCACATAATAATCAAAACCTCAAATGTACTAAACAAAGAAAGAATATTAAATGCAGTAAGAGAAAAAGGCCAAGTAACATATAAAGGAAGACCTATCAGAATCACACCAGACTTCTCACCAGAGACCATGAAAGCTAGAAGATCCTGGGTGGATCTCATGCAGACTCTCAGAGAACACAAATGTCAGCCAAGACTACTATATCCAGCAAAACTCAGTCAACATAGATGGAGAAACCAAAATATTCCATGACAAAAACAATTAACACAATCTCTTTCTACAAACCCAGCCCTACAGAGGATAATAGGAGGAAAACCCCAATACAAAGAGGATAAGGAGGGTAACTACACCCTGGAAAAAGCAAGCTAGTAACTTCCTTCCATCAAACTCAAAAGAAGATAACCACTCAAAAACAAAAATAACATCAAAAATGACAGGAAGAAATAATCACTATTCCTTAATATCTCTTAACATCAATGGGCTCAATTCCCCAATAAAAAGACACCGACTAACAGACTGAATATGGAAACAGCACACTAAATTTTGCTGCATACAGGAAATACACCTCAGGGTCAAAGACAAACACCACCTTAGAGTAAAAGACTGGAAGACAATTTTACAAGCAAATGGTCTCAGGAAACAAGCTGGAATAGCCTTTCTAATATCAGATAAAATTGACTTTCAACCTAAAGTCATCCAAAGAGACAGAGAAGGTCATTTCTTGCTGTTCAAGGGAAAATACACCAAGAAGAACTCACAATTCTAAACATCTATGCTCCAAATGCAAGGGCACCCTCATTCGTAAAAGAAACTTTACTAAAGCTCAAAGCACACATTACACCAAACACAATAATTGTGGAGGACCTCAACACTCTACTATCCTCAATGGACCAATCAGGAAAACAGAAACTAAACAGGGACACAAGGAAACTTATTGAAACCTTCGACCAATTGGATTTGACAGATATATATAGAACATTTCATCCTAAAGCAAAAGAATGTACCTTTTTCTCATCACCTCATGGTACCTTCTCCAAAATCGACCATATAATTGGTGACAAGACAGACCTCAACAAATATAAGATCGAAATAATCCCATGCCTCCTATCTGATCACCATGGAGTAAGAGTGGTCTTCAATAACAACAAAAACAACAGAAAGTCCACATCCACATGGAGGCTGAACAATATTCTACTCAATGATACCTTAGTCAAGGAAGAAATAAAGAAAGAAATCAAAGACTTTTTAGAATTTAATGAAAATGAAGGCACAACATACCCAAATCTATGGGACACAATGAAAGCAGTGGTAAGAGGAAAACTCATAGTCCTGAGTGCCTCCAAAAAGAAACAAGAGAGAGCATATACTAGCAACTTAACGGCACACCTGAAAGCTCTGGAACAAAAATAATTTAATTCACCCAGAAGGAGTAGAAGAAAGGAAATCATCCAATTCAGGGCTGAAATCAATCAAGAAGAAACAAAAAGAGCCATACAAAGAATCAACAAAACCATGAGCTGGTTCTTTGAGAAAATTAACAAAATAGATAAACCCTTAGCCAGACTAACCAAAGGACACAGCGACATTATCCAAATTAACAAAATTAGAAATGAAAAGGGGGATATAACAACAGAAAATGAGGAAATTCAAAAAATCATCAGATCCTACTACAAAAGCCTATATACAACACAACTGGGAAATCTGGAGGAAATGGATAATTTCCTAGACAGATAACAAAAATAAAATTAAATCAGGATCAAATAGATTATCAAAACAGTCCCATAATCCCTAAAGAAAAAGAAGGGGTCATAGAAAGTCTTCCAAACAAACAAACAAACAAACAAACAAAAAACAGCACAGGACCAGATGGTTTTAGTGCAGAATTCTATCAGACCTTCAAAGAAGACATAACATCAATACTCTTCAAAATAGAAACAGAAGGAACACTACCCAACTCATTCTACGAAGCCACAATTACCTGATACCAAAACCACACAAAGATCCGACTGAAAAAGAGAACTTCAGACCAATTTCCCTTATGAACATCGATACAAAAATACTCAATAAAATTCTTGCCAACTGAATCCAAGAACACATCAAAAGGATCATTTACCATGATCAAGTTGGCTTCATCCTAGGGATGCAGGGATGGTTCATTATATGGAAATCCATCAATGTAATCCACTACATAAACAAACTCAAAGAAAAAAACCACATCGTCATCTCATTGGATGCTGAAAAGCATTTGACAAAATTCAGCATCTTTTCATTCTAAAAGTCTTGGAAAGAACAGGAATTCAAGGCCCATACCTAAACATAGTAAAAGCAATTTACAGCCAACCAGTAGCCAATATCAAAGTAAAGGAGAGAAACTTGAAGCAATCCCACTAAAACCAGGGACTAGACAAGGCTGCCACCTCTCACCATATTTTTTTCAATATAGTACTTGAGGTACTAGCTAGAGCAATTCAACAACATAAGGAAGTTCAAGGGATACAAATTGGAAAGGAAGAAGTCAAACTATCACTATTCGAAGATGATATGAAAGTATACTTAAGTGACCAAAAAAACTCCACCAGAGAACTCCTACAGCTGATAAACAACTTCAGCAATGTGGCTGGATATAAAATCAACTCAAGCAAATCAGTAGCCTTCCTATACTCAAAGGATAAGCAGGCTGAGAAAGAAATAAGGGAAATAACACCCTTCACAATAGCCACAAACAATATAAAGTATCTTGGTATGACTCGAACCAAACAAGTGAAAGATCTGTATGACAGGAACTTCAAGTCCTTGAAGAAAGAAATCGAAGAAGACCTCAGAAAATAGAAAAATCTTCCATGCTCATGGGTTGGCAGGATTAATATAGTTAAAATGGGCATCTTGCCAAAAGCAATATACAGATTCAATGCAATCCCCATCAAAATCCCAACTAAGTTCTTCATAGAATTATAAAGAGCAATTCTCAAATTCATCTGGAGTCCCACTGCTGGTGGGACTGCAAGCTGGTACAACCACTCTGGAAATCAGTCTAGTGGTTCCTCAGAAAATTGAGTATAATACTACTGGAGAACTGTGCTATACCAGTCCTGGGCATATCCCCAGAGGATTCCCCAGCATGTAATAAGGACACATGCTCCACTATGTTCATAGCAGCCTTATTTATAATAGCCAGAAGCTGGAAAGAATCCAGGTGTCTCTCAACAGAGGAACGGATCCAGAAAATGTGGTGCATTTACACAATGGAATACTCCTCAGCTATTAAAAACAATAATTCATGAAATTCTTTTTTATTGGATATATTTTTATTTACATTTCATTTCCCTTTTCCTGCTTCCCTGCCCCCCAAAGATCCCCTTTTCCCTTCCCTTGTTCCCCCATCTTCGCCTTCCCAATTCCTTGTTCTGGTATTCTCCTACACTGATGCACTGGCCTTTCGAGATCCAGGGTCTACTCCTTCCTTCTTGTCAGACATCATTTGGTATGTGGATTGTGTCTTTGGTGTCCCAAGATTCTAGGCTAATATCCACTTATCAGTGAGTGTATACCATGAGTATTGTTTTTAGGCTGCGTTACCTCACTTAGTGTGATGTTCTCCAGCTCCATCCATTTGTCTAAGAATATTGTGAAGGCATTGCTTCTAATGGCTGGATAGTACTCCATTGTGTATATATACCATAATTTTTGTATCCATTCCTCCGTTGATGGACATCTGGGTTCTTTCCAGCTTCTATTATAAATAAGGCTGCTAAGAACATAGTGGAGCATGTATCCTTATTACATGCTGGGGAATCTTCTGGGTATATGCCCAGGAGTGGTATGGAAGGGTCCTCCGGAAATATCATGTCCAGTTTTCTGAGGAACCTCCAGACTGATTTCCAGAGTGGTTGTACCAGCTTGCAATCCCACTAGCAGTGGAGGAGTGTTCCTCTTTCTCCACATCCTCGCCAACACCGGTTGTCTCCTGAGTTTTTAATATTAGCCAATTTGACTGGTGTGAGGTGAAATCCCAGTGTTGTTTTCATTTGCATTTCCCTAATGACTAATGATGTTGAATATTTCTTTTTTTAATTTTTATTTTCTATATTCTATGTTTACATTCCAAAGGCTTTTCCCTTTCCCAGTTCCCCCCCACCATACGTCCCATAATTCCTTTCCCCCCCAACTATTCCCCAATCATTCCCCCTCTCCCCACAGTTTCTCTACAAAATTGGATCCAATCTTTACAGGCCCAGGGTCCTCTCCTTTCTTCTTCTTGGGAATCATTTGACTTGCTAATTGTGACTTGAGTATTTAGGGCTTCTGGGCTCATTAATATCCACTTATCAGTGATTGCATTTCATGTGTATTCTTTTGTGATTGGGTTAACTCACTCAGGATGATATTTTCCAGGTCTAATGATTTACCTACAAATTGCATGAATTCATTACTTTTAATTGCTGAGTAGTATTCCATTGTATAAATATGCCACATTTTCTGTATCCATTCCTCCTTTGAGGGATATTTGGGCTCCTTCCAATTTCTGGCTATTATAAACAAGGCTTCTATAAACATAGTGGAGCATGTGTCTTTATTGTATGCAGGGGAATCCTCTGGGTATATGCCCAGGAGTGGTATGACAGGGTCCTCTGTAAGTGACATGCCCAATTTTCTGAGGAACCACCAGACTGATTTCCAGAGCGGTTTTACCATTTTGCAATCCCACCAACAGTGGAGAAGTGTTCCTCTTTCTCCACATCCTCGCCAGCACTTGTTGTCTCTTGAGTTTTTAATCTTAGCCATTCTGACTGGTGTGAGGTGGAATCTCAGGGTTTTTTGATTTGCATTTCCCTGATGACTAATGATGTTGAACATCTCTTAAGGTGTTTCTCGGCCATCTGAATTTCTTCTGGTGAAAATTCTTTGTTTAGCTCTGTACCCCATTTTTGATAGGGTTATTTGGTTCTTTGGGTCTAACTTCTTGAGTTCTTTGTATATATTGGATATTAGCCCTCTGTCAGATGTGGGGTTGGTGAAGAACTTTTCCCACGTTGTTGGTTGCCATTTTGTCCTTCTGACAGTGTCCTTAGCCTTAAAGAAACTTTGTAATTTTATGAGGTCCCATTTGTCAATTCTTGATCTTAGTGCGTAAGCTATTGGTGTTCTGTTCAGGAACTTTCCCCCTGTGCCCATGTCCTCCAGGGTCTTCCCTAGTTTCTTTTCTAATAGTTTCAGTGTGTCTGGTTTTATGTGGAGGTCCTTGATCCACTTGGAGTTGATCTTAGTGCAAAGAGATAAGAGTGGGTCAATTCACATTCTTCTGCATGTTGACCTCCAATTGAACCAGCACCATTTGTTGAAAAGGCTATCTTTATTCCACTGGATGGTTGTGGCTCCTTTATCAAAGATCAAGTGACCATAAGTCTATGGGTTAATTTCTGGGTCTTCAATCCTATTCCATTGATCCACTTGCCTGTTGCTGTACCAATACCATGCAGTTTTTAATACAATTGCTCTGTAGTACTGCTTAAGGTGAGGGATATTGATTCCCCCAGAAGTCCTTTTATTGTTGAGAACAGTTTTTGCTATCCTGGGTTTTTGTTGCTCCAGATGAATTTGAGAATTGCTCTTTCTAGATCTGTGAAGAATTGAGTTGGGATTTTGATGGGGATCGCATTGAATCTGTATATTGCTTTTGGCAAGATGGCCATTTTTACTATATTGATAGTATTATTGGCTCCTGCCAATCCAGGAGCAAGAAATATTTTTCCATCTTCTGAGGTCTTCGATTTCTTTCTTCAAGGACTTGAAGTTCTTGTTGTACAGATCTTTTGCTTGTTTGGTTAGAGTTACTCAAGGTACTTTATGTTGTTTGTGGATATTGTGAAGGGTGTTATTTCCCTAACTTCTTTCTCAGCCTGCTTGTCCTTTGAGTACAAGAAGGCTACTGATTTGCTTGACTTAATTTTATAACCAGCCACTTTGCTGAAGTTGTTTATCAGCTGTAGAAGTTCTCTGGTGGAGTTTTTTGGGTCGCTTAAGTAAACTATCATATCATCTGCAAATAATGATAGTTTGACTTCTTCCTTTCCAATTTGTATCCCTTTGACTACCTTATGTTGTCTAATTGCTCTTGCTAGAACTTCAAGCACTATATTGAAAAGATATGGAGAGAGAGGGCAGCCTTGTCTAGTCCCTGATTTTAGTGGGATTGCTTCAAGTTTCTCTCCATTTATTTTGATGTTGGCTACTGGTTTGCTGTATATTGCTTTTACTATGTTTAGGTATGGGCCTTGAATTCCTGCTCTTTCCAAGACTTTTAGCATGAAAGGATGTTGAATTTTGTCGAATGCTTTTTCAGCATCTAATGAGATGACCATGTGTTTTTTTTTCTTTTAGTTTGTTTATGTAGTGGATTACATTGATGGATTTCCGTTTATTGAACCATCCCTGCATCCCTGTGATAAAGCCTACTTGATCTCTTTTGAGATTCCCCATGCTTTAGCACAGATAATTGACTTGGGTGCTGTAGCAGCTATTTTTAAGATGTTAAAAATCAAGCTTTTAATAATAGTAAATTACATATATATATATATATATATATATATATATATATATACATATATATGGTTCATGGTTTACAATTGCTTAAAATTGTTCCCTTTTTATCACTGCTAATTCTTAATTTTTATAATTGTTTATGCAAATATAATTCAAGTTAAAAAAAGATATGTTCTTTAAATGACTGTCCTCTGCATGTTGAGGGCTGGTCCAAAGGCTGGAAAGACAGCCGTGGGTGCTGGAAGCCGAGCTCTTGTATTTTATAGATGTGAGCCTGAAGAGATGGCTCAGCCATTAAAGGCTAGGCCCTCAATTATGGAGTATGAAAGTTCATTCCTAGCAACCACATGGTGGCTCACAACCACCTATAATGGGATCTGACACACTCTTCTGGCATATCTAAAGATAGCTACAGTATACTTATACATATAATTAATCCTTTAAAAGGTGCCTGGACAAAACCCCTTAAGGCAAGGCACATGGAATTTATATCTCAGACAGACTTATAGAAAACAATTGGCTATATAAGCATATTCTTTATATCATCGAAAGGGTAATGGCTTTATATATATATATATATATAATTTTATATTTGTGCACATCAAATTATAAACATTTGTTCTTGGTGTCCTCAAATTCTATCTCTACCACATAAGGGTGTTAATTCTAGAGGACTTAATTATCACAGATAAATAATACTACTCATGCTTTCTTATTTAGAAAATTAGAATATGTATGTGTGCCTATGGACACCTTTTCAGGCTTTCTAGTTGCCTGAAAACAGGAGAAGCAATGAAAAAGATAATCAATCATTGCCTATGCTGTTTTTCTATATTGGGTGTTCCAAAGCAGATTAAAACATATATTGGTAACTGGCTATTTCAGTCAAGCATTTGAGACTTCCTGCAGACAGTTTAATATCATCCATATTACTGGGATTCCTTATAATCCTCAAGGACAAGTGCTTCAAGAAGGAATTTGACGTTGAGACAAAATAGGGAAGTCTGTTAAGTCAGGAATTTTTATCTGAGGATGGACCGAGAGAAACAAGCTTCAGGCATAATCCTGGGCTTGGAAAAGAAAGTAGGCTCAGGTATTTTGGTCATCCTTACACACCCTTGAACAATTTTGGTTATTTTTCCACATTATACTAACTTTTGACCTTAATTCTTGCATGTACCTAAACTGGTATAAAAGGGGGATTGAAAATTATTGAACCTGACTGCTCTAACAGAAAAAGCAGCTAAAAATGCTATGTTAATTTTTCTATAATTGTATAGTTATTGCATACATTATGATATATGCTTGGTGTTCCAACTCAAATTAATAACACAATATGTTCTTGGAAGAGAGAAGAGAGGGGAAGTTGTGTCCCCATACATATTATTTAAATTGTGCTTGTATTAAAAAAAAGTTTTTAAAGTTTGGATGCCATAAAACTACTTGCTAAATGTATATGGCATCCTATAACTAGGCATACTAAGCCTAGATAAATTGAAGGAATTCACTTATTGACATATGCCATGATCCTGATTTAATATTGGGGAAGAAGGCATGTCTATGTTTTTTCCAAAAAATGCTGCAGAAGCATGCTAGCTGCCAGAGTAATTGGTGTGGCATGCTAAAGATGCTGACTGTGGGCTTGCTGAGTGCCCAGACAATGGCTCACCTGGATGAAAATCGCAAGTCTTCAACAGACACTGGCAGACACCCTGGCTTCAAACTTATACAAGTGGATCTCCAAAAAGGGAGCCACATAAAACTCAGAGCTATGTGTGTTTGCTAATCAAGCAGACATGGGCACCAGTGAGAGGTACAAGTCAAAGCACCACATGGGGAGGTCTTCTTCGATTTCTTTCTTCAAGGACTTGAAGTTCCTGTTGTACAGATCTTTCGCTTGTTTGGTTAGAGTTACGCCAAGATACTTTATGTTGTTTGTGGCTATTGTGAAGGGTGTTATTTCCCTAATTTCTTTCTCTGCCTGCTTGTCCTTTGAGTACAAGAAGGCTACTGATTTGCTTGAGTTGATTTTATAACCAGTCACTTTGCTGAAGTTGTTTATCAGCTGTAGAAGTTCTCTGGTGGAGTTTTTTGGGTCGCTTAAGTAAACTATCATATCATCTGCAAATAATGATAGTTTGACTTCTTCCTTTCCAATTTGTATCCCTTTGACTTCCTTATGTTGTCTAATTGCTCTCGCTAGAACTTCAAGTACTAAATTGAAAAGATATGGAGAGAGAGGGCAGCCTTGTCTAGTCCCTGATTTTAGTGGGATTGCTTCAAGTTTCTCCATTTATATTGATGTTGGCTATTGGTTTGCTGTATATCGCTTTTATTATGTTTACTTATGGGACTTGAATTCCTGTTCTTTCCAGGACTTTTAGCATGAAAGGGTGTTGAATTTTGTCAAATGCTTTTTCAGCATCTAATGAGATGACCTTGTGGATTTTTATTTAGTTTGTTTAGGTAGTTGATTACATTGATGGATTTCCATATATTGAACCATCCCTGCATCCCTGAGATGAAGCCTACTTGATCATGGTGAATGATCAATTTGGTGTGCTCTTGGATTCGGTTGGCAAGGATTTTATTTAGTATTTTTGCATCGATATTCACAAGGGAAATTGGCCTATAGTTCTCTTTCTTTGTTGGATCTTTGTTTTTGGTATCAGCGTAATTGTGGCTTCATAGAACGAGTTGGGCAGTGTTCCTTCTATTTCTATTCTGTGGAATAGTTTGAAGAGTATTGGTGTTAAGTCTTCTTTGAATGTCTGATAGAATTCTGCACTAAAACCATCTGGTTCCATACATTTTTTGGTTGGGAGACTTTCTATAACCCCTTCTATTTCTCTAGGGGTTATGGGACTGTTTAGTTGATCTAATTGATCCTGATCTAATTTTGGCATTTAGCATCTGTCTAGGAAATTGTACATTTCCTCCAAATTCTCCAGTTTCCTGGAGTATAGACTTTTGTAGTAGAATCTGTTGATTTTTTCAGTTTCTGTTGTTTCCTCAGTTTTCTGTTGTTATATCCCCCTGTTCATTTCTAATTTTGTTAATTTGGATAGTGTCTCTGTGCCCATTGGTTAGTCTGATTGAGGGTTTATCTATCATGTTGATTTTCTCAAAGAACCAGCTTCTGTTTTTGTTGATTCTTTGTCTGGTTTGCTTTGTTTCTACTTGATTGATTTCAGCCCTGAGTTTGATGATTTCCTGTCTTCTACTCCTCCTGAGTGAATTAGCTTCTTTTTGTTCCAGGGCTTTCAGGTGTGCCATTAAGCTGGTAGTGTATGCTCTTTCCAGTATCTTTTTGGAGGCACTCAGGGCTATGAGTTTTCCTCTTAGCACTGCTTTCATTGTGTCCCATAGATTTGGGTAGGCTATACCTTCTTTTTCATTAAATTCTAAAAAGTCTTTGATTTCTTTCTTTATTTATTCCTTGACCAAGGTGTCATTGAATAGAACGTTGTTCAGTTTCCATGTGTACGTGGACTTTGTGTTGTTTTTCTTGCTATTGAAGACCACTCTTACTCCATAGTGATCTGAAAGGAGGCCTAGGATTAGTTCGATCTTCTTGTATTTGTTGACATCTGTCTTGTGACCAATTATGTGATCAATTTTGGAGAAGGGACCATGCGGTGCTGAGAAAAGGGTATATTCTTTTGCTTTAGGATTAAATGTTGTATAAATATCTGTTAAATCAAATTGTTCCAAAGCTTCAATTAGTTTCACTGTGTCCCTGTTTAGTTTCTGGTTTCCTGATCAGTCCATTGAGGAGAGTGAAGTGTTGAAGTCACTCACAATTATTGTGTTAGGTGTAATGTGTGCTTTAAGCTCTATTAGAGTTTCTTTTACAAATGAGGGTGCTCTTGCATTTGGAGCATAGACGTTCAGTATTGAGAGTTCTTCTTGGTGGATTTTTCATTTGATGAGCAAGAAGTGAAATTCTGTGTCTCTTTTGATGACTTTAGGTTGAAAGTCAATTTTATCTGATATTAGAATGGCTACTCCAGCTTGTTTCCTGAGATCATTTGCTTGTAAAATTGTCTTCCAGCCTTTTACTCTAAGGTAGTGTTTGTCTTTGACACTGAGATGTGTTTCCTGTATTCAGAAAAATGTAGGGACCAATTTTGCATCCAGTCTGTTAGTCTGTATTCTTATTGGGGAATTGAGTCCATTGATGTTAAGAGATATTAAGGAATAGTAATTACTACTTCCTGACATTTTTGACGTTATTTTTTATATTTGAGAGGTTATCTTCTTTGGGGTTTGATGAGAGGGGGTTTCTATCTTGCTTCTTCTGGGGTGTGGTTTTCCTCCTTGTGTTGGGGTTTTCCCTTATTATCCTTTGTAGGGCTGGGTTTGTAGAAAGATATTGTGCAAATTTTGTTTTGTCATGGCATACCTTGGTTTCTCCATCTATAGCGATTGAGAGTTTGGCTGGGTAAAGTAGTTTTGGCTGAAATTTGTGTTCTCTTAGAGTCTGCATGATATCTGCCCAGGATCTTGTTGCTTTCATGGTCTCAGGTGAGAAGTCTGGTGTAATCCTGATAGGTCTTCCTTTATATGTTACTTGACCTTTTCCTCTTACTGCATTTAATATTCTTTCTTTGTTTAGTACATTTGGGGTTTTGATTATTATGTGACGGGAGGTATTTCTGTTCTGGTCCAGTCTGTTTGGAGTTCTGTAGGCTTCTTGTATATTCATGGGCATCTCTCTCTTTAGGTTGGGGAAATTTTCTTCCATAATTTTGTTGAAGAACTTTTGCTGGCCCTTTAAGTTGTATATCTTGCCTCTCATCTATGCCTATAATCCTTAGGTTTGGTCTACTCATTGTGTCCTGGATTTCCTGGATGTTTCGGGCTACAAGCTTTTTGCATTTTGTATTTTCTTGGACTGTTGAATCAATGGTTTCTATGGTGTCTTCTGCATCTGAGATTCTTTCTTCTATCTCTTTTATTCTATTGTTGATATTTGCATCTATGGCCCCTGATTTCTTCCCAAGGTTTTCTATCTCCAAAATTGTCTCCCGTTGCGATTTCTTAGTTGTTTCTACTTCTGTTTTTAGATACTGGATGGTATTGCTCGAATCTTTCACTTGCTTGTTTGTATTTTCATGTAATTCTTTAAGAGATTTTTGTGTTTCCTCTTTCATGACTTCTACTTTTTGACCAACGTTCTCCTGTAATTCTTTAAGTGATTTTTATACTTCCTCCCTATTGGCTTCTAATTTTGGATCCATATTCTCGTGAAGTTCTTTAAATGATATTTTTATTTATTGGATATATTCTATATTTACAATTCATTTCCCTTTTTCTGGTTCCCCACCCCCAAAGGTCCCACATGCCCTTTTCCCTCCCCCTGCTCCCTAATCCACCCCTCCCACCTCACTGTTCTTGTACTCCCCCACAATGATGTTTTGGTCCATTCTAGCACCAGTGTCCACTCCTTTCTTCTTGTGAGACATCACTTGAAATGTGATTTATGTCGTTGGTGTTCCAAGCTTCTATCAGTGACTGTATACCATGGGTATTCTTTTGAGACTGGGTCACCTCACTTAATATGACGTTCTCCAGCTCCATCCATTTCTCTAAGAATTTCATGAATTCATTGTTTCTAATGGCTGAATAGTACTTCATTGTGTATGTATACCACAATTTTGTATCGATTCCTCTGTTGAGGGACATCTGGGTTCTTTCCAGCTTCTGGCTATTATATATAAGGCTGCTATGAACATAGTGGAGCATGTATCCTTATTGCATGCTGGGGAATCTTCTGGGTATATTCCCAGGAGTGGTATGGCTGGGTCCTCCGGAAGTATCATGTCCAGTTTTCTGAGGAACCGCCATACTGATTTCCAGAGTGGTCGTACCAGCTTGCATTCCCACCAGCAGTGGAGGAGTGTTCCTCTTTCTCCACATCCTCGCCAACACCTGATGTCTTCTGAGTTTTTAATCTTAGCCATTCTGACTGGTGTGAGGTGAAATCTCAGGGTTGTTTTAATTTGCATTTCCCTTATGACTAATGATGTTGAACATTTTTTAAGGTGTTTCTCAGCCATCCGAATTTCTTCAGGTAAAAAGTCTCTGTTTAGCTCGGTACCCCATTTTTGGATAGGGTTATTTGGTTTTCTGGGGTCTAATCTCTTGAGTTCTTTGTATACATTGGACATTAACCCTCTGTCGGATGTGGGGTTGGTGAAGATTTTTTCCCAATTTGTTGGTTGCCGATTTATCCTTTTGACAGTGTCTTTTGCCTTACAGAAACTTTGTAATTTTATGAGGTCCCATTTGTCTATTATTGCTCTTAGAGCATAAGCAATTGGTGTTCTGTTCAGGAATTTCCCCCCTGAGCCAATGTCCCCAAGGGTCTTCCCCAGTTTGTTTTCTATTAGTTTTAGTGTGTCTGGTTTTATGTGGAGGTCCTTGATCCACTTTGAGTTGAACTTAGTGCAAGGAGATAAGAGTGGATCAATTCTCATTCTTCTGCATGTTGACCTCCAATTGCGCCAGCACCATCTGTTGAAAAGGCTATCTTTTTTCCACTAGATGTTTTCAGCTCCTTTGTCGAAGATCAATTGGCCATAGATGTGTGGGTTCAATTCTGGGTCTTCGATCCTATTCCATTAATCTGCCTCCCTGTCACTGAACCAATACCATGCACTTTTTAATACTACTGCTCTGTAATATTGCTTGAGGTCTGGGATATTGATTCCCCCAGAAGTTCTTTTGCTTTGATGATAGTTGTAGCTATCCTGGGTTTTTTGTTATTCCAGATGAATTTGAGAATTGCTCTTTCTAACTCTATGAAGAACTGAGTTGGGATTTTGATGGGGATTGCGTTGAATCTGTATATTGCTTTGGGCAAGATTGCCATTTTGACTATATTAGTCCTGCCAACCCACGAGCATGGAAGATTTTCCCATTTTCTGATGTCTTCTTCAATTTCCCTCTTCAGAGACCTGAAGTTTTTGTCATATAAATCTTTCACATGTTTGGTTAGCGTCACTCCAAGATACTTTATATCATTTGTGGCTATTGTGAAGGGTGTCATTTCCCTAATTTCTTTCTCGGCCTGCTTATCCTTCACGTATAGGAAGGCTACTGATTTGCTTGAGTTGATTTTATAGCCTGCCACTTTGCTGAAGTTGTTTATCAGTTGCAGGAGTTCTCTGGTGGAGGTTTTAGGTCACTTAAGTATACTATCCTATCATCTGCAAATAGTGATAGTTTGACTTCTTCCTTTCCAATTTGTATCCCTTTGACTTCCCTCTGTTGTTGAATTGCTCTAGCTAGTACCTCAAGTACTAAATTGAAGAGATATGGTGAGAGGGGGCAGCCTTGTCTAGTCCCTGATTTTAGAGGGATTGCTTCAAGTTTTTCTCCGTTTACCTTGATGTTGGCTACTGGTCTGCTGTATATTGCTTTTACTATGTTTAGATATGGGCCTTGAATTCCTGCTCTTTCTAAGACCTTTAGCATGAAACGATGCCGAATTTTGACTAATGCTTTTTCAGCATCCAATGAGATGACCATGTGATTTTTTTCTTTGAGTTTGTTTATGTAGTGGATTACATTGATGGATTTCCGTATATTGAACCATCACTGCATCCCTGGGATGAAGCCAACTTGATCATGGTGAATGATCATCTTGATGTGTTCTTGGATTCGGTTGGCAAGTATTTTGTTTAGTATTTTTGCATCAATATTCATAAGAGAAATTGGCCTGTTGTTCTCTTTCTTAGTTGGATCTTTGTGTGGTTTTGGTATCAGGGTAATTGTGGCTTCATAGAATGAGTTGGGTAGTGTTCCTTCTGTTTCTATTTTGTGGAATAGTTTGAAGAGTATCGGTATCAGGACTTCTTTGAAGGTCTGATAGAATTCTGCACTAAAACTGTCTGGTCCTGTGCTCTTTTTGGTTGGAAGACTGTCTATGACCCCTTCTATTTCTTTGGGGGTTATGAGTCTGTTTAGACGATCTTTTTGATCCTGGTATAATTTTGGTATTTGGTAACTGTCTAGGAAATTGTCCATTTCCTCCAGATTCTCCAGTTGTGTTGAGTATAGGTTTTTGTAGTAGGATCTGATTTTTTGAATTTCCTCAGTTTCTGTTGTTATATCTCCCTTTTCATTTCTAATCTTGTTAATTTGAATGCTGTCTCTGTGCCCTTTGGTAAGTCTGGCTAAGGGTTTATCTATCTTGTTGATTTTCTCAAAGAACCAGCTCCTGGTTTTGTTGATTCTTTGTATGGTTCCCTTTGTTTCAACTTGATTGATTTCAGCCCTGAGTTTGATGATTTCCTGTCTTCTATTCCTCCTAGGTGAAATTGCTTCTTTTTGTTCCAGAGCTTTAAAGTGTGCCATTAAATTGCTAGTATATGCTCTCTCCTGTTTCTTTTTGGAGACACTCAGGGCTATGAGTTTTCCTCTAAGCACTGCTTTCATTGTGTCCCATAGATTTGGGTATGTTGTGCCTTCATTTTCATTACATTCTAAGAAATCTTTGATTTCTTTCTTTATTTCTTCCTGGACTAAGGTATCATTGAGTAGAATATTGTTCAGCCTCCATGTGTATGAGGATTTTCTGTTGTTTTTGTTGCTATTGAAGAACACTCTTACTCCATGGTGATCTGATAAGAGGCATGGGATTAGTTCAATCTTTTTATATTTGTTGAGATCTGTCTTGTGTCCAATTATATGGTCAATTTTGGAGAAGGTACCATGAGGGGCTGAGAAAAAGGTATAGTCTTTTGCTTTAAGGTGAAATGTTCTATATATATCTGTTAAATCCAATTGGTCCAAAGTTTCGATGAGTTTCTCCGTGTCCCTGTTTAGTTTCTGTTTTCCTGATCGGTCCACTGTGGATAGTGGAGTATTGAGGTCCCCCACAATCATTGTGTTAGGTGCAATGTGTGCTTTGAGCGTTAGTAAAGTTTCTTTTACGAATGAGGGTGCCCTTACATTTGGAGCATAGATGTTTAGAATTGTGAGTTCTTCTTGGTGGATTCTTCCTTTGACTAGCAAGAAGTGACCTGTGTCTCTTTTGATGATTTTGGGTTGAAAGTCAATTTTATCTGATATTAAAATGGGTATTCCAGCTTGCTTCCTGTGACCATTTGCTTGCAAAATTGTCTTTTATCCTTTTACTCTAAGGTAGTGTTTGTCTTTGACTCTGAGGTGTGTTTCCTGTAAGCAGCAAAATGTAGGGTCCTGTTTCTGTATCCAGTCTGTTAGTCTATGTCTTTTTATTGGGGAATTGAGTCCATTGATGTTAAGAGATATTAAGGAATAGTGATTATTTCTTCCTGTCATTTTTGATGTTATTTTTGTTTTTGAGTAGTTATCTTCCTTTGAGTTTGATGGAAGAAGGTTACTGTCTTGCTTTTTCTTGGGTGCAGCTCCCTTCCTTGTATTGGAGTTTTCCTCCTATTATCCTTTGTAGAGCTGGGTTAGTGGAAAGATATTGTGTAAATTTGGTCCTGTCATGGAATATTTTGATTTCTCCATCTATGTTGATTGAGAGTTTTGCTGGGCATAGTAGTCTTGGCTGACATTTGTGTTCTCTTAGGGTCTGCATGTGGTCTGCCCAGGATCTTCTAGCTTTCATGGTTTCCAGAGAGAAGTCTGGTGTGATTCTGATAGGTCTTCCTTTATATGTTACTTGGCCTTTTTCTCTTACTGCCTTTAATATTCTTTCTTTGTTTAGTACATTTGGGGTTTTGATTATTATGTGATGGGAGGTGTTTCTGTTCTGGTCCAGTCTGTTCTATAGGCTTTTTGTATATTCATGGGCATCTTTCTCTTTAAATTGGGGAAGTTTTCTTCCATAATTTTGTTAAAGATATTTGCTGGTCCTTTATGTTGTATATCTTGCCTCTCATCTATCCCTATAATCCTTAGGTTTGGTCTTCCCATTGTGTCCTGGATTTCCTGGATGTTTTGGGTTACAAGCCTTTTGGATTTTGCGTTTTCTTTGACTGTGGAGTCAATGGTTACTATGTTATCTTCAGCATCTGAGATTCTTATTTCTATCTGTTGTATTCTGTTGTTGATGTTTGCATCTACGACCCCTGATTTCTTCCCAAGGTTTTCTATCTCCAAAGTTGCCTCCTTTTGTGATTTCTTAGTTGTTTCTACCTCTGTGTTCAGATCTTGGATGGTTTTGCTCAGTTCCTTCATTTGTTTGTGTTTTCATGTAATTCTTTAATATATTTTTGTGCTCCCTCTTTCATGACTTCTGCCTGTTGTTTCAAGTTCTCCTGCATTTCTTTAACTGATTTTCTCATTTCCTCTTTATTGGTTTCTGTCTGATGGCCCATATTCTCCTGGAGTTCTTTAAGTGTTTTTTGTGTTTGGATTGTAAGAGCTTCTACCCTATTGGTGTTCCCCTGCATTTCTTAGTTGTTTCTACTTCTGTTTTTAGATCCTGAATGGTTTTGCTCAGATCTTCCACTTGCTTGTTTGTATTTTCATGTATTTCTTTAAGAGATTTTTGTGCTTCCTTTTTCATGACTTCTACTTGTTGGCCCATGTTCTCCTGTATTTCTTTAAGTGATTTTTGTACTTCCTCCTCATTGGCTTCTATTTTTTGATCCATATTCTCCTGAATTTCTTTAAGTGATTTTTGTGTTTGCCTTGTAAGGGCTTCTAATTTTTTATCCATTTTCTCCTGAATTTCTTTAAGAGATTTATCTATGTGTTCTGCTATCAGCATCCTGACCAGTGATTTTAGATCCAAATCTTGTTTTTCTGGTGTGTTTGGGTACCCGGGACTTACTGCTGTCAGGGAACTGGGTTCAGATGCTGCCATATTGTCTTGATTTATATTAGTAAAGTTCCTACGTTTGCCTTTTGTCATCTGGTTATCTCTGGCCTTCTTTTGTCCTGTAGTTACTAGCTGGTGCTTGAACCTCCTGTGGGCTCATAAGGCTAATTCCCCACCACTGGATGACTGGGTTTCCCCTGGCACAGATTGCTGATATGTTGTTCTCCTCTTGGGTGCTGTTGGACCCCTGGTGTATCTTGCTCTAAGCAACGTTATATTCAGTTATCTCTATGGACCTGCTGCTGCTTGCCCTCTCTGGATCTGCTTTTTTAGTTCAGTCAGCAGTAAGTATGCTGTTTACTCTGCCAAGCTCCTGTTCTTAGATGACTGGCTGGTGGCCCGGGTCCCCAGAGATCTTAAGTTTGGGATATCTTGGGTATCTGGTTCTGCCTGCTCAATCTAAGCACCCGCCACCAAGATACCCACGGTTGAGTGGCGTGCAGGTTTCCCCTCGGGGTGCAAAGCCCAGGCCTGGTTGGGGCCCAGGAACTGCTGCTCTGCCCGGATTGCTTTCTGGAGCCTTGAGTCCCCAAAGATCCCAAGTTCTGGATATCACAGGTTCCTGGTTCAGCTCTCGCTTAGTTTGGACCACTGCAAGGATGCTGGTGGTGGCTGCTGGGAGTGGGGAGTGCGGCTTGCAGAGTCTCCTGCAGGGCAGAGGACCCACACCCTACTGGAACACAGGAACCACTGCTCTGCCAAGCTCCCATTCTTAGATGACTGGCTGGCAGCCCAGGTCCCCAGAGATCTTAAGCTTGGGATATCTCGGGTATCTGGTTCTGCCTGCTCAATCTAAGCACCCGCTACCAAGATGCCAAGGCAACACTTATAAGGATAACATTTAATTGGGTCTGGCTTGCACTTTGATATGTCCAGTTCATTATCATCAAGGCATGAGTATGGAAGCATCCACACATGCATAGTACAGGAAGAACTCAGAGTTCTACTTCTTCATCTAAAGGCTGTTAGGAGACGACTGGCTTCTAAGTATCAAATATGAGGAGATTAAAGCCCATTCCCACATTGACACACCTACTTCAGCAAGACCACTCCTCCTAAAGATGCCATGCACTAGGTCAAACATAAATTATCACATTCTACTCCCTGGCCCCCACAGGATTATTCAAACACATGAGTCCGTGAGGGGCCATAGACTAGCCAATACATAATAAAAAAGTACATTTAGTCCAACTTCCAAAGTCCCCATAGTCTATAGTTGTCTCAGTGATGTTAAAAGTCCAAAATTCAAAGTCCCTTTGATATCATTCAATCTTAACTGTAATCCCCAAAGGAAGATAGGAAATCAGCTGGATAAACTCCAAACTCTGTAATTCCATGTCTGACATCAAAGCAGCCTTCAGATTGAGAGGTCTGAGACAGGGTGACTCTATGAGAGTCTTCAAATTGGCAGTTCAAGAGACTGCCTATATCTCTCTTTCTAAAGAGTCCAAGAAAGTCCAGGCAAGCCAGTTACTGAAAAAAAACCCAGGCCTTGTGCAAACAATTAAAAAACTCTCCCACCATTAGAAGCTGCCCCATCACCCAGCCTGTGACAAGGACAATGTGTCAGCAACAGTGTCTTTGCTTCCTCAGCAGAAGTTTCCAGCTCCCCAACCCCCTTCAATGGTTCTTTAATGTCCCTGTTACCAATTAAGATAAAGGTCACCTGCCCTTCCCTGGAATTCCCCTAATGTGCATTAAATTGGGCCTGTAAGTTCACATGAGCATCTCCATCTTGGTAAGATTCTGGACTTCTGCAGAATAAAAATGCTCTTTAATTTTGCACACTATTTGAGTCCAGGGTATTATTCTTGGTGAATCATGAACACTTACATTTGGAGTCTCTGGTCCAAGATTCTCTGGAGCCTTCCTGACCCAAATAGTGGGAGTGTTTTTCTAATCGGAAAGTCTGGGATCCCAGTTGTCTTTTTTCTTGTCCATCTCTGTTTCTGTTTCAGGTTTAATCTCCAGGCTGAGAAAGACAAAGTGAACTCATTTTTTCACCCAAACAGGGCCAACAGAGGACACTCCCAACCCTCTACCAGAAACAAGAGACCTTACTAGATCTCATCTAACTTCAGAACTGGCTGTGCAGGTAGGAAGACTGTCTGAGAGCCTTTTCATTTTGTTTTCATTTTCCTGGTAATGTTTTTCTGTGTTTGTCTGTATGTATTCTGCTTGTGCTTTTGTCTTTTCTTTTTCTTTGACTTATAGAATGGGATTGGCACAGAGTACCCCACTGAGCTTGGACCTGAATAATTTTAAGTACTTTCTTCAAGGCACAGAAGACTCGGGACTGGTTTTTTTGTTCCTATACACTAACCACCTTTGGCAGGAACAGATGTTCCACCTATAAAGTAGGATGACTGGAGGAGGGAACTTTTCATCTCCTTATCATTTATAGGGAAAAGGCTGTAGTTTCTGAGGCCACAGGCCACCCAGGCCAAGTGCCATATATCACCATGTGGCAATAACTGATGGAAAAGCCCCTGTGCAGATGAGACCTTTTTGTGACCAGCCTTACCACTCCCTGCTCTTCTTCCTCTATAGGAGGGTTAGTATTGTCCCCCTAACTTGTACCCCCTTCTGCTCCTTTATAGGATCTCTGTCCCTCTCCTCATGTGCCTCTCTCTGCTACCACTGCCCTGGTCCAGCCAGCACAGAAAGAAGGAGGAGAAACCCCTGACTCCCCTGATTCTCCTGACTCAACTTGGAGGCCACCTCACACTCAGGCCAGTACTGCCCAGAGGGCTGGTTCTAATACAGTCTTACCCCTCTAGCTATGGGATCCCTAGATGCTCAGGGGAGACAGATCATGACATATGTGCCATTTTCCATTGCTAATCCTTAAAATTGGAAGTTAAAGGAACTTCCCCCCCTCCACATTTTTAACAAAACTATCAGCTCTCACAGGACTTCTAGATTCAATCATCCTGATTCACTTGCCCATTTGGAATGGCTGTCAGCAATTGCTCCAGATACTCTTCATGACAGACAAGAAAGAGGATCTTGGGAGCCACCTAGAGATTGGTTTTAGGAGCAAGTGGGCTACCAGCTCAAGTCCAACTGATATCTCTGCAACATTTGTTAAGTATGAAGTATCTTTCCCCAGGTCTTTTGATTATTTTTGGTTGGAAATCTATTTTATTGAATATTAGAATGGTGAACTCAGCTCCTTTCTTGGGATATTTTGTTTGGAAAAATTTTTCCATCCATTGGATAGTAGCTGCCTTTGTTTCTGGGGTGTTTCTTTCTTTCTTTTTTCTTTTCTTTCTTCTTTTTTTAGAAGTTGGTGATTCAGACATTTATTTTTTTGTCTCTCCACAACCCCAGAGTTCTGAGACTGAAAGGTCAAAGTTATGATTTTCCTCAAACTTTTTTAAGTATACATGAATATTACTTTCATTATGAAATCATGATAGTTTTGGTAACTAACATTTCAGAGATACATGGAAATATTATACATGGAATTTTATGCAATTTGCTACACTTTTAGTATTTTAAAATTTTTCATGCAATGTATTTAAATCATGTTTTCCCTTCCTCCAAGTCCTTTCCAACCCTCCCCTCCACCCTTACATTTACTTTTTAAAAAACTAATTAGATATTTACTTTATTTACATTTCAAATGTTATCCCCTTTCCTTGTTTCCCTCAGAAAACCCCCTATCCAATCCGCCTCCCTCTGCTCACCAGCCCCCCTCCCACTTTCCTAACCTGGCATCAAGCCTTCACAGGACCAATGGCCTCTCCTTTCACTGATGTCTGAAAAGGCAATCATCTGCTATATGTGTTCAGAATTGAGACTTCATGTTGGTGGATTTTTTCCTTTGGTAAGTATGAAGTATCCTTCCCCATCTCTTTTGATTATTTTTGGTTGAAAATCTATTTTATTTGATATTAGAATGGTGAATCTAGCTTCTTTCTTGGGGCATTTTAGTTGGAAAAATTTTCCCAGCCATTGGGTAGTGGCTGTCTATCTTTCTGAGGTATATTTCTTGTATGCAAGAAAATGTTTGAATATCCAGTCTGTTACCCTGTTTCTTTTTATTGGGGAATTGTGTACATTGATGTTAAGAGATAATAAAGACAGAAGACTGTTAATTCCCATTATTTTTGTTGGAGGTGGTATAATGTGTGGGTGATTCTCCTCCTTTGGTTTTGTTGTGAGATTAATTTCTTTCATTTTTGCAGGTGTAGTTACTCTCCTTGTGTTGGACTTTTGCTTCTATTATCTTCTGTAGTGCTAGATTAGTAGAAAGATATTGTACAAAGTTTATTTTTTCATGGAAACTTGGTTGTTTTTGAGGACCAGCCTTAGTCTGTAGTGATCAGATAGGATGCATGAAATTATTTCAATCTTCTTGAATCTGTTGAGGCCTGTTGTGTGACCAATTATATGGTCAGTTTTGGACAAGGTACCATGAGGTGCAGTCTCTGGCTTCAGAGGAACACAGAAGGCAGGTCAGCTACAATAGCATAGTAACTTAGACTTAGATGAGTAAACTTTTTATTATACAGCAACCCTAAATATCTCATAAGACAAAGTCTTACCCCAGAATCCTAAAACAAAGTCCTATACCATACCATCCACATCACCTACGCTCTTCCCTCTCTGCTACTTCAAGAAGAACTGACAAAAAAGAAGACTCTCCAATCTGGGATTGATCCCTGAAACCCCTTAGTGTATGTATCTGAGAGATATAAAGGAAATACCAAAATTAACAAAATTGCTACTAAAAGTAAAGCATAGCAACACATATTGAGAATATCCAGAGAATCAAAATGACATTCTTGAAGAGTCCATATATTACCCTATTGGAAAATATAAAAGTAATGCCTAATTGTTCCATATCCACTATATATCAAAATTGTATCAATACCAAGAATCCATTAAAACAGACCTACAACCCCTATTTAAATAGAATATGCAATTAAAAGTATACCAACATAAAAGGGCAAGGGAAGGGTGATTCTAATCATAGAATTCTACCAGACTTTCAAACCAAAGTTAATGTCAATACAACACTGAAGCTTATAGAGGGGAAAGTGGGGACAAATCTTGAACACATGGGTACAGGGGGAAAGTTCCTGAACAGAACACCAGTGGCTTATGCTCTAAGAACAAGACTTGACAAATGGAACATCTTAAAATGGCAAAGCTTCTGTAAGGCAAAGAACACAGTCAATAGGACAAAACAACAACCAACAAATTGGGAAAAGATCTTCACTAATCCTATATCCAATAGAGGGCTAATATCCAATGTATACAAAGAACTCAAGAAGTTAGTCTCCAGAAAGTCAAATAACCCTATTTAAAATGGGGTACAGAGCTAAACAGAGAATTCTCAACTGAGGAAACTCAAATGACTCTAAACACCTAAAGAAATGTTCAGCATCCTTAGTTATCAGGAAAATGCAAATCAAAACAACACTGAGATTCCGCCTCACACCAGTCAGAATGGCTAAGATCAAAAACTCAGGGGATAGCAGATGCTGGATAGGATGTGGGGAAAGAGGAACACTTCTCCATTGTTGGTGAATTTGCAAGCTGGTAAAACCACTCTGGAAATCAGTTAGGCAATTCCTCAGAAAATTAGACGTAGTGCTACCTGAGGACCCAGATATACCATTCCTGGGCATATATTCAGAAGATGTTCCTACATATAATAATGACACATACACCACATTGTTCATAGCTGCCTTATTTATAATAGCCAGAAGCTGGAAAGAACCCAGATGTCCTTCAACAGATGAATGGATACAGAAACTGTGGTGTATATACACAATGGAGTACCATTTAGCTATTAAAAACAATGAATTCATGAAATTCTTAGGCAAATGGATGGAACTAGAGAGTGTCATCCTGCGAGTGAGGTAACCCAATCACAAAAGAGCACACATGGTATGCACTCACTGATAAGCAGATGTTAGTCCAAAACCTCAAAATAAACAAGTTACAAATCACCCAGCACAAAAAGCTCCAGAAGAAGAACTTAAGTGAGGGTGCTTTTGTTCCTCTGAGAAAGGGAACAAAATACTCACAGGAACAATAAAGGAGACAAAGTGTGGAGCAGAGACTGAAGTAAAGGCCACCCAAAAACTGCCCTACCTGGGATCCATCCTATAAACAGTCACCAAACCCTGACACTATTATGGACCACAAGAAGTGTATACCAAAGGAAGCATGCCATAGTTGTCTCTGGAGGGGCCCTGCCAGAGCCTTACAAATACAGAGGCAGATGCTAGCAGCCAACCATTGGACTGGGCATGGGTTACCCAGAGGAGAAGTTGGAGGGGTTTACAGCCCCATGGGAAGGACAACTATGTCAGCCACCCAGATGCTCCAGGACTCCTAGAGACTAATCCGTCAACGAAGGGGCACATATGGTTCCAGCCAAAAATGTGGCAGAGGAATGCCTTGTCAGGCATCAGTGGAAGGAGTGGCCCTTGGCCAGGTGAAGGCTCAATAGATGTCCCAAAAAAGGGAAATCGAGGGGGAGGAGGTGGGAGTGTGTGGGGTGGAGGGGTATACATGTAGAGGAAGGGGGTGGGAGGAGGAGTTGGCAGTTTTTGGCAAGGGGGGAAATTGGGAAAGGTTTTACTATTTGAAATGTAAATGAAGATTATACTCAATAAATAAAATAAAATAATAAAGGGTGGGAAAAGAGTGGGAGAAAGAACCCACAAAGTAGCCAATGACCAGCTACACCCATATGTACAAAATAAAATATCAAATAAAAAAAGAATTATTCCAAAATATAGAAAGAGGAGGAACATGGCACAATACAGGTCCCAAGCTTAATTACTCTGATACCCAAACCACATAAAGATCTAGCACAGAATATAAAAGATAGGCTACTTATGAAAATTGATGAACAAATTCTTAATAAAGTAAATAATAATGCTACAATTCACAGACCCAGAGAAGCTAAGTAGCAAGGAGGATGCAGAGGGAAACATTAATTGCACTATGTTGGGGAAATATAATAGATATCCCCAGTGGATAGGAGAAGGGGACTTGTAGAGATCTGAATGAGGTCATGATAATGAAAAGAAGACAGCCCAGTTAGCAAGCAGAAAAAGTGAGAGAGTATTGGAATGAGAACAGGAAAGGGGGGTATTTGAGGAATGAGCTAGAAACCTATGGCAATACAAACTCCAAGGAATACATGAGGGTAACCCTATCTAAGACTTCTAGCAATGGGGAATTTAGACCCTGAACTAGACAATTCTCATACCCAGGCAACACTTCCAGTGAAGGAATTGGAGCACCAACCCATCCATAAAACCTTCCAATTGTTCTGCCTATAAGATATGCAGAAGTGAATGTGGTGTACAAATTATGGGGATGCCCAACTAATTACTGGGCAAGTTTAAGACTCATGCCATCAGAAAGAAACTGCCTCTCATATTTCCTATAAAACCGGGAACCACAGACTTGATAGTCCAGAGACCAAGAATAGGCCTGAACATGACTACTAATGGAATAAAGAAAAGAAAATACAAAAAGAAACAAACAAAAGCAAGACTGGTTAATATTATTGGAAAGCCTGCCCCTTTCAGAAAAGAAATAAAGTAGATGTGAACAAAGAAAGGGCAAGATTTGAAAAGAGGGATGGGAAACTACACTGGATGTAAAAATACATGCAGGAATACATATAGAAGTAGACAGACATAAAATAATAATAGTTATATAAATAAAATATAATTAATATTTAATTAAATAAAATACAAACTAAATCTAAGAACACATCAGAAAGTTAATGCATTTCTTCATTTCTTGCTGACCCAGTGAACATTGAGTAGACATTCATTCAGTTTCCATGAATATGTAGTATTTCTGTATTTTCTGTTGTTGAAGTCCAGCTTTAATTCATAGTGATCTGATAATATGCATGGGGTTAGTTCAATCTTCTTGTATCTTGAGGCTAGCTTTATGACTAATTACATGATCAGTTTTCAAGAGGGTTCTGTGAGGTGCTGAGAAGATATATTTTTTTATGTTTGGATGAAATGTTCTATGGAAACCAATTAGGTTCATATAAATCATAATATCTATTAGTTTCATTATCACTGTGTTTTTAATTTCTGTCTCAATGACCTGTCCATTAGTGAGAGTGGGGTGCTGAGGCTCCCATTATTAATGTGTGGGATTCAATGAAAAATGTAAGACTTAGTAATGTGACTTCTAAAAATGTGGGTGCCCTTGCATTTGGGGCATAAATGTTCACAATTGAGTTGTCCTATTGGTGGATTTTTCCTTCAATAAATATAAAGTGTCCATCTCTGTCTCCTCTGATTACTTTTGGTTGAAAGTCTATTTTATTAGATATTAGAATGGCTACTCCAGCTTAGTTTTTTAGTCCATTTGCTTGAAAAAAAATTTTTTCCAGACCATTATACTGAAATGATGTCTAACTCTGTTGCTGAGAGTGTTTATTTTATACAGCACAATAACAGATTCTGTTTATGCATCCATTCTGTCAACCTGTGTTCTTTTACTGGGGATTGAGACCACTGATGTTGAGAGATATTAATGGCCAAAGATTATTACTTGCTGATTTTTTTCTTGTTGGTTATGGTTGAATGTGTGATTCTCTTCAATTGTTTTAAATGTTTTTAAATTATTTAGTTCATGTGTTTTCTTGAGTACAGTTTGCCTCATTGGGTAGGAGTTTTCCTTCTTTTATCATTTTTAGGGCCCAGTTAATGAAAAGGTATTATTTAAATTTGGTTTTGTCAAGGAATATCTTCATTTCTCCATTTATTGTGATTGAAGATTTTGCTGGTTATAGTAATCTGGCCTGATAGCTGTGGTCTCTTAGGATCTACATGACCTCAACCCAGGCCCTTCTAGTTTTTAGAGTCTCAGATAAGAAATCAAGTGTAATTCTTATAGTTATGCCTTTACATGTTACTTGACCTTTTTCCCCTGTGACTTTTTAAGTTTTTCTTTGTTCTGAATATTTAGTATTTTGATTTTTATGTTGCAGGAGGATTTTCTTTTCAGGTAAAATATGTTTGGTGTTTTGTAAGCTGTTTTTATTTGTTTGATTTATTTACATTCTAAATATTGCCCTCTCTTCCTGTTCCTCCTTCTAAGAGTTCTATACCTCACTATACCCCTTTGCCTCTGAGAAGGTGCTCCCAAATCCACCTTCTATACTTTCTACAGGAGTTTCCTGGTGAAATTTTGTTGTGCAAACTCTCATATCATCTGCAAATAAAAATAATTATACATTGTCCCTTCCCCTAAAGAAATAAAAGCGGTCATTGAAAGTCTTCCAACCAAAAAAAAGTCACAGGACCAGATGGTTTTAGTGCAGAATTCTATCAGATCTCCAAAGAAGACCTAATATCAATACTCTTCAAACTATTCCACTAAATAGAAACAGAAGAAGCATTACCCAACTCGTTCTATGGGTTCTATTGATACCCACAATTATATTGATACCAAAACCACACAAAGATCCAACAAAAAAAAGAACTTCAGACCAATTTCCCTTATGAATATTGATGCAACAATACTCAATAAAATTCTTGCCAACCAAATCGAGGAACACATCAAAATGGTCATTGACCACGATCAAGTAGTCTTCATCACAGGGATGCAGGGACGGTTCAATATACGGATATCCATCAATGTAACCTTCATAAACAAACTCAAAAAACCACATAAAAAACACATGGTCATTCATTTCATTAGATGCTGAAAAAGCATTTGACAAAAATCAGCATTCTTTAATGCTAAAGGGATTAAAAAGATGAGGAATTCAAGGCCCATATCTAAACATAGTAAAAACAATATACAGCAAACCAGTAGCCAACATCAAACTAAATGGAGAAAAACTTGACACAATCCCACTAAAGTTAGGGACCAAATAAGGCTGCACTCCCTCTCCATATCTATTGGTTATAGTACTTGAAGTTCTAGCTAGAGCAATTAGACAACAAAAGGAGGTCAAAGGGATACAACTTGGAAAGGAAGAAGTCAAATTATCACTATTTGCAAAAGATAGGATAGTATACTTGAGCTACCCAAAAAAAACTTCACCAGAGAACTCTACTGCTGAAAAACATTTTCAGCAAAGTAGCAGGATATAAAATTAACTTAAACTAATGAGTAACCTTCCTATACTCAAAGGACAAACAGGCTGAGAAAGGAATAAGAGAAATGACACCCTTCAAAATAGTCACAAACGATATAAAATATCGTTTCACCAAACAAGTGAAAGAGCTGTATGACAAGAACTTCAAGTCTCTGAAGAAAGAAATCCAAGAAGACCTCAGAAGATGGAAAGATCTCCCATGCTCATAGATTGGCAGGATTAATATAGTAAAAATGGCCATCTTGCCCAAAGCAATATACAGATTCATTGCAATCCCTATCAAAATTCCAACTCAAGTATTCATACGTTACAAAGAGAAATTCTCAAATTAATTTGGAATAACTAAAAAGCTAGGATAGTGAAAACTATTTTCAATTGTAAAATAACTTCTGGGGGAATCAGTACCCCAGACCTCAAAGAGTACCACAGAGCAATAGTATTAAAAACTGCATGGTATTGGTACAGTGACAGGCAGCTAGATCAATGGAATAGGATTGAAGACCCAGAAATGAACCCACACACCTACAGTCACTTGATCTTTGACAAAGGAACTAAAACCATCCAGTGAAAAAAGATAGCCTTTTCAACAAATGGTGCTGGTTCAACTGGAGGTCAGCATGCCGAGGAATGCGAATTGATCCATTCTTATCTCCTTGTACTAAGATCAACTCCAAGTGGATCAAGGACCTCCACATAAAACCAGACACACTGAAACTAATAGAAAAGAAACTGGGGAAGACCCTTTAGGACATGGGCACAGGTGGAAAGTTTCTGAACAGAACACCAATAGCTTATGCTCTAAGATCAAGAATTGACAAATGGGACCTCATAAAATTACTAAGTTTCTATACGTCAAAGAACACTGTAAATGGCCAAAATGGCAACCAACAAATTGGGAAAAGATCTTCACCAACCCTACATCCAACAAAGGGCTAATATCCAATATATGCAAAAAAACAAGAAGTTAGACTCCAGAGAGTCAAATAACCCTATTAAAAATGGGGCACAGAGCTAAACAAAGAATTTTCACCTGATGAACTTTGAATGGCTGAGAATCACCTTAAGAAATGTTCAGCATCATTAGTGATTAGGGAAATGCAAATCAAAACAACCCTGAGATTTCACCTCACACCAGTCAGAATGGCTAAGATTAAAAACTCAGGAGACAGCAGGTGTTGGCGAGGATGTGGAGAAAAAGGAACACTCCTCCACTCCTGGTGGGAATGCAAGTTGGTACAACTACTCTGGAAATCAGTCTGGCGGTTCCTCAGAAAACTTGGCATGACACTTCAGAGGATCCTGCTATATCACTCCTAGGCATATACCCAGAGGATTCCCCAGAATGCAATAAAGGACACATGCTCCACTATGTTCATAGCAGCCTTATTTATAATAGCCAGAAGCTGGAAAGAACCCAGATGTCCCTCAATGGAGAAATGGATACAGAAAATATGGTATATTTATACAACAGAATACTGCTCAGCAATTGAAAACAATGAATTCATGAAGTTCTTAGCCAAATGGTTGGAACTGGAAAGTATCCTAAGTGAGGTAACCCAATCACAAAAGAACATACATGGAATGTAGTCACTGATAAGTGAATATTAGCCGAGAAACTCTGAATATCCAAGACACAATTCACATATCAAATGATTCCCAAGAAGAAGGAAGGAAAGGTCCCTGGTCCTGGAAAGGCTTGATCCAGCAATGTAGGGGAGTACCAGGACAAAAAAGAAGGAGGGGGTTGATTGGAGAAAAGTCAGAGTGACGAGGGTTTATGGGACTTATGAGGAGGGGGAACCGGGAAAGGGAAAATCATTTGGAATGTAAACAAAGAATATAGAAAAAATTTTTAAAAAGACTATATTGAATAAAAAAGAAATGTAAATAAAGAATATATCTAATTAAAAATAAAAATAAAAAATAACTATAAATTTGTTGAGTGTGTGTGTGTGTGTGTCTGTGTGTGTGAATTAGATACATAAAGATAAGAAACATATCTCATGGGTTTTATAAAATGCTATTTTGAATGGTTAAAAGGGATTAGTTTAAAGAAAAATGACACTTTGCAATTTATTATTATTACAAAGTTAAATGTCTTGGCTAACTATCACTTCTCAAAATACAGGGCTCAAGATGAAATATTATGAGCCTTAGAAAAGGGATTAGAGTGCTCACTTCAGCAGCACATATACTAAAATTGGAACGATACAGACAAGATTAGTGTGGCCCCTGTGCAAAGATGACACACAAATTCATGAAGCGTTCCATATTTTTGACCTCCACATAAAACCAGACACACTAAAATTAAAAGAAAAGAAACTGGGGAAGACCCTTGAGGACATTGGCTTAGGGGGAAAGTTCCTGAACAGAATACCAATTGCTTATGCTCTAAGATCAAGAATAGACAAATGGGACCTCATAAAATTACAAAGTTTCTGTAAGGCAAAAGACATTGTCAAAAGGACAAATCGTCAACCAACAAATTGGGAAAAGATCTTCACCAACCCTACATCTGACAGAGGGCTAATATCCAATGTATACAAAGAACTCAAGAAGTTAGACACCAGAAAACCAAATAACCCCATCCAAAAATGGGGTATATAGCTAAACAATGACTTTTCACCTGAAGAAATTCGGATGGCTGAGAAACACCTTAAAAAATGTTCAACATCATTAGTCATTAGAGAAATGCAAATCAAAACAACCCTGAGGTTTCACCTCACACCAGACAGAATTGATAAGATTAAAAACTCAGGAGACATCAGGTGTTGGCAAGGATGTGGAAAAAGAGGAACACTCCTCCACTGCTGGTGGGACTGCAAGCTGGTACAACCACTCTGGAAATCAGTCTGGCAGTTCCTCAGAAAACTGGACATGATACTTCCAGAGGACCCAGCCATACCACTCCTGGGAATATACCCAGAAGATTTCCCAGCATGCAATAAGGATACATGCTCCACTATGTTCATAGCAGCCTTATTTATAATAGCCAGAAGCTGGAAAGAACCCAGATGTCCCTCAATGTAGGAATGGATACAAAAAATGTGGTATGTGTACACAATGGAATACTATTCAGCCATTAGAAACAATGAATTCATGAAATTTTTAGAGCAATGGATGGAGCTGGAAAACATCATACTAAGTGAGGTAACCCAGTCTCAAAAGAATACCCATGGTATGCACTCACTGATAAGTGGATATTAGCCTAGAATCTTGGGACACAAAAGACACAATTCACATACCAAATGATGTCCGACAAGAAGAAAGGAGTGGACACTGGTGCTGGAAAGGATCAAAGCATCAGTGTAGGGGAATACCAGAACAGGGAAGTGGGAAGGAGTGGATGAGGGAGCGGGGGGTGGGGGAGGAAAAAGGGCATGTGGGACCTTTGGAGGGGCAGAGAACCAGAAAAAGGGAAATGAAATGCAAATATAGAATATATCCAATAAAAAATGAAAAAAATAAAATAAAACACATGCAAGCATGAAAAAAAAGAAAAGGGATTAGAAGATTTATAGAACAAAAAAGTACAGGAAAATGAAGATTGTATAAGTGAGATGGAGAAGATGCTATAACAAAAATTACAAAACTTCAAAGATCAGACTAAACATCACAAAGAGAAATACAAGACATGACAATAGGGCCTATAGGAAGCACTGGAACTAAAATCACAGGATTTTCTAGTTCAAGATAATCAACAGAGAGAGAAAGAGATGAAAATGAAGTTTGAAGAAGGGAACTAAACAAGATGCTGGGAAATTCCACCAAGAGAGATCTGGCCTACCAGGATTGCTCCCACTCCTAAGCTCAGAGTTGAGATTACCCTTTTGTTCCAATAACTGTCCAAAGTGGGATCAGCCAAAGCACACAGAATATAAAAACAGCTAAGGAGTTGGGGACAAGATCCTTCAATTTCCAATCTGTATCTGGGAGCTAATGCCAAACCCCACCCAGGAGAGAGTTGGTCTCCCCAAGAGTGCTGACATACCTAAGATCACAGACTCACAGACCCACAAGAGGGACAAGCTAAAATCAGAGACAGCAAGACCAAATAACACCAGAGATAAGCAGATGGTGAGAGGCAAGTACAAGAACATAAACAACAGAACTTGAGGCTACTTGGCTTCATCATAATCCAGTTCTCCCACCACAGAAACTCCTGGATACCCTAAGACACTGGAAAAGCAGTATTTGGATTTAAAATCAGATCTCATGATGATGATAGAGAACTTGAAGAAAGACATAAATAACTGCCTTAAAGAAATACAGGAGAACACAGGTAAACAGATAGAAGCCCTTAAACAGGAACCAAAATATCCCTTAAAGAATTACAAGAAAACACAACTGAACAGATAAGGGAGTTGAAAAAAACACCCAGTATCTAAAAATGGAAGTAGAAACAATAAAGAAATGACAAAGGGAGACAACACTGGAGATAAAAACATAGGAAAGAGAACAGGAGTCATAGATGTAAACATAACCAACAGAATACTAGAGCTAGAAGAGAGGATCTCACATACAGAAGATACCATAGAAAACATTGACACATCTGTCAAAAAAATGCAAAATGCAAAAGTTCCTAACCCAAAACATCCAGAAAATCCAGGACACAATGAGAAGACAAAACTTAAGGATCATAGGTATAGAAGAGAGCAGATTCCCAACTTAAAGGGCCAGTAAATATCTTCAACCAAATTGTAGAAAACTTCCCTAACCTAAAGAAAGAGATGCCTATGAATACACAAGAAGCCTACAGAACTCCAAATAGAATGGACCAGAAAAGAAATTCTTCCTATCGCTTCATAATCAAAACACCAAATGCACAAAACAAAGACAAATATTAAAAGCAGTAAAGGAAAAATGTCAAGTAACATATAAAGGCACACCTATCAGAATTACACCAGACTTCTCACCAGAGTCCATAAAAACTAGAAGATCCTGGGCAGATCTCATGCAGACTCTAAGAGAACCCAAGTGCAAGCCCAGGCAAAACTCTCAATTACCATAGATGGAGAAAACAAAATATTGCATGTCAAAAACAAATTTACACAATATCTCTCCAAAAATCCAGCCCTACTGTTGCTGCCTGCAGCAACAGGTGAACTGGATACCCAGAAACGTAAACCCTCGGGATATATGGGAAGGCGGTGAGAAGAGAATTGGGTCAAGGAAACTTTTGCCTTTCAAGACCGAACTTTAATAAAATGTAACCTAAGATATAGTCTGAAAGATTCCCTCCCCCCCCCCCGGCCCCCCAAGACACAAGGCAGAGTCTTGGGATCTCACTGACTCCAGACTCAGCAGGTGGTTGTCTCCTTCTTGGCAGCCTACCTGCTGAGGGTTGAGAATTGCAGAACCAGGATGCTTCCTTGGCTTCCAGGTGTGGCTGGGTTGTTCTAAATAGACCAAAGGCCAGGAAATTCACAGGCTGAGGATAGAGCAAGCAGCAGCTGACCGAACCACCTAGCTCGAATGCTGGAGTGGGGGAAAGAGACAATTCCCCCTAATTTATAATTTTTTTTAGTTATTTTTATTTTCTATATTCTATGTTTACATTTCAAAGGCTTTCCCCTTTCCCAGTTCCCACCCACCATAGTTCCCATAGTTCTTCTCCCCCCCAACTATTCCCCAATCATTCCCCCTCCCCCCTCGGTTACTTTACTAAACTGGATGCAATCTTTACATGCCCAGGGTCCTCTCCTTTCTTCTTCTTGGGAATCATTTGACTTGCTATTTGTGTCTTGAGTATTTAGTGCTTCTGGGCTCATTAATATCCACTTATCAGTGATTGCATTTCATGTGCATTCTTTTGTGATTGGGTTAGCTCACTCAGGATGATATTTTCCAGGTCTAAACATTTACATACAAATTGCATGAATTCATTATTTTTAATTGCTGAGTAGTATTCCATTGTATAAATATACCACATTTTCTGTATCCATTCCTCCTTTGAGGGATATTTGGGCTCCTTCCAATTTCTGGCTATTATAAACAAGGCTGCTATAAACATAGTGGAGCATGTGTCTTTATTGCATGTAGGGGAATCCTCTGGGTATATGCCCAGGAGTGGTATGCCAGGGTCCTCTGGAAGTGCCATGCCCAATTTTCTGAGGAACCGCCAAACTGATTTCCAGAGTGGTTTTACCATTTTGCAATCCCACCAACAGTGGAGGAGTGTTCCTCTTTCTCCACATCCTCGCCAGCACTTGTTGTCTCTTGAGTTTTTAATCTTAGCCATTCTGACTGGTGTGAGGTGGAATCTCAGGGTTGTTTTGATTTGCATTTCCCTGATGACTAATGATGTTGAACATCTCTTAAGGTGTTTGTCGGCCATCTGAATTTCTTCTGGTGAAAATTCTTTTTTTAGCTCTGTGCCCCATTTTTTGATAGGGTTATTTGGTTCTTTGCGGTCTAACTTCTTGAGTTCTTTGTATATATTGGATATTAGCCCTCTGTCGGATGTGGGGTTGGTAAAGATCTTTTCCCACTTTGTTGGTTGCCATTTTGTCCTTCGGACAGTGTCCTTTGCTTTGCAGAAACTTTGTAATTTTATGAGGTCCCACTTGTCAATTCTTGATCTTATAGCATAAGCTATTGGTGTTCTGTTCAGGAACTTTTCCCCTGTGCCCAAGTCCTCCAGGGTCTTCCCAAGATTCTTTTCTAATAGTTTCAGTGTGTCTGGTTTTATGTGGAGGTCCTTGATCCACTTGGAGTTGATCTTAGAGCAAAGAGATAAGAGTGGGTCAATTCGCATTCTTCTGCATGTTGACCTCCAGTTGAACCAGCACCATTTGTTGAAAAGGCTATCTTTATTCCATCGGATGGTTATGGCTCCTTTATCAAAGATCAAATGACCATAAGTCTGTGGGTTAATTTCAGGGTCTTCAATCCTGTTCCATTGATCTGTTTGCCTGTTGCTATACCAATACCATGCAGTTTTTAACACAATTGCTCTGTAGTACTGCTTGAAGTCAGGGATATTGATTCCCCCAGAAGTCCTTTTATTGTTGAGAATAGTTTTAGCTATCCTGGGTTTTTTGTTGCTCCAGATGAATTTGAGAATTGCTCTTTCTAGATCTATGAAGAATTGAGTTGGGATTTTGATGGGGATTGCATTGAATCTGTAGATTGCTTTTGGCAAGATGGCCATTTTTACTATATTGATCCTGCCAATCCAGGAGCAAGAAATATTTTTCCATCTTCTGAGGTCTTCTTCGATTTCTTTCTTCAAGGACTTGAAGTTCCTGTTGTACAGATCTTTCGCTTGTTTGGTTAGAGTTACGCCAAGATACTTTATGTTGTTTGTGGCTATTGTAAAGGGTGTTATTTCCCTAATTTCTTTCTCAGCCTGCTTGTCCTTTGAGTACAAGAAGGCCACTGACTTGCTTGAGTTAATTTTATAACCTGCCACTTTGCTGAAGTTGTTTATCAGCTGTAGAAGTTCTCTGGTGGAGTTTTTTGGGTCGCTTAGGTAAACTATCATATCATCTGCAAATAATGATAGTTTCACTTCTTCCTTTCCAATTTGTATCCCTTTGACTTCCTTATGTTGTCTAATTGCTCTTGCTAGAACTTCAAGTACTATATTGAAAAGATATGGAGAGAGAGGGCAGCCTTGTCTAGTCCCTGATTTTAGTGGGAATGCTTCAAGTTTCTCTCCATTTATTTTGATGTTGGCTACTGGTTTGCTGTAGATTGCTTTTACTATGTTTAGGTATGAGCCTTGAATTCCTGCTCTTTCCAAGACTTTTAGCATGAAAGGATGCTGAATTTTGTCGAATGCTTTTTCAGCATCTAATGAGATGACCATGTGGTTTTTTTCTTTCAGTTTGTTTATGTAGTGGATTACATTGATGGATTTCCGTATATTGAACCATCCCTGCATCCCTGGGATGAAGCCTACTTGATCATGGTGGATGATCGTTTTGATGTGCTCTTGGATTCGGTTAGTAAGAATTTTATTTAGTATTTTTGCATCTATATTCATCAGAGAAATTGGCCTGAAGTTCTCTTTCTTTGTTGGATCTTTTTGTGGTTTAGGTATTAGCGTAATTGTGGCTTCTAAGAATGAGTTGGGCAGTGTCCCTTCTGTCTCTATTTTGTGGAATAGTTTGGAGAGTATTGGTGTTAAGTCTTCTTTGAAGGTCTGGTAGAATTCTGCACTAAAACCATCTGGTCCCGTACTTTTTTTGGTTGGGAGGCTTTCTATAACCCCTTCTATTTCTTTAGGGGTTATGGGACTATTTAGCTGGTCTACTTGATGCTGATTTAATTTTGGTATTTGATATCTGTCTAGGAAATCGTCCATTTCCTCCAGATTCTCCAGTTGTTTTGAGTATAGACCTTTGTAGTAGGATCTGATGATCTTTTGAATTTCCTCAGTTTCTGTTATTATGTCTCCCTTTTCATTTCTAATTTTGTTAATTTGTATACTGTCTCTGTGTCCTTTGGTTAGTCTGGCTAAGGGTTTATCTATCTTGTTGATTTTCTCAAAGAACCAGCTCCTGGTCTTGTTGATTCTTTGTATGGTTCTCTTTGTTTCTATTTGATTGATTTCAGCCCTGAGTTTGATGATTTCTTGTCTTCTACTCCTCCTGGGTGAATTAACTTGTTTTTCTTCCAGGGCTTTAAGGTGTGCCGTTAAGCTGCTAGTGTATGCTCTCTCCAGTTTCTTTTTGGATGCACTTAGAGCTATGAGTTTTCCTCTTAGCACTGCTTTCATTGTGTCCCATAGATTTGGGTAGGTTGTACCTTCATTTTCATTGAATTCTAAAAAGTCTTTGATTTCTTTTTTTATTTCTTCCTTGACCAAGGTGTCATTGAGTAGAGTATTGTTCAGTTTCCATGTGTATGTGGGCTTTCTGTTGTTTTTGTTGCTATTGAAGACCACTCTTACTCCATGGTGATCTGATAGGAGGCATGGGATTAGCTCGATCTTCTTGTTTTTGTTGACATCTGTCTTGTGACCAATTATATGGTCTATTTTGGAGAAGGTACCATGCGGTGCTGAGAAAAAGGTATATTCTTTAGCTTTAGGATGAAATGTTCTATATATATCTGTTAAATCCAATTGGTCCAGAGTTTCAATTAGTTTCACTGTGTCCCTGTTTAGTTTCTGCTTTCCTGATCGGTCCATTGAGGAGAGTGGGGTGTTGAAGTCACCCACAATTATTGTGTTAGGTGTAATGTGTGCTTTAAGCTTTAGTAAGGTTTCTTTTACGAAGGAGGGTGCCCTTGCATTTGGAGCATAGATGTTCAGTATTGAGAGCTCTTCCTGGTGGATTTTCCCTTTGGCCAGCAAGAAGTGACCTTCTGAGTCTCTTTGGATGATTTTAGGTTGAAAGTCAATTTTATCTGATATTAGAATGGCTACTCCAGCTTGTTTCCTGAGACCATTTGCTTGTAAAATTGTCCTCCAGCCTTTTACTCTAAGGTAGTGTTTGTCTTTAACACTGAGATGTGTTTCCTGTATGCAGCAAAATGTAGGGTCCTGTTTCCATATCCAGTCTGTTAATCTATGTCTTTTTATTGGGGAATTGAGTCCATTGATGTTAAGAGATATTAAGGAATAGTAATTATTACCTCCAGACATTTTTGAAATTATATTTATTTATCTTATTTATTTTTTGTATTCGAGAGGTTATCTTCTTTTGGGTTTGATGAGAGGAGGTTTCTATCTTGCTTCTTCCCGGGTGTAGTTTCCGTCCTTGTCTTGGTGTTTTCCCCCTATTATCCTTTGTAGGGCTGGATTTGTGGAGAGATATCTTGCAAATTTGGTTTTGTCATGGAATACCTTGATGTCTCCATCAATGGCGATTGAGAATTTTGCTGGGTAAAGTAGTTTTGGCTGAAGTTTGTGTTCTCTTAGAGTTTGCATGATATCTGCCCAGGATCTTCTAGCTTTCATGGTCTCAGGTGAGAAGTCTGGTGTTATTCTGATAGGTTTTCCTTTATATGTTACTTGGCCTTTTTCTCTTGCTGCCTTTAGTATTCTTTCTTTGTTTATTACATTTGGAGTTTTGATTATTATGTGACGGGATGTATTTCTGTTCTGGTCCAGTCTGTTTGGGGTTCTATAGGCTTCTTGTATATTCATGGGCATCTCTCTCCTTAGGTTGGGGAAGTTTTCTTCCATAATTTTATAGAAGATATTAGCTGGCCCTTTAACTTGTAAATCTTTACTCTCGTCTATACCTATAATCCTTAGGTTTGGTCTTCTCATAGTGTCTTGGATTTCCTGGATGTTTTGGGTTACCACCTTTTTGCATTTAGTATTTTCTTTGACTGTTGAATCAATGGTTCCTATGGTATCTTCAGCTTCTGAGATTCTGTCTTCTATCTCTTGTATTCTATTGTTGATACTTGCGTCTATGGCCCCTGATTTCTTCCCCAGGTTTTCTATCTCCAATGTTGTCTCCCTCTGTGATTTCTTAGTTGTTTCTACTTCTGTTTTTAGTATCTGGATGGATGTGCTCAGATCTTTCGCTTGCTTGATTGTGTTTTCATGAATTTCTTTAATAGATTTTTGTGCTTCCTCTTTCATAGCTTCTACTTGTTGGCCCACGTTCTTCTGTAGTTCTTTAAGTGACTTTTGTCTTTCTTCCTTATTGTCTTCTTCTCTTTGATCCATCTTCTCCTGCATTTCTTGAAGTGATTTTTGTATTTGCCTCGTAAAGGCTTCTAACTTTTGATCCATTTTCTCCTCTATTTCTTTACGAGATTTTTCTATGTGTTCAGCTACCGGCATCCTGACCAGTGATTTTATATCCAAGTCTTGTTTTTCTGGTGTTTTAGGGTATCCAGGGATTCCTGTTGTTGGAGAACTGGGTTCAGATGCTGTCATGTTGCCTTGATTTTTGTTAGTAACGTTCCTTCGTTTTCCTTTTGCCATCTGGTTATTTCTGGTTTTAGTTGGCCTTGTTGTCAGTGGCTGGTGTTTGAATCTCCTGTGAGGCTGGGCTCACCTGTTGTTTCTCTATTGGTGAATATGTGTGACTGCTGCTTTAAGGGATCATAAGCTGGCTGCCACCCATGCGATTGTAGCCCCTGTTGGAGTCTGTCTACCTGGGCTTCTCCAGCTGTGTCCTGGTTGCAAGGAACTCCGAGAGCCTAGCAGATCCCCCGTGAGGGTAGCCCTGGAAGGGGTGTTTACCTGGGTCTTTCCAGCTATGTCCTGGTTGCAATATGGAGGCCCGTTGCTACCACTGGTCCAGGGGCCGGCAAGCTGATTGCAGAATGCAGCCTCAGTACTCGCCAGAGGGCACGGGAATGTCCCACAGAGCCTGGGCCTTTCCAGCTGTGTCCTGGTTGCGATATAGAGGCCCGCCGCTACACCGCTGGTCTAGGGGCCGGCGAGCTGGTTGCAGAACGCAGCCTAGGTGCTCACCAGAGGGCGGGGATGTCCCACAGAGCCTGGGCCTTTCCAGCTGTGTCCTGGTTGCAATATGGAGGCCCGCCGCTACACCGCTGGTCCAGGGGCCAGCGAGCTGGTTGCAGAAAGCAGCCTTGGTGCTCGCCAGAGGGCTCGGGGATGTCCCACAGAGCCTAGGCGGGACTCCGCCTGCTTGGCTCCGAGACCCTAGCAGATACCCCCGTGAGTGTAGCCCTGGAAGGGGTGTTTACCTGGGCCTTTCCAGCTGTGTCCTGGTTGCAATCTAATTTATAATTTTTTAAAAGAACCAGTGGATAAATATAATCTAAAGATGGTGGGCGTTCACGGGGTTGGGGGGAAGAAGTGACCATAATTCCTCTTAAATATTGTATGACGCCTTTTGGAGAGGAAGGGTAATAGGTTCCCTTATTATTTTAAGGACAGCCTCTCCACGTCAACCCTAATGCAATTAGGTGTACTTTCTGGGGACTCAGAGGCAGAAATTCACTTCCCCATGTGGTGCTTTGCCCCTCGCACCTCTCACTGGTGCCCATGCTTACTTAATTAGCAAACACACATAGCTCTGAGTTCTATGTGGCTCCCTTTTGGGAGATCCACTGGTAAAGTAGATGCCACATGAATATGAGCTGGCTGGCCTTTAAAGCAGCCCACCTGGTCCTGGAAGCCATTGTTGTTTCTGAAAGCTATCTGCTTGGAACACAAAAGGAGAGATTAAAAGGAAAAAAATACTTGGCTGTCTCTGGAAAGCCCAAGATATTCAATTGTAAATTTGTGCTTTACGCAGCCAGGCTTGGCTTGTGAATTAACTGCCAGAAAACAAAACCACTGGGACCTTCTTTGGGAGGCCCAAAGTATTCAATCATAAATTTACGATTCCAGCAACCAGGCCTGGCTTGTAATTCAAATGCCAGAAACCGATTAGCCTATTTTCCCAACTATGGGAGAAAAGGCTTTTTGAATTAGTAAAACTTACCAGCTGCTTTAGAGTCTGTATTTATCTGTCTCACCAATCTTTCTGGAAGCCATCAGGCTCTGTCTTCTTTTTGGGAGAAGATGCAAAAAGATCCTCTGCCCCAAATTAAAACAGAATCTGGGCTGTTCCATGTATTAGTTAGAGGGTCTCGCCATTTAACCATGACGTACAAATTAGAAGTAACAGAATGCCAATGGCGATCCACTGCAGACTGACCTTTAGCATCAGTTTGCAGGAAGTTCAAAATGAATAAAACAAAGGCAATGTGTGCTTTGGGTGATCTAGAAGGGTATAGTTCCCACTTCTTTGTTTTAAAAAGCCAATTTTTAAGAGTGTGATGTGCACGCTCAACAATTCTTTGGCCCATTGGGTTATAAGGAATTGCAGTTTTATTTTCAATGCCAAATTCTTTACAAAATGAGATAAAGTTATTGCCAGTGTAGGCTGGCCCATTGTCTGTCTTAATGTCTTTGAGTAAACTCATGGTATTAAAAGCTTGTAAACAATGGTCGATTACATTTCTAGAGGCTTCTCCTGAATGTAGAGAAGTGGAAAAAAGGCAGTTAGGGCACTGTTTTACAATCATTCTTTTTTTTTTTATGTCTCATTTTTTTATTGTATATATTCTATATTTACAATTCATTTCCCTTTTTCTAGTTCCCCACCCCCAAAGGTCCCACATGTCCTTTTCCCTCCCCCTGCTCCCGCATCCACCCCCTCCCACTTTACTGTTCTTCTACTTTCCCACAATGATGTTTTGGTCCATTCTAGCACCAGTGTCCACTCCTTTCTTCTTGTGAGACATCACTTGATATGTGATTTGTGTCTTTGGTGTTCCAAGCTTCTAGGCTAATATCCACTTATCAGTGACTATATACCATGGGTATTCTTTTGAGACTGGGTCACCTCACTTAGTATGACATTCTCCAGCTCCATCCATTTCTCTAAGAATTTCATGAATTCATTGTTTCTAATGGCTGAATAGTACTCCATTGTGTATATATACCACATTTTTTGTATCCATTCCTCTGTTGAGGGACATCTGGGTTCTTTCCAGCTTCTGGCTATTATATATAAGGCTGCTATGAACATAGTGGAGCATGTATCCTTATTGCATGCTGGTGAATCTTCTGGGTATATTCCCAGGAGTGGTATGGCTGGGTCCTCCGGAAGTATCACGCCCAGTTTTCTGAGGAACCGCCATACTGATTTCCAGAGTGGTTGTACCAGCTTGCATTCCCACCAGCAGTGGAGGAGTGTTCCTCTTTCTCCACATCCTCGCCAACACCTGATGTCTTCTGAGTTTTTAATCTTAGCCATTCTGACTGGTGTGAGGTAAAATCTCAGGGTTGTTTTAATTTGCATTTCCCTAATGACTAGTGATGTTGAACATTTTTTAAGGTGTTTCTCAGCCATCCGAATTTCTTCAGGTGAAAAGTCTCTGTTTAGCTCTGTACCGCATTTTTGGATAGGGTTATTTGGTTTTCTGGGGTCTAACCTCTTGAGTTCTTTGTATACATTGGACATTAGCCCTCTGTCGGATGTGGGGTTGGTGAAGATTTTTTCCCAATTTGTTGGTTGCCGATTTATCCTTTTGACAGTGTCTTTTGCCTTACAGAAACTTTGTAGTTTTATGAGGTCCCATTTGTCTATTCTTGTTCTTAGAGTATAAGCAATTGGTGTTCTGTTCAGGAATTTTTCCCCTGAGCCGATGTCTTCAAGGGTCTTCCCCAGTTTCTTTTCTATTAGTATAAGTGTGTCTGGTTTTATGTGGAGATCCTTGATCCACTTGGAGTTGAGTTTAGTGCAAGGAGATAAGAGTGGATCAATTCTCATTCTTCTGCATGTTGACTTCCAGTTGAGCCAGCACCATCTGTTGAAAAGGCTATCTTTTTTCCACTGGATGTTTTCAGCTCCTTTGTCGAAGATCAATTGGCCATAGATGTGTGGGTTCAATTCTGGGTCTTCGATCCTATTCCATTGATCCGCTTCCCTGTCACTGAACCAATACCATGCAGTTTTTAATACTACTGCTCTGTAATATTGCTTGAGGTCCGGGATATTGATTCCCCCAGAAGTTCTTTTGCTGTTGATGATAGTTTTAGCTATCCTGGGTTTTTTGTTATTCCAGATGAATTTGAGAATTGCTCTTTCTAGCTCTATGAAGAACTGAGTTGGGATGTTGATGGGGATTGCATTGAATCTGTATATTGCTTTGGGCAAGATTGCCATTTTGACTATATTAGTCCTGCCAACCCACGAGCATGGAAGATTTTCCCATTTTCTGATGTCTTCTTCAATTTCCCTCTTCAGAGACCTGAAGTTTTTGTCGTATAAATCTTTCACATGTTTGGTTAGCATCACTCCAAGATACTTTATATCATTTGTGGCTATTGTGAAGGGTGTCATTTCCCTAATTTCTTTCTCGGCCTGCTTATCCTTCACGTATAGGAAGGCTACTGATTTACTTGAGTTGATTTTATAGCCAGCCACTTTGCTGAAGTTGTTTATCAGTTGCAGGAGTTCTCTGGTGGAAGTTTTTGGGTCACTTAAGTAAACTATCATATCATCTGCAAATAGTGATAGTTTAACTTCTTCCTTTCCGATTTGTATCCCTTTGACTTCCCTCTGTTGTCGAATTGCTCTAGCTAGTACCTCAAGTACTATATTGAAGAGATATGGCGAGAGGGGACAGCCTTGTCTAGTCCTTGATTTTAGAGGGATTGCTGCGAGTTTTTCTCCGTTTACCTTGATGTTGGCTACTGGTCTGCTGTATATTGCTTTTACTATGTTTAGATATGGGCCTTGAATTCCTGTACTTTCTAGAACCTTTAGCATGAAAGGATGCTGAATTTTGTCAAATGCTTTTTCAGCATCCAATGAGATGACCATGTGGTTTTTTTCTTTGAGTTTGTTTATGTAGTGGATTACGTTGATGGATTTCCGTATATTGAACCATCCCTGCATCCCTGGGATGAAGCCAACTTGATCATGGTGAATGATCGTTTTGATGTGTTCTTGGATTTGGATGGCAAGTATTTTGTTTAGTATTTTTGCATCGATATTCATAAGAGAAATTGGCCTGTAGTTCTCTTTCTTAGTTGGATCTTTGTGTGGTTTTGGTATCAGGGTAATTGTGGCTTCATAGAATGAGTTGGGTAGTATTCCTTCTGTTTCTATTTTGTGGAATAATTTGAAGAGTATCGGTATCAGGATTTCTTTGAAGGTCTGATAGAATTCTGCACTAAAACCGTCTGGTCCTGTGATCTTTTTGGTTGGAAGACTATCTATGACCCCTTCTATTTCTTTGGGGGTTATGGGTCTGTTTAGACGATCTATTTGATCCTGGTTTAATTTTGGTATTTGGTAACTGTCGAGGAAATTGTCCATTTCCTCCAGATTCTCCAGTTGTGTTGAGTATAGGTTTTTGTAGTAGGATCTGATGATTTTTTGAATTTCCTCAGTTTCTGTTGTTATATCTCCCTTTTCATTTCTAATTTTGTTAATTTGAATGCTGTCTCTGTGCCCTTTAGTAAGTCTGGCTAGGGGTTTATCTATCTTGTTGATCTTCTCAAAGAACCAGCTCCTGGTTTTGTTGATTCTTTGTATGGTTCCCTTTGTTTCAACTTGATTGATTTCAGCCCTGAGTTTGATGATTTCCTGTCTTCTACTCCTCCTAGGTGAAATTGCTTCTTTTTGTTCCAGAGCTTTCAAGTGCGCCATTAAGTTGCTGGTATATGCTCTCTCCTGTTTCTTTTTGGAGACACTCAGGGCTATGAGTTTTCCTCTAAGCACTGCTTTCATTGTGTCCCATAGATTTGGGTATGTTGTGCCTTCATTTTCATTAAGTTCTAAGAATTCTTTGATTTCTTTCTTTATTTCTTCCTGGACTAAGGTATCATTGAGTAGAATATTGTTCAGCCTCCAAGCGTATGGGGATTTTCTGTTGTTTTTGTTGCTATTGAAGAACACTCTTACTCCATGGTGATCTGATAAGAGGCATGGGATTAGTTCGATCTTTTTATATTTGTTGAGATCTGTCTTGTGTCCAATTATATGGTCGATTTTGGAGAAGGTACCATGAGGGGCTGAGAAAAAGGTATAGTCTTTTGCTTTAGGGTGAAATGTTTTATATATATATATATATATATATATATATATATATATATATGTTATATGTTTAACATATATATATATATATATATATATATATGTTAAATCCAATTGCTCCAAAGTTTCAATGAGTTTCTCCGTGTCTCTGTTTAGTTTCTGTTTTCCTGATCGGTCCACTGTAGATAGTGGAGTATTGAGGTCCCCCACAATCATTGTGTTAGGTGCAATGTGTGCTTTGAGCTTTAGTAAGGTTTCTTTTACAAATGAGGGTGCCCTTACATTTGGAGCGTAGATGTTTAGAATTGTGAGTTCCTCTTGGTGGATTCTTCCTTTGACTAGCAGGAAGTGACCTTCTGCGTCTCTTTTGATGACTTTGGGTTGAAAGTCAATTTTATCTGATATTAAAATGGCTACTCCAGCTTGCTTCCTGTGACCATTTGCTTTCAAAATTGTCTTCCATCCTTTTACTCTAAGGTAGTGTTTGTCTTTGACTCTGAGGTGTGTTTCCTGTAAGCAGCAAAATGTAGGGTCCTGTTTCCGTATCCAGTCTGTTAGTCTATGTCTTTTTATTGGGGAGTTGAGTCCATTGATGTTAAGAGATATTAAGGAAGAGAGATTATTACTTCCTGACATTTTTGATGTTATTTTTGTTTTTGAGTAGTTATCTTCCTTTGAGTTTGATGGAAGAAGGTTACTGTCTTGCTTTTTCTTGGGTGCCATTTCCTTCCTTGTGTTGGAGTTTTCCTCCTATTATCCTTTGTAGAGCTGGGTTAGTGGAAAGATATTGTGTAAATTTGGTCCTGTCATGGAATATTTTGATTTCTCCATCTATGTTGATTGAGAGTTTTGCTGGGTATAGTAGTCTTGGCTGACATTTGTTTTCTCTTAGGGTCTGCATGAGGTCTGCCCAGGATCTTCTAGCTTTCATGGTTTCTGGAGAGAAGTCTGGTGTGATTCTGATAGGTCTTCCTTTATATGTTACTTGGCCCTTTTCTCTTACTGCCTTTAATATTCTTTCTTTGTTTAGTACATTTGGGGTTTTGATTATTATGTGACGGGAGGTGTTTCTGTTCTGGTCCAGTCTGTTTGGAGTTCTGTAGGCTTCTTGTATATTCATGGGCATCTCTCTCTTTAAGTTAGGAAAGTTTTCTTCCATAATTTTGTTAAAGATATTTGCTGGCCCTTTAAGTTGTAGATCTTCACTCTCATCTATCCCTGTAATCCTTAGGTTTGGTCTTCTCATTGTGTCCTGGATTTCCTGGATGTTTTGGGTTACAAGCCTTTTGGATTTTGCGTTTTCTTTGACTGTGGAGTCAATGGTTACTATGTTATCTTCAGCATCAGAGATTCTTATTTCTATCTCTTGTATTCTGTTGTTGATGTTTGCATCTACGACCCCTGATTTCTTCCCAAGGTTTTCTATCTCCAAGGTTGCCTCCTTTTGTGATTTCTTAGTTGTTTCTACCTCTGTGTTCAGATCTTGGATGGTTTTGCTCAGTTCCATCATTTGTTTGTTTGTGTTTTCATGTAATTCTTTAATATATTTTTGTGCTCCCTCTTTCATGACTTCTGCCTGTTGTTTCAAGTTCTCCTGCATTTCTTTAACTGATTTTCTCATTTCCTCTTTATTGGTTTCTGTCTGATGGCCCATATTCTCCTGGAGTTCTTTAAGTGTTTTTTGTGTTTGGATTGTAAGAGCTTCTACCCTATTGATGTTCCCCTGCATTTCTTTAAGAGATTTGTTTATGTCTTTTTTGTGTTCCTCTAGTAGCATCATGACCTGTGCTTTTATATCTAACTCTTGTTTTTCTGGTGTGCTGGGGTATTCTGGACTTGCTGTGGTTGGCGAATTGGGTTCAGATGGTGCCATATTGCCTTGATTTCTGTTAATAACGTTCCTACGTTGGCCTTTTGCCATCTCTTTATCTCTGGTGTTAGTTGGTCTTATTGTAGATGGCGCCCTGCTGAAAGCACAGCACGCCTGTCCCCAGGAGACAGATCCCTTCTGGCAGCTTGTCTGTGCTGGACTATGCTCGCTCTGAGTCCAGGCCCCTGACTCCAGCTGCTAGAGTTCCGAGCTGTGCCCCAAGGTGGCCCGGTGGCCCCTCGCTGCTAGTCCGCTCAGAGAGCTGGTCCCGGCCGGTAGTCTGCACCCGCAGCTGAGCTTTCTGTGCCCGGATCTCCTGCAGAGCTAAGCTAAGCTATAACTCTGGCCACGCACCTGATTCCAGCTGCTCACTGCGTCCAGTGTGCCTGCTGTTTGTGCGTGGGGGTCTGGGGCAAGATGGCTGCCCCAGCTGAAAGCCTACAATCATTCTTGCTTGCTCCTTTGTAATCTTATGACAGAGCCCTAAGGTATGGCTAGAAAGGTGGAACTTATCATGATCATGCCTAGCCAATTTAACAGGTTCTATAACTATAGCTTCTCTTATCAGAGCTCTGTCAATGCAGTGATTGCCTTCAGCTAAAGCTCCAGGAAGACTGGAGTGAACTCGTATGTGGCCAATATAAAAGGGATTATTCCTAGCAAGAATGACTTTTTGTAGTTGTGAAAACAAAGATCCTGCTGGTGTATTAGAATTAAATGTGCCACAGGTCTCTAATCGTGGTACAGAATCTGCAACGTAAGCACTGTCTGTAAAAAGGATAAAGGTACTATTTACTGATTGAAAGACACATAATACCACTGTCAGTTCTGATAACTGAGCAGAGAGCCCAGGGGTCTCTATAACCACCTGTTTATTATTAATAAGATAGCCAGCTCTTCCTTTGGAAGAGCCATCTGTGAAAACTAAAAGAGCATTATGCAGCAGCTGTAAAGATGTCATATTAGGAAACACAACCTCATGTATTTTTAAAAACTTTATTAATTTATCTTCAGGATAATGATTATCTATAGTTCCTTTAAATCCTATTTGAGTAAGCAACCAATCTGTGCTATGCTGCTTTAGCCAGGCACCTTGATCTATGTTAAAAGGCTGAATAATGATATCTGGTTCTTTGCCAAAATAAGTTAGTGCCTGCTTCTTTCCAAGTACAATTATTTGGGCTATAGCCTCATAATATGGCAGGATATTACGTTTAGGAGACACCTTCAAATGAACCCACATAAGAGGAGCCTTTTGCCATAATAATCCTGTAGGCGCATGAGCCGTATTAAAAATTAACAGATGTAAAGGTAAAGAGTAATCTATATAGGTAACAAATTGGCTCAATAGCTTTCTCTACTTGTTGTAATGCAAAAAGCCCTTCTGGAGTTAAGGACCTAGCAGATGTAGGATTAGCATCTCCCTTTAAAATATCAAATAAAGGTCGTAATTCTCATGTAGTAAGCTTTAAATAGGGGCGAAGCCAATTAATATTGCCCAACAACCTTTGGAAATCATTTAAAGTCTTTAAATTGTCCCTGTGAATAATTATTTTCTGGGAAAAAAACAGCTTGATCAGTAAGTTTGAAACCCAGGTAATTATAAGGATCTTGGGTTTGTACCTTTTCTGGAGCTATTTGTAATCCTTTAGCAACTAAGGCCTGTTGCAAATCTTTAAAACACAAAAGCAAATTCTGAGGATTTATTCCCACTATCAAAATATCATCTGTGTAATGGACAAGGTAAATATCTGGCCATTTTTGTCTTACAGGCTGAAAGGCCTGTGTGACAAACTTCTGACATAAGGTAGGACTGTTAGCCATGCCCTGAGGGAGAACTATCCATTGGTATCTTTTCATGGGTTCCATGTAGTTAATAGAAGGAACACTGAAAGCAAATCTTTTGCAATCCTCAGGGTGTAATGGAATAGTAAAAAAAAAAAAAAAAAACAGTCTTTCAAATCCACCACTATTTTATCATATCCCCTAGGTATAGCCATAGGAGATGGAAGTACGGTTTGTAAAGATCCCATGGGTACCATGGTCTCATTAACCTTTCTTGGGTCTTGTAGCAATCTCCATTTACCAGATTTTTTCTTGATAACAAATATTGGGGTATTCCATGGAGATTAAGATTCTTCTAAATGTCTTGCCTTTAGTTGCTCCTGCACTAGCAAAGTGGCAGCTTCTGTTTTTTCCTTAGATAAAGACCACTGATCAACCCACACAGGATTATCACTAAGCCATTGAATTCTATCGGAATGGGATGCAGGCAAGATAGCGGTCATTATTAAAAATGCCCCAGGCCTCTAGTGTCAGGGTTAGGCTTAGGACTTTTAAACCTTTTAATACCCTGTCCTTCTTTTCCTAACCCCTGACTCTTGTTCTGAAAGATCCTGCCTCGAAATTTTATTTACTCCCAGAAAATTTTGCATTAGAAGGCCAAAGTACCACCATTTTGTAACTCTGTAATTCCTATCCTCTCTGACCCCTATTCCAGGAACTAGCTAACCTCAAAGGTTATTCTGAAATCTATAGATAGTTGATGTTTGCCCAACCTATTGCAGAATGCAGTTAATCTATCTTGTAGAATGCAGTTACTCCATCTTGCGGAATGCAGTTACACCTGGTCCTCAGGGATGAATTGCCTCATGATCTAAGTGTAACTTCCCTGTCTGAATCCCCCAACCCCTCCCCCTTCTGTGATTTGTTTTGGTTTGAAATACTCTTTGCGCCAGATACAAGGAATCAATCTCTGGCCCTGTGCGGTTACAAATCGATCCCTGTATACTGGAATCCCAATAAAGGCCTCATGTGTTTGTAGCGAGACGGTCTTTGGCTGATTCTTTGGGCGTCGCTTTATCCCGAGACTTGAGTGCAGGGTTTTCCCCATTTCATGGGGGTCTCCCCATCTCGAGGGTCTAACAGTGGGGGCTCGTCCGGGATTTTGCGACCACCCTTAAATCACCAAGACCCTCTTGTAGGTAAGATCCTGTCGTGTTCTGTCTACCCATTGTGTTTCTGTCTTTGTCTGAATTTCTGAGACGCCAGATCTGGTACTTTTGGTTTGCAGGCACCTGTGCTTGTGAGAGCACAGGGCCCCCATTTGGGAAGTCGGGGGGGTGTTACTAAACAGACGTGTTGAGGTGTAACTGACTGCCACCCTGGAAGACGTTCCAGGGGACTGAAGGGAGACCCGAGGACTCTTGGAATTCTCCCGTCGGGGTGCCAATGTGGACTGTGAAACTCTTGTAGAACCAAGAGACTTCAGGTCCCCTCGGCTGTCTGATTCTGTTTCTTTTTCTGGTGTGGGGATCCCATAGGAGGTGGGCCCTAGCTTCTTTGATATTTGTTTCTGTTTCCTTGGTATCTTTGAGTGTTTTATTTGTGTTCTGTGTAACTCTGACGATGGGACAGGCTGTAAGTACTCCTCTTGGACGGACTTTAGATCACTGGACTGAAGTAAGGAAACGAGCTCATAATTTGTCTGTAGAAATCAAAAAGAAACCTTGGAGGACTTATTGTTCCTCTGAGTGGCCATCCTATGATCTCGGCGGGCCACCGGAGGGAACACTAGATAAAACTGTCATTTCTGCTATCAAGGACATTGCTTTTCAGAAGGGACTGGGGTCGCACCCCGACCAAGTCCCTTCCATTTTTGTTTGGGAAGACTTAGCCCAGGATCCTCCCCCCTGGCTTAAACCTTAGACACAAAAGACAAGGCCAGGCTCCTGAGTCCTGGCGGTCCAGTGAGACAGACTCAAAACAAAAGTAACCTCGGTGGAGCCCGAACTGCCTCGGAATTCTATGGCACCTCCAAAGATCTATCCTGAGATCAAGGAGCCTGCCCTCTGGGAAACTCCTCCACCCTACCGCTCCCCTCCACAGGAACCCCCACCTCCAGACCCGAGTACGGCTGGTGTAGCAGCAGAAGGACCAGCCACTGGGACACGCAGGCGGCGCGCTCAGAGTCCTGGGGGACCTGATTCAACTACGGCGTTGCCTCTGTGGGTCTACAGCCCCCCGGCCGGCTCTGGACAATTACAGCCCTTACAATACTGGCCCTTTTCATCTGCTGACTTATACAATTGGAAATCTAACCATGCCCCATTCTCTGAGAACCCTTCCAGTCTTACAGGTTTAGTGGAATTGCTGATGTTCTCTCACCAGCCAACTTGGGATGATAGCCAGCAGTTGCTGCAAGCTCTTTTCACTACTGAAGAAAGAGAGCGAATCCTTTTAGAAGCCCAAAAAAAACGTCCCCAGTGAAAACGGGCAGCTGACCCAACTCCAGAATGAGATCGACACTGGATTCCCCCTGAAACGTCCCAACTGGGACTATAATTTGATTGAAGGTAGGGAGAGGTTGACAGTGTACCACCGGGCTCTAGTGGTGGGTCTCAAAGGAGCCGGACAATGGCCCACTAATTTGGCCAAGGTAAGAGAAGTATTACAGGGAGAAAAGGAGCCCCCTTCTGTCTTTCTAGAAAGGTTAATGGAAGCTTATTGGCCTTACACGCCTTTTGACCCCATGTCTGAGGGGCAGCAGGCAGCAGTAGCCATGGCCTTCATTGGGCAGTCAGCCTCAGATATATGCAAGCAGCTACAACGGTTAAAAGGGCTCCAAACTCTGTCGTTGCAGGATCTCATTAGGGAAGCAGAGAGAGTTTACCATAAAAGAGAAACTGATGAAGAGCGGAGAGAGAGACAGAGAAGAAAGAGACTGAAGAGAGGGAAAATAGAAGAGACAGGAGACAGGAAAGGAATCTGACTAGAATTCTGGCCACAGTAATAACTTACAAAGAAGAATAGACACAGGGCTCAGGGAGGTGACAGTCAGGGTACCTGGGCAACTCAGGGCTGAAGAAACCCCCTTGTTCAGGGGGAGGAGCTCGCCTACCACTAGCCAAAGACCAATGTGCATACTGTAAAGAGAAGGGACACTGGGCTCGAGACTGTCCCAATAAAAAGAGCGGGCCCCAGGACCCCTAAGGTCCTGGCCTTGGAGTCAGAAGATTTGGGAAGATGGGGCTCGGACCCCCTCCCTGAGCCTAGGGTAACCCTAACAGTGGAGGGGACTCCTATGGATTTTCTTGTGGACACTGGAGCCGAATTTTCAGTTTTACAACAGCCTCTAGGAAAAACTAAGTCCCACCAGACAATAGTAATCGGGGCCACTGGGAAGAAACCGTACTCATGGACCACTGACCGGAGAGTTGATCTCGGGAGATGACAGGTATCTTACTCCTTCCTTGTCATTCCTTAGTGTCCTACTCCTCTACTGGGATGAGACTTGTTAACTAAACTAAAAGCCCAGATCACCTTTGGTTCGAGGGGTCCATCAGTTCAGTGGTCACCACCTACCTCTATGATCTTGGCACTCAGATTAGAAGAGAAATATAGATTACATGAGACTCCCATCAAAGCAGCCATTAATGAGAGATGGTTAAAAGCCTTTCCTCAAGCATGGACTGAAACAGGTGGAATGGGAAAGGCCGAACAGGTGCCTCCTATAGTCATAACCATGAAGCCAGATGCCACCCCTATTGGAGTCAGGTAGTATCCGATGAGCAGAGAGGCCAGAGAAGGAATCAGGCCTCATATCCAGAGACTACAAAGGCTAGGCATACTAGTACCTTGCCAGTCCCCATGGAATACCCCTTTGCTGCCTGTGAAGAAACCAGGGACTAATGATTATTGACCTGTTCAGGACTTACAGGAGGTCAACAAGAGAGTTCAGGACATACATCCCACTGTACCTAATCCATATAATTTGCTCAAGTCACTCCCACCCAAGAGATAATGGTATACTGTTCTTGATTTAAAAGATGCTTTCTTCTGCTTGAGACTTCAGCCCACCAGTCAAGCCATCTTCGCCTTTGAATGGAGAGACCCAGAATCAGGACAAACTGGGCATCTGACCTGGACCACCTTCCACAAGGATTCAAGAATTCTCCTACCATTTTTGATGAGGCCCTACATCAGGATCTAGCACCTTTCAGGTCAGATAACCCCCAACTCTCTCTGGTTCAGTACATAGATGACTTACTTCTTGCAACGACCACCCGACAAGAGTGCCAGGAAGGGACTGAGAGATTGTTACTAGAGTTGGGGAAATTAGGGTATAGGGGTTCAGCAAAAAAAGCCCAAATTTGCCAGACTGAAGTTACTTATCTAGGGTACACCCTTAAGGAAGGCAAAAGATGGTTAACAGAGACCCAGAAAAAGACTGTGATGCAGATCCCAGTCACCACCAGCCCCAGACAAGTTAGAGAATTCCTGGGGACAGCCGACTTATGTAGACTGTGGATACCAGGGTTTGCCACTCTAGCTGCCCCCCTGTACCCTCTCACCAAAGAAACTGGAAATTTTACCTGGACTCCAGCTCAACAGGAGGCCTTTGGGAAGATCAAACAGGCCTTATTAGATGCACCCGCCGTAGCCTTACCAGACTTGACCAAGCCCTTCATCCTATACATAGATGAATGGGCAGGGGTCACCTGAGGGGTTCTTACCCAACCCATAGGCCCATGGAAGCAGCCAGTAGCTTACCTATCTAAGAAGCTTGAACCTGTGGCCAGCAGCTGGCCATCTTGTCTCAAGGCTATAGCGGCCATGGCCCTGCTCCTCAAGGATGCAGATAAACTAACTTTGGGACAATCAATGACCATAGTAGCCCCCCATGCTCTTGAAAGCATCATATGTCAACCCCCTGACCATTGGATGATGAATGCTCACATGACCCACTACCAAAGCCTGCTACTGACAGAGAGAGTGACTTTTGTGCCCCCGGCTACCTTAAACCCTGCCACACTGCTGCCCGACTCCGATGACTCAGCGCCCATACACCGATGCCTTGACATCCTGGCAGAAGAGACTTGGACTTGCATAGACCTTACGGATCAACCATGTCCCAACTGGTACACCGACGGGAGCAGTTTCATAGTGGAAGGTAAGAGAAGGGCTGGGGCGGCGGTAGTGGACAGCAAACAGGTCATCTGAGCCAATAGCCTGTCAAAAGGGACCTCCGCTCAGAAAGCTGAACTCATCGCGCACATCCAGGCCCTGAGACTGGCGGATGGTAAGAGCATCAACATCTACACAGAAAGCAGGTATGCTTTGGCTACTGCTCATGTACATGGGGCTATTTACCAACAGAGGGGACTACTCACCTCGACTGGGAGAGAGATTAAAAACAAAGAAGAAATCTTAAGTCTATTAGAAGCTATTTACCTGCCTAAGAAACTGGCCCTCATGCATTGCCCTGACCACCAGAAAGAGCAAGATGCACTAGCCAAAGGAAATCAGGTGGCCGATCTGAGAGCAAAGCAAGCAGCTCAGGGAGCCATGATTCTGACAATACAAAAGCAGCCTAAAACTCTGAAGGAGATCAGCTTTAATTACACACCAAAAGATTTAGAGGCAATAGATGGACTTCAGCTTGCTGCAGAATGGACCCCCCAGGGAGTCACTAGGACTAATGAGGGAAAAGCAGTTCTACCATATAAAGAAGGAAAGAGATATGTTACCCACTTACATCGACTCACCCACTTAGGGACTAAGAAACTAAAAGATCTTATCCATTAATCTGAATATTTCATCATGGGATTGTCTGATATTGTGCATGACTCTGTAACCAACTGTCGGGCTTGTGCCCTAACTAACGCAGGACATCACGTAGGCCCTCCAGGAAAACGGCTAAGAGGAGACCATCCTGGAGCCCACTGGGAAATAGACTTCACTGAAGTTAAGCCTACTAAATATGGTAACAAATATTTTCTAGTTTTCATGGACACTTTCAGGATGGGTCAAAGCTTTCCCCATGAAATCAGACTGCTAACGTAGTAGCTAAGAAGATCCTTGAAGAAATCTTCCTGAGATTTGGAATCCCTAAGGTAATAGGTTCTGACAATGGCCCTGCCTTCGTTGCCCAGGTAAGTCAGGGACTGGCCACACAACTGGGGATAGATTGGAAATTACATTGTGCTTATAGACCCCAGAGCTCAGGACAGGTAGAGAGAATGAATAGAACTCTAAAAGAGACCTTAACGAAATTAACCATCGAGACCAGCGGGAAGGACTGGACAGCTCTCCTTCCCTTCGCCTTGTTTTGAGTCTGGAACACCCCTGGCCACTTCAAGCTTACCCCTTTTGAACTTCTGTTCGGAGGACCACCTCCCTTGATTGAGGCAGGAGGCATAGTTGATCCTGATGCTTCTCTTTCACAACCCCTCCCGCCCGACTGAAAGCTCTTGAACTGGTCCGCAAGGGTACGTGGGAACAACTCAAGGAGGTCTACAAACCAGGGACCCTCGATACTCCACACCCATTCCAAGTGGGAGACCTAGTCCTGGTCTGACGCCATCGTGCCGGTACTCTGGAACCTCGCTGGAAGGGACCCTACCTTGTCCTTCTGACCAGTCCCACTGCACTAAAAGTCGAGGGCATCTCGACTTGGATCCATACCTCCCACATCAAGGCTGCACCACCCGCTGCCCAAGATGAATCCTGGAAGTTGGAAAAGACTGATAATCCTCTTAAGCTGGATCTACTGTGGCTGCCTGGCAAGTCCAAGGAACAATAACCCCCATCAACCGATGACCCTCACCTGGCAGGTATTGTCCCAAGCCGGAGACTCCATCTGGAGCATCTCTAAGGTGGCTCCTCCCTGGACCTGGTGGCCTTCCCTGTACCCAGACATCTGTAAGTTGGCATTTGGGGCCCCTGCGAACTGGGATATGGAAAGATATTCTGACCTCAATATGAAGGCCCCCAACGTCCCCTCACCACCAGGGCATCATAGTCTAGACCCCTGGGGAGGGTGTGGACACCCTTCCCGAAGGAGCCAATTAAGAACCTTACCTTTTTATATATGCTCAGGATTCCATCGGGCAGTGGCCCTGAACCCCACATGTTGGGGGGAGCCATTTCTTCTGTAAAAGTTGGGGGTGTGAGACTTCAGGAAACACATACTGGAACCCCACCTCCTCATGGGATTATATCACTGTCACAGCTAACTATTCTAAACATGAAACAGGGAGCCAGGGATGGACTTACAAGCCTGAGTGTGAAAATTGGTGTCTCCCCTTAAAGATCAGTTTTACTGAGCCAGGAAAGAATCAGAGAGGTTAGACCAGTGGATACACCTGGGGACTTAGACTTTATAAAGAAAGATTTGATGATGGTCTCTTCCTACGCATTAGGTTCAAGGTCACTAGCATACCTCCCATCGCTATAGGACCTGACCATGTTATAGTTGAGCAGGGACCCCCTAAAGAACCTCTTCCCTCCCCTTCAAAAAAGGTTTTACCCTCACCTCTGCCCCCTCAATAATTGAGGTAGTTCCCACTGAGGAAGGAGTGCCCACTGCTCTTAAAACAACCTTCCCAACCACTCTGTCCCCCACTACAGGTGACAAACTCTAGCCTCATACAAGGAGCCTTTTCAGTACTAAATGCTACCAATCCTGAGGCTACTGAGTCTTGCTGGCTCTGCTTAGCCATGGCTCCTCGATATTATGAAGGAATAGCAGTGTTAGGTCAAATTATTTACACTTCAGATCACACCCAGTACCCTTGGGGCACTCAGAGCAAACTCACCCTTACTGAAGTTTCAGGGTTCGGAATCTGCTTAGGACGCGTGCCCCCCACTCATCAGCATCTCTGCAATCAGATCTTACCTGTTGATACTGCCCAGGATACCCAATATCTACTCCCTTCCAATGATAGCTGGTGGGCCTGCAGCACCGGGCTCACCCCTTGCATCTCTACTTCAGTTTTTAACCGATCCAAAGATGTCTGTGTTATGGTTCAGTTAGTTCCTCGTATCTACTATCATCCTAAGGAAACTCTGTTACAGGCATATGATAGCTCTCTCTCCAGGATTAAAAGGGAACCTGTCTAGCTTACTTTAGCTGTTATGTTAGGGTTAGGTTTAGCCGCTGGAGTTGGTACTGGCTCTGCAGCCCTAATTAAGGGACCAATAGACCTCAAACATGGCCTCGATAATCTCCGAGCCGCCATGGACACTGACCTAAGAGCCCTCCAAGACTCAGTCTCCAAATTAGAAGACTCGCTAACCTCATTATCTGAGGTAGTACTCCAAAATAGAAGGGGTCTTGATTTATTGTTTCTTAAAGAAGGGGGTCTTTGTGCTGCCCTAAAAATGTTGCTTTTATATAGACCATTCGGGCGCTATATGGGACTCCATGAAAAAATTCAAAGAGAGATTGGACAAAAGACAGTTAGAGCGTCAAAATAACCAAAACTGGTATAAAAGTTGATTTTCTAAATCCCCTTGGATGACCACTTTGTTTTCTGCCCTCATGGGACCCTTATTGATTCTTTTGCTCCTTCTCACCATAGGACCCTACATAATTAATTAATTGATTGCTTTTATTCATCAGCGTGTTAGCACTATTCAAGTCCTAGTGCTCTGCCAACAATATCAGCGGCTCTAGTCAGATCAATTAGAACCAGATGAAGTTGAGACAAACATTTAGTTCTAAGGTTAGAACTACCTCCTAGAGAGAGTGGGGGATGAAAGATCCTGCCTAAAAAAAAAAAAAATTTTATTTATCCCCAGAAAGTTCTGCTTTAGAAGGCCAAAGCGCCACCATTTTTGTAACTCTAATTCCTATCCTCTCTGACCCCTATTCCAGGAACTAGCTAACCTCAAAGGTTATTCTGCATTCTAGAGATGGTTGATGTTTGCCCAACCTATTGTGGAATGCAGTTAATCCATCTTGTGGAATGCAGTTAATCCATCTTGCGGAATGCAGTTACACCTGGTCCTCAGGGATGAATTGCCTCATGATCTAAGTGTAACTTCCCTGTCTGAATCCCCCAACCCCTCCCCCTTCTGTGATTTTTTTTTGGTTTCAAATACTCTTTGCGCCAGATACAAGGCACTGATCTCTGACCCTGTGTGGTTACGAATCAATCCCAGTATACTGGAATCCCAATAAAGGCCTCATGTGTTTGCAGCGAGACTGTCTGGCTGATTCTTTGGGCGTCGCATTATCCCGAGACTTGAGTGCAGGGTTTTCCCCATTTCATGGGGGTCTCCCCATTTCATGGGGGTCTCCCCATTTCGAGGGTCTAACAGTTCTAGCATTTGTTTAGTCACTATCTCATTAGGACTACACATTATAACACCCATCTGTGACAAGAGATCTCTTTCCCAAGTAGGCAAATTTTGCATAATATAAGGCTGGATTTGTCCTGAATTTCCCTCATCATCTTTCCAAGTTAGAAGTTTAGTGCTCTGCTTAGGATTATTGGCATATCCGATACCTTGGAGATGAGTGAGCATTTCTGACAGAAGCCAACTGAGGGACCAGTCCTGTCCTTTAATAATTGTCACATCAGCTCCCGTATCTATTAAACCTACAAAACATTTTCCTTCAATTGTTAACTTAAGGTTAGGTCTTTAATTAGTAATAGATTGAACCCAATACACTCCAGAGGAGCCAAAGCCCTCTTATCCTCTCTTATTCTTAATGAATTTGGAAGGTAGCAGATGCAAAGGAACCAAGACAAATTGAGCAATTCTTTGGTTAGCAGGTACAGTTATAACCAAGAGGAAGCAGCCATAATTTTTATTTCTCTCTCATAGTCATTGTCTATGACACCTGGATAAATCTGCAACCCCTCTACAGTAATACTACTTTGTCCTAGGAGCAATCCCCAAGTTTCTGCAGGCAAAGGTCTGAAGACCCCTATGGACAGGACCTGGACACCCATTTCTGGAGTTAATACAACCTCAAAGGTACAGCAGATGTCCAGTCCAGCACTTCCTGGTGTTGCCCTGACAAATTCAAAGATGGATTTTCCTGGCTTGGCAGCAGCTCCCTGGCCCTGTAAGCTGCTTGCCGTGGTTGTCTGGGGGCCTGAGGCTGGCCCCTTTTTCTGTTTCCTGACACGGAATGGCCCTGAATGTCGGCCTTAGATTTGCAATCTCTAGCCCAATAATTACCCTTCCTACATCTAGGACAGATTCCTGGGGTGCAATTCGATTGCCTGTTTATAGCACCCCTGTTGTTAGGGCACTCATTTCTAAAATGACCCATACTTCCACATTTTAAACACTTTTTATTCCCTCGTCTCTGTGAAAGTATCCCCTGCATGGTGGTTCCTTGCAAGACTGCAGCCATGGCTATACCGATTGTACGAAGGTCCAATTTCAGAACAAAGGCAAATATAACCAGCTAAATATGTCTTCCCCCTGTGACGTCTGATGGCCTCACGACTGGCTGCGTTAGCATTCTCATAAGCCAACTGAGTGACCAACAAATTTTCTGCCCGGGAATCTCCAAAAATTCTGTTAGCCATTTTCAATAATCTATCCACAAAATCCTGAAAAAGCTCATCAAGAGCGTATCTGATGCCCATTAAACTTCCACTAAGATCTCCCTTTGATGGTAATAACTTCCAAGCACGGCGGGCAGTCATAGCAACCTGTGCATACACTCCGATTGGAAACCCAACCTGATTAGCATTCCCTTCATATAGACCTTCTCCCGGTAACATCTCAGTATCCCAGTCTGGGTGGCCTGCCGGAGCATTTACGGCAGCAGTCCTTTTAACAGCTTCACACCACTCAGAGTTCCAAAGCAAGAAATCTCCTCCTGATAAAGTAGCCTTACATAGAGTTCTCCAATCCTGTGGTGTTAGATTTGACTCCATTACAGTGCCCAATAAAGCTTGTGTAAATGGAGCCATAGGGCCATACTGTGCCACAGCTACCTTTAATTTTTTTATCACTTGGAACTCTAATGTCTGATATTGTCTAATTCTATTCTTCTGGTCTCTGATCTCAAGGACAGGGAAGGATAACAGGTCCGACATATCCTGTCCTTCCCCACGAGCCTGACTTACAGCTCTTTCTAGCAGTGATTGGCACATCTCAAGATCATTGTTCTCTTCCACATTTGATGCCCTTTTGAGCTCCTGTTACTCACTAGTCAACTTTTGCAACTTGATCTCAAACTCCAATTTTTGTAGTTGCATATCCCTCTGGATATCCTCTCCTATGACAGAGGGCATAGGGGAAGCAGAAGGCACAACAGGAGGCCATTCTTCTCCATGATATTTAGCCACTCCCTCTTTTAGATGAGCTTCCTTTTCTATATTTAGCTCATCAGCATTATCTCTAAATTTTTCTAATTTAGGGTTGAGAGGGCCCTTTTCTGAGGAAGTCCTCTCTGGCAGGCCTTTTTCTTGAGATTCCTCAAGTTCTTCCTGCATGACATCTAATTCTTTCAGGGTTCCTTCATCAATAGCATCTTTTGTAAGCATCCAGAGGCAGAGGGTAATGTTATCTGCCTTGGCGGCCTTTAGCGATTTACCAATTCTTTCCCAGGTTTTCTCATTTAGAGTTCTTTTTTCTTGGACCCATGGGCAACAAGAATCTATCCGATCTAAAAAATCTTCTAACATTCGTTCTTCAAATCCTATCCCTTTAGACTGTAGTAGCTCCTGGAGGCTGTGGACAAAATCTTGCCTAGAATGTTCCTTTCCCATTTTCCACTATCAACTTCAAGCAGATACAGCTTCGGGTCAAAAATGTTCCACTTAGCCGTATCCTTTCCCACCCACAACAAGTTTCAAAGAGATAAAATTTTACACTAGCACTAGGATTTAACTCATATAGTTGTTTACCATCTTCTTTCTGTTTTCTCTGCGAAGCTCTGCAAGATAGGGTCACCTCAGGAATTCTTGCATCAGGTCCATCCGTGTTCAGGCGCCAATCTGTTGCTGCCCGCAGCAACAGGTGAACTGGATACCTGAAAAAGTAAACCCTCGGGATATATTGGAAGGCGGCGAGAAGAGAATTGGGTCAAGGAGACTTTTGCCTTTCAAGACCAAACTTTAATAAAATGTAACCCAAGATATAGTCTGAAAGATTCCCTCCCCCCAGACATGAGGCAGAGTCTTGGGATCTCACTGGCTCCAGACTCAGCAAGTAGTTGTCTCCTTCTTGGCAGCCTACCTGCTGAGGGTTGAGAATTGCAGATCCAGAATGCTTCCTTGGCTTCCAGGTGTGGCTGGGTTGTTCTAAATACAACAAAGGCCAGGAAATTGAAGGGCTGAGGATAGAGCCAGCAGCAGCGGCCGAACCGCTTAGTTGGAATGCTGGAGTGGGGGGAAGGGACACCCTACAAAGGATAATAGATGGAAAACTCCAACCCAAGGAGGGAAACTACACCCTAGAAAAAGCAAGAAAGTAATCTTTTTTTCAATAAACCCAAAAGAAGGTAGCCACACAAACATAATTCCACCTCTAACAACAAAAATAACAGGAAGGAACAATCACTTTTCCTTAATATCTCTTAACATCAGTGGACTAAATTCCCAAATAAAACAACATAAACTAACAGACTGGTTACATAAACATGACCCAACATTTTGCTGCATAGAGGAAATGCACATCAGTGACAAAAGCAGAAACTACCTCAGAGTAAAATGCTGGAAAAAAATTCTGGAAGCAAATGGTCCCACAAAACAAACTTGTAGAGTCAGTCTAATATTGAATAAAATCAATGTTCAACCACGTCATCAAAAAAGATAAGGAAGGACACTTCATACTCATTAAGGATAAAATCTACCAAGATGAACTCTTAATTCTGTACATCTATGCTCCAAATGCAAGGGCACCTACAGACATAAAAGAAATTTTGCTAAAGCTCAAAGTACACATTGCACCTCATGCAATAATAGTGGGAGACTTCAACATCCCACTCTTATCAATGGGCAGATCATAAACACAGAAACTAAACAGAGACACAGTGAAACTAACAGAAGTTATGAATCAAATGACTTTAACAGATATCTATAAAACATTTCATCCTAAAACAAAAAAATATATATAAACCTTCATCTCAGGACTCCATGGTACCTTCTCAGAAAATGACCATATAATATATCATAAAACAGGCCTCAACAGATACAAGAAGGTTGAAATAATCCTATGCATCCTATCAGATCACCATAGACTAAGGCTGGTCTCCACAAATGACCAACAATAGAAAGCCCACATATACATAGAAGCTGAACAAGGGTCTATTCAATGATTACTTGGTCAAGGAAGAAAAAAATGAAATTAACACCTTTGGAGAATTCAATGAAAATGAAGGCACAACATGCCCATACTTATGGAGCACAAAGAAAGCAGTTCTAAGAGTAAAACCCATATCTCAGAGTGCCTCCAAAACGAAACTGGAGAAAGCAGACACTAGCAGCTTGACAGCACATCTGAAAGCTCTAGAAGAAAAAGAAGCTAATATGCCCAAGAGAAGTAGACAGCAGGAAATAATCAAACTCAGGGCTGAAATCAACCAAGTAGAAACAAAAAGAACTATAAAAAGAATCAACCAAACTAGGATCTGATTCTTTGAGAAAATCAGCAAGATAGATAAACCCTTAGCCAAACTAACAAGAGGGCACAGAGTATCCAATTAACAAAATCAGAAAAGGGAAACATAACAACAGAAACCGAGGAAATTCAAAAAAAAACATCAGATCCTACTACCAAAACCTATACTCAACAAAACTGGAAAACCTCGATGAAATGGATAATTTTCTAGACAGATATCAGGTACCAAAGTTAAACCAACCCTATAATCCCTAAAGTAATAAATAGAAGCAGTAATGAATAGTCCCAGAAGCAAAAGTAGCCAAGGACCATATAATTTTAGGGCAAAAATTCTCTCAGACTTTTGTTAAAGCATGTTCTTTTATTGAAAAAGGAAGTAAAAACAATTTATGATAAAATTGAAGCTTTACATGGAAAATACTTCTGATAAAATAGAAGAGATATATAGACAAACATGTTTAAATTGACTATTTTAATGGAAAATTAAAATGGTAGACATAAAAAAATTGCTAACTTAGTCAAAAAAGGAAGTAGGAACATTTTATGATAAAGATGAAGATATCCATGGAAAATATTTCTGATAAAATTATAGAAAAATGTAGAAAAACATGTTAAAATTGAAGATTATCATGGAAATTTTTATATAGATATAATAAGGGTAGGCATAAAAGTATTCGTAAGTTGTTTGAAAGTGAAATTATAGACATTTTCTGATAAAGTTCAAGCTTTACATGAAAAATATTTCTGACAAAATTGAAGAAATATATAGAAAAACACGTTAAAATAGAAAATTATCATGAAAGATTATACAAATAAAATGGTAGGAATGAAAAATTCTAAGTTGATAAAGATCTTTTCCCAATTTATTGGTTGCTCATTTGTCCTTTTGACAGTGTCTTTTGCCTTACAGAAACTTTGTAATTTTATGAGGTCCCATTTGTCTATTCTTGATCTTAGAGCATAAGTTATTAGTGTTCTGTTCAGGAACTTGCCCCTGAGCCAATGTCCTCAAGGATCTTCCCCAGTTTCTCTTCTATTAGTTTTAGTGTGTCTGGTTTTATGTGGAGGTCCTTGATCCACTTGGAGTTGAGCTTAGTACAAGGAGATGAGTGGGTCAATTCTCATTCTTCTGCATGCTGACCTCCAGTTAAGCCAGCACCATTTGTTGGAGAGGCTATCTTTATTCCACTGGATGTTTTCAGCTCCTTTGTCAAAGATCAATTGACCATAGATGTTTGGGTTCAATTCTGGGTCTTCAATCCTATTCCATTGATCCACCTCCCTGTCACTGTACCAATACCATGCAGTTTTTAACACTACTGCTCTGTAGTATTGCTTAATGTGTGGGATACTGATTCCCCCAGAAGTTCTTTTACTGTTGATAATAGTTTTAGCTATCCTGGGTTTTTTGTTATTCCAGATGAATTTGAGAATTGCTCTTTCTAACTCTATGAAGAACTGAGTTGGGGTTTTGATGGGGATTGTGTTGAATCTGTATGCTGCTTTTAGCAAGATGGCCATTTTAACTATATTAATCCTGCCAACCCACGAGTATGGAATACTTTTCCATTTTCTGAGGTCTTCTTCCATTTCCTTCTTCAGAGATCTGAAGTTCTTGTCATGTAAATCTTTCAATTGTTTGGTTAGAGTCACACCAAGATACTTTATATTGTTTGTGGCTATTGTGAAGGGTGTCATTTCCCTAATTTCTATTTCAGCCTACATCTGACAGAGGGCTAATATCCAATGTATACAAAGAACTCCAGAAGTTATACCCCGGAAAGCCAAATAACCCTATCAAAAAATGGGGTACATAGCTAAACAAAGAATTTTCACCTGAAGAAATTCAGATGGCCGAGAAACACCTTAAAGAAATGTTCAACATCATTAGTCATTGGGGAAATGCAAATCAAAACAACCCTGAGATTTCACCTCACACCAGTCAGAATGGATAAGATTAAAAACTCAGGAAACAGCAGGTGTTGGCGAGGATGTGAAGAATGAGGAACATTCCTCTACTGCTGGTGGGATTGAAAGCTGGTACAACCACTCTATAAATCAGTCTGGCAGTTCCTCAGAAAACTAGACATGATACTTCCAGAGGACCCTGCCATACCACTCCTGGGCATATACCCAGAAGATTCCCCAGCATGCAATAAGGATACATGCTCCACTGTGTTCATAGCAGCCTTGTTTATAATAGCCAGAAGCTGGAAAGAACCCAGATGTCCCTCAATGGAGGAATGGATACAAAAAATGTGGTATATATACACAATGGAGTACTATTCAGCCATTAGAAACAATGAATTCATGAAATTCTTAGAGAAATGGGTGGAGCTGGAGAACATCATACTAAGTGAGGTGACCCAGTCTCAAAAGAATACCCATGGTATGCAGTCACTGATAAGTGGATATTAGCCTAGAATCTTGGAACACAAAAGACACAATCCACATACCAAATGATGTCCAACAAGAAGGAAGGAGTGGACCCTGGTTCTGGAAAGACTCAATGCATCAATGTAGGGGAATACCAGAACAGGGAAGTGGGAAAGGGTGGATGGGGGAACCGGGGGAGGGAAAAGGGCATGTAGGACCTTTGGGGGTTGGGGAACCAGGAGAAGGGAAATGAAATGTAAATAAAGAATATATCCAATAAAAAAAGAAAAAAAGAAAAACAATAAAAAGAAAATTCTAAGTTGAAAGTGGAATTAAAAACATTTTCAGGTAAAATTGAAGATTTCCATGGAAAATATTTCTGACAAAATTCAATAAATACATAGAAAAACACTTTAAAATTTAATATTTCATTGAAAATTAAACAGATAAGATGGTAGACATAAAAAACTTTTCTAAATTAATTGAAGGTGGAACTGAAAATATTTTGTGATAAAATCAGAGATTTACATGGAAAACATTTCTGATAAAATAGAAGAAATAAATAGAAAAACATGTTAAAATTTAAGATTATCATGAATAATAATGCACAAAAAACATTACTAAGCTAATTGAAAGAGGAATCAAAAACATTTTCTGATAAAATTGAAGATTTACATGAAAAATATTTCTGCTAGTCTATGTCTTTTTATTGGGGAATTGAGTCCATCAATGTTTAGAGATATTAAGGAATAGTGATTGTTGCCTCCTGTTATTTTTGATGTTGTTTTTATGTTTGTGTAGTTATCTTCTTTTGGGTTTTTTGAAAGAGTACTATCTCGCTTTTTCTAGAGTGTAGTTTCCCTCCTTGTGTTGGTGTTTTCCATCTATTATCCTTTGTAGGGCTGGATTTGTGGACAGATATTGTATATATTTGGTTTTATCATGCATTAGCTTGGTTACTCTATCCATGGTGATTGACGACTTTGCTAGGTATAGTAGTCTGGGCTGGCATTTGTGGTCTCTTAGGGTCTGTATGAGATCTGCCCAGGATCTTCTAGTTTTCATCATCTCTAGTGAGAAGTCTGGTGTGATTCTCCTAGATCTGCCTTTATATGTTACTTGACCTTTTTCCCTTACTGCTTTTAATATTCTTTCTTTGTTTAGTGCATTTGGTGTTTTGATTATTATCTGATGGAAGGACTTTCTGGTCTAGTCCAGTCTGTTTGGGGTTCTGAAAGCTTCTTGTATGTTCATGGGCATCACTTTCTTTAGGACAGGGAAGTTTTCTTCCATAATTTTGTTTAGAAGATATTTACTGCCCCTTTAAGTTGAAAAATCTTCACTCTCTTCTATACCTATAATCCTTAGGTTTGATCTTCTCATTGTGTCCTGGATTTCCTGTATATTTTGGTTAGAAGCTTTATACATTTTGCATTTTCTTTGACTGTTGAGTCAATGTTTTCTATGGTATCTTTGGCACCTGAGATTCTTTCTCCTATCTCTTGTATTCTGTTGATGCTTGCATCTATGACTCCTCAATTCCAAGGTTTTCTATCTCCAGAGATGTCTTACTTTGTGATTTCTTTATTCTTTCTACTTCCACTTTTTATATTCTGGGTGTTTTTGTTCAGTTCCTTCACTTGATTGTTTGTGTTTTCCTGTATTTCTTTAAGGGATTTTTGTGTTACCTCTTTAAGGGCTTCTGTTTGTTGCCCCAGGTTCTCCTGTATTTCTTTAAGGGATTTTGTGTTTCCTCTTTAAGGGCTTTTACCTGTTGACCGATGTTCTCCTGTATTTCTTTAAGGGAGTTACTTAAGTCCTTCTTGAAGCCTTCTATCAGCATCATGAGATACAATTTTAATTCCACCTCTTGCTTTTCTAGTGTGTTGGAGTATCTGGGACTCACTGTGGTGGGAGAACTGGGTTCTGATGTTGCCAAACAGCCTTGGTATCTGTTGGTAGGGTTCTTGTGCTTGCCTTTCATCATTTGATTATCTCTGGTGCTAATTGGTCTTTCTGTCTCTAGCTGGAGCTTGCCCCTCCTGTGGGCCTGTAAACCTGTGTCCATACTCCTGGGAGATCAACTCTCTTCTGGCAGCATCTGTACACAGAAGGCCATGGAGCTGCCTGGCTCCCTGGTGCAAATAGCAGCCTGAAGACCTCTGTCCCATCTTCTCCACTGATTGTATGCCCTGTGTGCTCCCAGCTGTTCCCCTCCAGAGAGAAGGTGGAGACCTCACCTCCATGCTCAGAAGTGAAAGCTCTGCCCTAAGATCACTCTTTCCCAGCAGGCTGTGCACAGAAGGCTGTGGAGCTGCCTGGCTCCCTGGTGCAAATAGCGACAGGAAGACTTCTGTCCCAGCTGCTCTACTGATCTTATGCCCTGTGTGCTCCTAGCTGGTTGCCTCCAGAGAGAAGGTGGAGATCTCACCTCTGCACTCAGAAGTGAAAGCACTGCTGGTAGATCAATCTCTCCTGGTAGGCCATGCACAGAAGGCTGTGGTGCTGCCTGGCTCCCCAGTGCAACTCTATTAGACTTTCAAAGAAGACCTAATACCAATACTCTTCAAACTATTCCACAAAATAGAAACAGACAGAACACTACCCAATTTGTTCAATTATGCTACAATAATGCTTATGCCTGAATCACACAAAGACCCAAGAAGGAAAGAGAACTTCAGACCAATTTTGCTTATGAATATCAATGGAAAAATACTCAATAAAATTCATGCCAAAAATTTATGCCAGCTGAATCCAAGAACACATCAAAGTGATCATTCATCATGATCAAGTAGGCTTTATCCCAGGAATGCAGGAATCATTCATTATATGGAAATCCATGAAAGTATTCCCAGAAGATCAGCTACACACAGAGTAGTTTGTAAGAACCCCCCTACCACATCTGAAGTCCTACGGCTGCCACTGGGAACCCAGTGGTCTTAGGACCCATCACTCCCCCAGTCCCTTCCCCACCGAATATCCCTCCCCTTCTCCCCAGACATTTCTGCTGTAGCAGACTGATAACTTGCCTGCTCCCCTGAAGATACCATATATTGAGCCATCTCAGAGGATCCACTGCACACAGAGCAGTTGGTAAGGACTCCCTTCTCAAATTCTAGTGCTGCCACTGGGAGCCCAATGGACTTGTGATCCATCACCCTTTAGGATCCCTACCGAACAAATATCACTCCCCTTCTGCCTGCTCCTTTCTGCTGAGGCAGTCTGCTGGCCAGTCTGCTCCCCTGAAGACACAATATCCTGAGCCATCCCAGAAGATCCACTTCTATCAGAGCAGTCATGCAATTGAAACATCCTGAGGCATCCCAGGAGATTTACTCTGCACAGGGCAAATGAGCAACTTATCACCAGCTTGTCTGCTCCTCTGAAGATATCACAACTTGAAGGTATCACAGTAGTTCCTCTGTACACAGAGCAACTAGGCAACAGACACCACAGTCTGAAGACCTCCCGAGGGTGCTGTGGTATGCAGGACAACTGACTGGACAGACTGAAAGCCTCCCTTGAGTTCTCCTGCACACAGAGAAACAGAAACCACAGCCTGTAGGCTCCCCTGGAGGACATCTTCACACAGGACAACAGCTTGACTGCCCCTCTGAAGACCCAACAGTCTGAAGGCCTCCCAGGAGATCTGCTGCAGCCAGGGCAACAGATCAGCAGCATCTCTGTCCCTCTGAAGAGCCCCAAGTTGGAAGACCCCACAGGTTGTCTGCTACAGTCAGGGCCATAGGCCTACCAGAAGACCAGAAGGAACCCAGACAAAAGGGGTTAATGCCAGACAGTGTCATGCAGACCACCAAATACCAGGGATAACCAGATTGAGGCATGAGGCAAGTGCAAGACCATAAGCAACAGAAGCCAATATCTGTGGGCATCATCAGAACCCAGTTTTCCCACCACAGCAAGCCCCAAAAACATCAACATACCAGAAAATCAGGAATCTGACTTGAAATCTTATCTTGTTAAGATAATAGAGTCTTTTAAGGAGGATATGAATAACTCACTGAAAGAAATACAGGGAAACACAGGGAAACAGGTTGAAGCTCTTAAAGAGGAAACAAATAAATCTCTTAAAGAAATACAGAAAAACACAAGTAAACACATGAAGGAATTGAATCAAGTGGTTCAAGACCTAAAAGTGGAAGTAGAAACAATAATGAAAACACAAATGGAGGCAAATGTAGAAATAGGAAACTTAGGAATGAGGTCAGGAATTACAGAGTAAGTATCACCAACAAAATACAAGAGATAGAAGAGAGAATCACAGGTATAGATGATACCATAGGTGAAACTGACACAACTGTCAAAGAAAATGAAAACATGAAAAACTCCTAACATGAAGCATCCAGGAAGTTTAGGACATAATGAAAAGACCAAATCTAAGAATAATTAGAATAGAGGGGAACAAAGAGTCCCAGCTCGCAGGACCTAAAAATGTCCTCAACAAAATCACCAAAGAAAACTTCCCCAACCTAAAGAAAGAGATGGCCATAAATGGCCATAAAGATACACCAAATAAATAGGACCAGAAAAAAATCCTCTCATCACATAATAATCAAAACACTATACGTACAGAACAAATAAAGAATATTAAAAGCTGAAAGGGAAAAAGGCCAAGAAACATACAAAGGTAGACCTATCAGAATTATACCAGACTTCTCAACAGAAGCTATGAAAGCCAGAAGAAGCTGGTCAGAGGTCTTGCAGACGCTAAGAGAACACAAATGCCAGCCCAGACTATGTTAGACAGCAAAATTCTCAATCAGCATAGTTGGAGAAAACAAAATATTCCAGGACAAAACCAAATTCAAACAGTATCTATCAATCTACAGAGGATCCTAGAAAGAAAACTCCAACACAAGGAAAGTACCAATACCAAAGAAAAAATGAGATATTAAGCATCTCACAACAAAGTTAAAAAGAGAGAACCACAAGCACATAAAGACACCTACAAAAACAAACCTATCAGGAACATTTCCCTTTAACATCTCTCAATATTAATGGACTCATCTCACCTATAAAAAGACATAAGCTAACGGACTGGATATGCAAACAAGATCTAGCATTTTGCTGCATACAAGAAACATACCTCAAAAACGATGACAGACATTAATTCAGAGGAAATGGATAGAAAAAGGTCTTCTAAGCAAATGGTTCCAGAAAACAAGCTGGAGTTGCCAACCTAACATGGAACAAAATAGACTTTCAACTAAAAGTTATCAAGTGTGATGGGAAAGGACACTTCATATTCATCAAAGGAACATCCAGAAAGAGAAAGTCTCAATTCTGAAAATCTATGCCCCAAATGCCAGGGGAACCCACATTCATAAAAGAAACTACTAAGGATCAAAACTTTGAAACCCTCACAATAATAGTGGGAGTCTTTAACACCCCACTCTCATATATGGATAGATCATTGAAACAGAAACTAAACATAGAAACTAATAGAGGTTATGAACCAAATAGATTAACAGATATCAATGGAACATTTCACCCTAAAACAAAAAAGAACTCCTTCTTCTCAGCACCTCATGGTACCTTCTCCAAAATCGATGACCTAATTGGTCACAAAACAACTCTCCACTGAAACAAAAAGATTGAAATAATTCCATGCATCCTATCAGATCACCATGGCCTAATACTGGTCTTCAGTAACAGCAAAAACAAGAGAATGCTCACATACACATGGAAAATGAACAACTCTCTACTCAATGACAACTTGGTCATGGAAGAAATAAAGGAATTTAAGACTTCCTGGAATTTAATGAAATTTTTTACATATTACAATCAGACTTATGGGACACAATGAAAGCAGTGCTAAGAGAAAAATTCTTAGCACTAAGTGCCCTGGTAAAGAAACTGGAGAGTCTTACACTAGCAACTTAACAGACCACCTGAGAGCTCTAGAACAAAAGAATTAAAAAACACAAAGAGGAGTAGAAGACAGGAAATAGTCAAACTCAGGGCAGAAATCAATCAAATAGAAACAAAGAGAACAATATAAAGAATCAACAAAACCAAAGCTGGTTCTTGGAGAGAATCAACAAGATGGGTAAACCCCTAGCCAACCTAAATAAAGGGCCCAGTGGCAGTATCCAAATAAACAAAATCAAAAATGAAAAGGGAGACATAACAACAGAAAAAGAGAAAATTCAGGAACTCAGCAGATCCTACTACAAAAGCCTATACTCAACAAAATGGGAAAATCTAGAAGAAATGGATGGTTTTCTAGACAGATATCATATACCAAAGTTAAATCAAGAGCCAATAAACTATCTAAACAGGCCCATATCCAATAAGGAAATAGAAGTAAGTCATTAAAACCTCCCAATGGAAAAAATCATAGGGCCAGATGGATATAGTCTATGAGAACTTCAAAGAAAACCTGATACAAATATTCCTCAAACTATTCCATGAAATAGAAACAGAAAAAATACTACATAATTCTATGAAGCCACAATTGCTCTTGCAGCTACACCACACAAGGACTCAAAAAAAGGGGGGGGAGAACTTCGGAACAATCTCAATTATGAATATCCATGCAAAAATACTCAATAAAACTCTTGCAAACAACAATATGAACCACCTGCTAACCCCAGAGTTCTCAGGGACTAAACCACCAACCAAAGAGTACACATGGAGTGACCCATGGCTTCAGATGCATATGCAGCAGAGGATGGCCTTCTTGAACATCACAGGGAGGAGAGGCTCTTGGTCCTTAGAAGAGTAGATGCCCCAGTATAGGGGAATGCCAGGAGAAGGAAGTGGGAATGAGTGGATTGGTGAGCAGAGGAAGAGGGCATGGGTTAGGAGTTTTTCTGGGGGAAAACCAGGAAAAGGGACAAGGTTTGAAATGTAAATAAAGAATATATCTAATAAAAATTCTTGCAAACCAAGAACACATCAAAACTATCATTCACCACGATCAAGTGGGATTCGTCCCAGGGATGCAAGGTTGGTTCAATGTAGGGCACCACGGAGGCTTGTAGGGTGAGCAGCATGGGGAAAGGACAAAGGAGAAAAAGACAGCATCCCACCAGAACTCACAAGGCAGATGTTGGAAACTGCCTTGTGACCCTACAAGCCACTGCAGGACAGGACCCTGCCCCGAGGGGTGAGGAAAGCATGCAGTCTGAGGACCCATAGGCCTCACAGAGGCCAGGGAAGACAGGTTCTAGCTCTTGGGCATTGTAGAACTTCACTGGATACCTCAAAAGAGCTGATAACGGGGCCCCGGGGACAGCTTGGTCAATGCTGGGGCCAAAGGAGAAAGGGGACAGGGAGATGGCATGCTGAGGTAGTTCCTGCTAGGGCAAGTCCTTGGTTTGGTCTGGTGGCTGGAAACATTGGGAAACAATCCATGGTTTTAGTGCTTTATTGTAGATAGTAGAGAGAAAAAGTAGAGAAGTAGAAGCTGGCCATAGCCATGTGGAGAAAGGGGGAAGGGAATGGGGAGAGGTGGGGTGCAAGGGGACAAGAGACAAGAAAGAGACAGTAAGAGGATGAGAGAATGAGAGAAGGAAGAGGAGGGGAAGCCAAGCATCCCCTTTTATAGTAGGACTACCTACCTGGCTATGGCCAGGTAACTGTGGGTCAGGGCAAACCTGGCTGTAGACAGGTAAATCTGAGGGTGGAGTCCAGCCAGAATACTAGGGGCTTGGGGCATTGCCCTATGTGACTGATGGCCACAGAATTATGAATTTGAGGACCTTGTAGTGTAGGAAGCCTAGTGTTTGGGTGTGCAGAAGCCAGTTCCATCCCTTGTAGATTAATGTACTAGATCTTCAGAAGTTAAGTCTTTAAGGGATTTTTGTGTTTCCTCTTTAAGGGCTTCTACCTGTTTACCCATGTTCTCCTGTATTCCTGTAAGGGAGTTATTTATGACCTTCTTGAAGTCCTCTATAAGTATATGAGATGTGATTTTAAATCTAAATCTTGCTTTTCCGGTATGTTAAGGCAGTCAGAACTCACTGTTGTAGGAGAATTGGATTTGGATGATGACATGTCTCCTTGGTTTCTGTTAGTAATGTTCTTGTGTTTGACTTTCACCATCTGGTTATCTTTGGTGTTAGCTGGTCCTGCTGTCTCTGACTGTGGCTTATCTTTCCTGAAAGCCTGTGTATCAGTATTCCTGGGAGACCAGTTCTCTCTTGGAGGAATTTAGGTATGGAGAGCTGTGGTACAGGATCAGTCCAGGTATGCAGGCAGAAAATAGGAGGATCCAGTCCCCAGCTGATCCTTGGTTCCTGTGTCCTGATGGCTCTGGGCAGGTCCCTCTTAGGTCAGGAATTTGAAGAGAAGTGGTGGTCTTACCTGTGCACACAGGTTTGTAGGCACTCCTGGGAGACTAGATCTTTTGTGGTGGTTTTGGTATATGTAGCTCTGTGGCCCAGGATCAGCTCAGGGTGCAGACAGAAATTGGAAGACTCCTGTCCCAGGATGCCCTGGGTTCTTGTGTCCTCAGAATTCGGGTAGGCTCCTCTGAGCAGCAGGGGTGGCCCTACCTGTACTCTCAGGCCTCTCCACACTCCTATTTACTTGTGTTCTCCTGTATTTTTTAAGGGAGTTATTTATGTCCTTCTTGAAGCCCTCCATCAGCATCATGAACTGTGATTTTAAATCCAAATCTTGCCTTTCTCATGTGTTGGGGTAAGCAGGACTTGCTGTTGGGGGAGAATTGGGTTCAGATGGTGCCATATTGCCTTGATTTCTGTTAGTAACATTCCTACATTTGCCTTTTGCCATCTGGTTATCTCTAGTGTTAGTTGGTCCTGCTGTCGTTGGCTGGTTCTGGTCCCTCCTGTGTGCCTGCAAGCATATCTCAGCACTCCTAGGTGACCAGATTTCCCCTGGGACAGATTGCTGTGGGGCTGCCCAGCTCCTGGGTGCAAGTGGGGCCCTGGCAGACCAAGTCCCAAGTGATCTTACACTGTGTTCCTGGCTGCAGTAGCCTGCTCAGTCGCAGGAGTGAAGATGGTGGCCTCACTTCTAATCATGAGACTCAATGAAGAGCAGATATCCCCTAGCTGACTAGGTGCACAGATGGCTGTGGTGGCATTTCCCAGCTTCTGGTTGCAGGTGGGGCCCTGGTAGACTGTGTGCTCTTATATTCAGGTGATCCCTGCATAACTGTCTGCACGCGTCTACACAGTCACAGGAGCAAAGATGGCGGCGCCTTGCCTCTAAATGGGGGACTCCTTCTAACCGTGGAACTCCCTCAGGGCAAATGTCCCCTAGCAGGCTGGGTGCACAGAGGTCTATGGTGCTGTCCAGATCCTGGGTGCAAGTGGAACCCTAGCAGGCTGTGACTCAAGCAATCTTATACTCAGGTGATCTCTGCATAACTGGCTGGACCTGTCTGCTCAGTCACAGGAGCAAATATCGACCAATAACTTTTTAAAGGACTGTTCTGTGCTCTGCTCCTATGCATTAATTTTTGATTGTTGAATTATCATTGCATCAAGGAACATCTAGTTTCACATAATTTACCAGAGCAGAAGGAGAAAGAAATAGGAAAGTCAGAATAATTATGCACACCATGGCCAACTGAAAAGTGCTCATAAAATCTAAACAGCTGTTGTTCAGGGCTAAGGTTAGGAGAAATAGGGAAAACTTTTTTACAAGGAGCTGTTTATGGGCTTTTTAGATGTCTCCATCTAGCCCTGCTGCAGGTAGTTCCTTATTTCTGATGGCTGCTCACCTGAGGGGATGTGTCTCCTGCTTCTTAGGGTCCTAGACACCATCAATGTCATGGCATGCTCTCCCCAACACATAGACACACACACATACATACATACATACATACATATATACATACATACATACATACATACATGCACACACACAAAGAGAGACAAACAGATATATACATAGGGATGGATGGATGGATGGATGGATGGATGGATGGATGGATGGATGGACGGTTGGATGGATGGATGGATGGATGGATGGATGGATGGATGGATGAATGGATGGATGATTGGATGGATAGGACAAATTCCCTCAAGCCAAACCATCCAACCAACAGCTTCATTTCTTTTCTCTTTTTTCAATCTGATTCCAAATTTTATCGTTATTTAGAAAAAGTGTGTGCACTCCCTTAAGAAAAAAAAGAGCTGACCGGTACCACATCTGGCATGTAGAGGGCCCTTCTTCCTCATACTTTCTAGAGAACTGACAGGAGCAGGGCATTCGAGAATTGACAGGGCATGCCATTTGAGAACTGGCAGCAACAGGGCATTCAAACAAGCAAAAGTGGAGCATTCGAGAACCAACAACAACAGGGCATTCCATTAGCAGCAGATCATTTGAGAACTAGCAGCCTGCAGGGCATTCGACTCTTGCCAAGTCTGCCGGAGGGGAGACCCCATCACCTGATTCTTCCTGGAAAATCAGTTGTTTACAGGGCATTGGACAGAAAAAGAATCCCAGGAGTACAGAAACATAGTCCTACAGTACAGAGAAGATAGAGACAGCAAGACCAGCTAACACCAGAGATAACGAGATGGCCAAAGGCAAATGCAGGATCATGGCCAACAGCAACCAAGGCAACATGGCACCATCAGAACCCAGTTCTCCCACAACAACAAATCCTGCATACTCCATCACATCAGAAAAGCAAGAACTAAATTTAAAATCACATCTCATATCGCTGATGGAGGACTTCAAGAAGGACATAAATAACTCCCTTAAAGAAATACAGGAGAACATGGGTCAACAGGGAGAAGCACAAAAATCCCTTAAAGAAATACAAGAGAATATGGATCAAAAGGTAGAAACCATTAAAGAGGAAACACAAAAATCTCTTAAAGAAATATGGGAGAACATGGGTGAACAGGTAGAAGCCCTTAAAGAGGCAATACAAAAATCCCATAGGGAATTATGAGAGAAAATGGGTCAACATGCAGAAGCCCTTAAAGAGGAATCACAAAAATCCCTGAAAGAAACACAGGAGAACATGGGTCAACAGGTAGAAGCACTTGAAGAGGAAACACAAGAAGTTCCTTAAAGAATTTCAGGGGAAAAAAACAAACAAGTGAAGGAACTGAACAAAACTATCCAGGACCTAAAACTGGAAATAGAATCAATAAAGAAATCGCAAAGTGAGGCATCTCTGAAGACAGAAAACTTTGGAAAGATTTCAAGAGTCATAGATACAAGCATCAGCAACAGAATAAAAGAGATAGAAGAAAGAATCTCAGATGCTGAAGATTCCATAGAAAACATTGACTCAACAGTCAAACAAAATGCAAAATGCAAAAAGCTCCTGACCCACAACATCCAGGAAATCCAGGATACAATGAGAAGACCAAACTTAAGGATTATAGGTATAGAAGGAAGTGAGGATTTACATCTTAAAGGCCCAGTAAATATCTTCAACAAAACTATAGATGAAAACTTCCCTAACCTAAAGAAAGAGATGTCCTTGAACGTTAAAGAAACCTACAGAACTCCAAACAGATTGGACCAGAGCAGAAAATTGTCCCATCACATAATAACAAAACACCAAATGTAGTAAACAAAGAAAGAATATTAAAATCAACAAGAGGAAAAGGTCAAGTAATATATAAAGGCAGACCTATAAGAATCACACCAGATTTCTTACCAGAGAATATGAAAGCCAGAAGATCCTGGGCAGATCTCATACAGACCCTAAGAGAACATAAATGTCAGCCCAGACTACTATACCCAGCAAAACTTTCAATTACCATAGATGGAAAAAGCAAGACATTCCATGACAAAAGTAAATTTACACAGTATCTTTCCACAAATCCAGCTCTGCAAACGATAATGGGTGGAAAATACCAACACAAAGCAGCAAACCACACTGCAGAAAAATCAGTAAGGTAATCTTTCAACAGAACCAATAGAAGATAGCTATACTACCAGAAATTCAGCTTTAACTAAGAAGATAACAGTAAGCAGCAATCACTTTTCCTTAATACCTCTTAATATCAATGGTCTCAAATCCCCTATAAAAAGACATAGACGAACAGACTGGATATGTAAACAGGACCAAATATTTTTGCTGCATACAAGAAACCCACCTCAGTGACAAAGACAGTCACTATTTAAGAGTCAAAGGTTGGAAAACAATTTTCTAAGAAAATGGTCCCAAGAAACGAGGTGAAGTGGCCATCCTTATATCAGATAAAATTGACTTTCAACCAAAAGTTGTTAAAAAAAGATAAGGAGGGACACTTCATACTGGACAAATATCCAATGTATTCAAAGAAAAGAAGTTAGTCTCCAGAGAATCAAATAACCCTATTAAAAACTGGGGTACAGAGCTAAACAAGGAATTCTCAATTGAGGAAACTCAAATGTCTCTAAAGCACCTAAAGAAATGTTCAGCATCCTTAGTTATCAGGGAAACGCACATCAAAACAACACTGAGATTCCACCTCACAGTGGTCAGAATGGCGAAGATGAAAAACCCAGGGGACAGCAGATGCTGGAGAGGTTGTGGGAAAAAGGAACACTTCTCCATTGTTGGTAGAATTGCAAGCTGGTAAAAACACTCTGGAAATCAGTTTGGTGATTCCTCAGAAAACAAGACATAGTACTACCCGCAGACCCAGCTATACCATTCGTGGGCATATACCCAGAAGATGCTCCTACATGTAGTAAGGACACATGCTCCACTATGTTCATTGCTGCCTTATTTATAATAGGCCAGAAGCTGGAAAGAACCCAGATGTCCCTCAACAGATGAATGGATACAGAAACTGTAGTATATATACTCAATGGAGTACTATTCAGCTATTAAAAAGAAAAGAATTCATGAAATTCTTAGGTAAATGGATGGAACTAGAAAGTGTCATCCTGTGCGAGGTAACACAATCACAAAAGAACATACATGGTATGCACTCACTAATAAGTGGATGTTAGCCCAAAACCTCAAAATAAACTAGTTACAATTCACTCAGCACAGAAAACTCAAGAAGAAGGACTTAAGAGAGAGTGCTTTGGTTCCTCTGAGAAAGGGACAAAATGCTCACAGGAGTAATAAGGGAGACAATGTGTGGAGCAGAGACTGAAGTAAAGGCCACCCAGAGACTGCCCTACCTGGGAATTCATCTTATAAACACTCACCAAACCCCGACACTATGACAAGAAATGTATACCAAAAAGAGCATGCCATGGTTGTCTCCAGAGGGGCCCTGCCAGAGCCTAACAAATAAAGAGGCAGAAACTAGCAACCACCTATTGGACTGGGCATGGGGTCCCCAATGGAGGAGCGGGAGGCTGGACTAGAGGAGCTGAAGGAGTTTACAGCCCCATGGGAAGAACAATGACTTCAGCCACCCAGACAACCCAAGATTCCCAGGGACTGAACCATCAACTAAGAGTACACAGAGTTCCAGCCAAAAATGTGACAGAAGAAGGCCTTGCTGGGCATCAGTGGGAGGAGTGGTCCTTGGTCAGGTAAAAGCTCAATAGAGGCCCCTAGAAAGGTAATCCCAGGGGGGAGGGGGGAGTGTATCAGGTGGAGGAGCATATACTTGAAGGCAGGGGATGGGAGGAGGGGTTGGGGGTCTTTGGGAAGGGGGAAATTTGGAAAGGTTTTACCATTAGCAAAGTAAATGAAGATGATATTCAATTTTAAAAAACTTTTTTAAAAGAGGATTTTTCTCACTATCAAATGTATGTAAATATGGTTTACCCCAACACACCAGAAAAACAAGACTCAGATCAAAAATCACCGGTCAGGATGCTGATAGAGGAACACATAGATAAATCTCTTAAAGTAATACAGGAGAATATGGATCAAAAGCTAGAAGCCCTTACAAGGCAAACACAAAAATCACTTAAAGAAATTCAGGAGAATATGGATCAAAAAAAGGATGCCAATAAGGAGGAAACACAAAAATCACTTAAGGAAATAAAAGAGAACGTGGGTCAACAAGTAGAAGTCATAAAAGAGGAAACACAAAAATCCCTTAAAGAATTATATGAAAACACAAACAAGCAAGTGAAAGATCTGAGCAAAACCATCCAGAATCTAAAAACAAAAGTAGAAACAACTAAGAAATCGCAAAGGGAGCCTGGCGGTGGTGGCGCATGCCAGTAATCCGAGCACTCTGGGAGGCAGAGGCAGGCAGATTTCTGAGTTTGAGGCCAGCTTGGTCTACAGAGTGAGTTCCAGGACAGCCAGGGCTACACGGAGAAACCCTGTCTCAAAAAACCAAAAAAAGAAAAAAGAAAGAAAGAAAGAATTCCCAAATGGAGACAATATTAGAGATAGAAAACCTTGGGAAGAAATCAGGAGTCAGAGATGCAAATATCAACAATAGAATACAAGAGATAGAAGACAGAATCTCAGATGCTGAAGCTACCATAGGAACCATGGATTCAACAATTAAAGAAAATGCAAAATGCAAAATGCTGGTAACCCAAAACATTAAGGAAATCCAGGACACAATGAGAAGAGCAAACCTAAGGATTATAGGTATAGATGAGAGTGAAGATCAACAACTTAAAGGGCCAGCGAATATCTTCTACAAAATGGAAGAAAACTTCCCCAACCTAAAGAGAGAGATGCCCATGAATATACAAGAAGCCTACAGAACCCCAAACAGACTGGACCAGAACAGAAATACCACCTGTCACATAATAATCAAAACCTCAAATGTACTAAACAAAGAAAGAATAATAAAGGCAGTAAGAGAAAAAGGACAAGTAACATATAAAGGAAGACCTATCAGAATTACACCAGACTTCTCACCTGAGACCATGAAAGCTAGAAGATCCTGGTCAAATTTCATGCAGACTCTAGGAGAACACAAACTTCAGCCAAAACTACTATACCAAGCAATACTCTCAATCGCCATAGATGGGGAAACCAAGGTATTCCATGACAAAACCAAAATTGCACAATATCTATCCATAAACCCAGCCCTATAAAGGATAATAGGGGAAAAACACCAATACAAGGGGGGAAACTACACCCCAGAAGAAGCAAGATAGAAACCCCCTCTCATCAAACCCAAAAGAAGAGAACTACTCAAATATAAAAAGTAACGCCCAAAATGTCAAGAAGTAATAATTACTATTCCTTAATATATCTTAACATCAATGGACTCAATTCCCCAATAAAAAGAAATAGACTACCAGACTGGATATGGAAACAGGACCCTACAGTTTGCTGCATACAAGAAACACATCTCAGTGTCAAAGACAAACACTACCTTAGAGTAAAAGGCTGGAAGACAATTTTACAAGCAAATGGTCTCAGGAAACAAGCCGGAGTAGCCATTCTAATATCAGATAAAATTGACTTTCAACCTAAAGTCATCAAAAGAGACACGGAAGGTCTCTTCTTGCTGGTCAAAGGGAAAATCCACCAAGAAGAATTCTCAGTACTGAACATTTATGCTCCAAATGTAAGGGCACCCTCATTCGTAAAAAAAACTTTACTAAAGCTTAAAGCACACATTGCACCTAACACAATAATTATAGGTGACTTCAACACTCCACTCTCCTCAATGGACCAATCAGGAAAGCAGAAACTAAACAGGGACACAGTGAAACTAATTGAAGCTTTGGACCAAATGGATTTAACGGATATATATATAGAACATTTCATCCTAAAGCAAAAGAATATACCTTTTTCTCAGCACCACATGGTACCTTCTCCAAAACTGATCATATAATTGGTCACAAGACAGACCTCAACAAATACAAGAACACCGAACTAATACCATGCCTCCTATCAGATCACTATGGAGTAAAAGTGGTCTTCAATAGCAAGAAAAACAAGAGAAAGCCCACATACACAAGGAAACTAAACAACACTCTACTCAATGACACCTTGGTCAAGGAAGAAATAAAGAAAGAAATCAAAGACTTTAGAATTCAATGAAAATGAAGGTATGACCTACCCAAATCTATGGGACACAAGGAAAGCAGTGCTAAGAGGAAAACTCATTGCCCTGAGTGCCTCCAAAAAGAAACTGGAGAGAGCATACATTAGAAACTTAACAGCACACCTGAAGGCCATGGAACAAAAAGAAGTTAATTCACCCCAGGGGAGTAGAAGACAGGAAATCATCAAACTAAGGGCTGAAATCAATCAAGTAGAAACAAAGAGAACCATACAAAGAATCAACAAAACCTAGAGCTGGTTCTTTGAGAAAATCAACAAGATAAATAAACCATTAGCCAGACTAACCAAAGGGCACAAAGACAGTATCCAAATTAACAAAATTAGAAATGAAAAGGGGGATATAACAACAGAAACTGAGGAAATTCAAAAAACATCAGATCCTACTAAAAAAGCCTATACTCAACACAACTGGAGAATCTGGAGGAAGTGGACAATCTCCTAGACAGATGCCAAATACCAAAATTAAATCAGGATCAATTAGATCAGCTAAACAGTCCCATAACCCCTAGAGAAATAGAAGGGGTTATAGAAACTATCCCAACCAAAAAAAAGGGACGGGACTAGATGGTTTTAGTGCAGAATTCTATCAGACCTTCAAAGAAGACCTAACACCAATACTCTTCAAACTATTCCACAAAATAGAAAAAGAAGGAACACTGCCCAACTCGTTCTACAATTATGCTGATACCAAAAGCATGCAAAGCTCCTAAAAGAAGGAGAACTACAGGCAAATTTCCCTTATGAATATGGATGCAAAAATACTAAATAAATTCTTGCCAACCGAATCCAAGAGCACATCAAAACGATCATTCACCATGATCAAGTAGGCTTCATCCCAGAGATGCAGGGATGGTTCAATATATGAAAATCCATCAATGTAATCCACTACATAAACAAACTAAAAAAAAACCACATGGCCATCTCATTATATGCTGAAAAGGCATTTGAGAAAATTCTGCATCCTTTCATGCTAAAAGTCCTGGAAAGAACAGGAATTCAAGGCCCATACCTAAATATAGTAAAAGCAATATACAGCAAACCAGTAGCCAACATCAAAATAAATGGAGAGAAACTTGAAGCAAGCCCACTAAAATAAGGGACTAGACAAGGCTGCCCTCTCTCTCCATATCTTTTCAATATAGTACTTGAAGTTCTAGCCAGAGCAGTTAGAAAACATAAGGAAGTCAAAGGGATACAAATTGGAAAGGAAGAAGTCAAACTATCACTTTTTGCAGAGGATATGATAGTATATTTAAGTGACCCAAAAAACTCCACTAGAGAATTTCTACAGCTGATAAACAACTTCAGCAAAGTGGCTGGTTATAAAATCAACTCAAGCAAATCAGTAGACTTCCTGTACTCAAAGGACAAGCAGGCTGAGAAAGAAATTAGGGAAATAACACCCTTCACAATAGCCACAAACAATATAAAGTCTCTTAGCGTGACTTTACCAAACAAGTGAAAGATCTGTATGACAGGAACTTCAAGTCCATGAAGAAAGAAATCGAAGAAGACCTCAGGAGATGGAAAACTATTCCATGCTCTTGGATTGGCAGGATCAATATAGTAAAAAAGGGCCATCTTGCCAAAAGCAATCTACAGATTCAATGCAATCCCCATCGAAATCCCAAATCAATTCTTCACAGATCTAGAAAGAGCAATTCTCAAATTCATCTGGAGTAACAAAAAGCCCAGGATAGCTAAAACTATTCTCAACAATAAAAGGATTTCTGGGGGAATCACTATCCCTGACCTCAAGCAGTACTACAGAGCAATTGAGCTAAAAACTGCATGGTATCGGTACAGCGACAGGCAAGTAGATCAATGGAATAGAATTGAAGACCCAGAAATGAACCCACAGACTTATGGTCACTTGATCTTTGATAAAGTAGCTACAACAATCCAGTGGAAAAAAGATAGCCTTTTCAACAAATGGTGCTGATTCAACTGGAGGTCAGCTTGCAGAAGAATGCAAATTGGCCCACTCCTATCTCCTTGTACCAAGATCAACTCCTAGTGGATCAAGGACCTCCACATAAAACCAGACACACTGAAACTAATAGAAAATAAACTGGGGAAGACCCTGGAGGACATGGGCACAGGGGGAAATTTTCTGAACAGAACACCAATAGCTTATGCTCTAAGATCAAGAATTGACAAATGGGACCTCATAAAATTACAAAGTTTCTGTAAGGCAAAGGACACTGTCAGAAGGACAAAACAGAAAACTACAAATTGGGAAAAGATTTTCACCAACCCCACATCTGACAGAGGGCTAATATCCAATATATACAAAGAACTCAAGAAGTTAGACCCAAAGAACTAAATAACCCTATCAAAAAATGGGCTAAAAAAAAAATTTCACCAGAAGAAATTTGGAAGGCTAAGAAGCACCTTAAGAGATGTTCAACATCATTAGTCATCAGGGAAATTCAAATCAAAACAACCCTGAGATTCCACCTCACACCAGTCAGAATGGCTAAGATTAAAAACTCAAGAGACAACAGTTGCTGGAGAGGATGTAGAGAAAAAAGAACACTCCTACACTGTTGGTGGGATTGCAAGATGGTACAACCACTCTGGAAATCAGTCTGGCGGTTCCTCAGAAAATTGGTCATGACACTTCCAGAGGACCCTGTCATACCACTCCTGGTCATATACCCAGCGGATTCCCCTGCATACAATAAAGACACATGCTCCACTATGTTCATAGCAGCCTTATTTATAATAGCCAGACGTTGGAAAGAGCCCAGATGTCCCTCAAAGGAGGAATGGATACAGAAAATGTGGTATATTTATACAATGGAATACTATTCAGCAATTAAAAATAATGAATTCATGCAATTTGTAGGCAAATGGTTGGATCTGGAAAATATCATCCTAAGTGAGTTCACCTAATCACAAAAGAATACACATGAAATGCAATCACTGATAAGTAGATATTAATGAGCCAAAAGCTCTGAATACTCAAGGCACAATTAGCAAATCAAAAGATTCCCAAGAAGGAAGGAGAGGACCCTGGTCCTGAAAAGACTGGGTCCAGTTTTGTAGGAGAGTATCAGAACAGAGAAATGGGGGGGGTGATTTGGGAATGGGCGGAGGGAAGAGGGCTTATGAGACATATGTTGAGGGGGGAACTGGGAAAGGGGAAAGCCTTTGGAATGTAAACAAAGAATATAGAAAATAAAAAAACCAATAACAACATACTGCCCCAGCAAAAAATCCCTCACTTCCCATTTCTTATCTCATATTGTGTCTTTCTAACACTATATATATATATGTGTGTGTGTGTGTGTGTGTGTGTGTGTGTATGTGTGTGTGTGTATGTGCCTATACTGAATGGCATGAAAAAGCCTCTCTCAGCATTTGCTTTAGGTATAAAACTAGGAAAAAAACTTGCTTCCCTCAATAACAGTTTTGCCTCCATAATATTGACTTTGAATATCTGTTGCACCAATTTAGAGTCCCCAACACTCTTTGCTATAGGCTTCCCTAGCCTACCTAGACAATAAAAATAGTCATAATCTTATCTGGCTCTCTTTATACAGCTCTGGGACGTCAAGTTGATCCATTCCTTCTATCACCCATCATAGTAGTAACAAAGTGTGTAGGAACACTATATTCAAGAAGAAAGTGGGTCAATATGAGTGAGAACAACCTCAATGTACATAACATGCTTATGTGAAAATGTTCTCATGTAACAAACAACTACATTCAATAAAATAAAAGGTAAACATTTAAAAAACAAAATAAGCAAGTTTATTCCATACTTTACAAAATGTAGAAATTATTGATCATTTAAATGCTCCAGCTGGATAATTAGCAGAAGATTGCCTTATCTGGTATCACTAGGAGGGAAGCCCTTTAGTTCTGTGGAGACTTGATAATCCAGGGGAATGCTAGAGTGCTGAGGCAGCAGTGGTTGGGCATGTGGTAGAGCACCCTCATAGATTCAGGAGGGAGGGAAGAGGGAATAGGGTGTTTGGATAGGGGATAGGAGGCAAAACTGGGAAGGGGGATAACCTTTGAAATATAAATAAAATAATCAATAAAAAAGAAAAAATGTGTAATTGATCTCATGAAAATTACAAATACATTCCAAAGATTATAAACAAAAATACACTGAGTTATTGGCCAAAAATTAGACATTATAAAAATAAAGATCAGCAACAGCAAGACACAGCAGCTGAAACTTTGGAAATAATACCTGCACATTATTCCCTGGATATAGTTTAGTGGTAAACTACTTGACTGGAATATGTTAGGATCTATATAGATTCATAGCATCCATTCTCCTATGAAAATAAGTAAAAATAAGAAAAAGGTGCAAAATATATTCAGTACATTTAATGAATTTTTTAAACTCTGTATGGTGCTTTAAATTTTTCTCTCCTTCTTCCTCAATCCCTCTCCTGTTTTCTTTCCTCTTCTTCCCCTAATTCCTCTGTCTTCCTTTACGTCTCCCTCTCCAACCCCTCTATCTCTGTCTATGTCTGGGTCTGAGTGGGAATGTACTCTTATGAGAAGAAAGTGTTGGAGAGGATGACTAAACAAAATGTTTGAAGAATGAATGATCAAAGATCTTCTACACCTTGAAAAATACAAGAAACAAACATGTGCAAGGAACATACCAAACTGAATCTAAAGAAAATAACATAGCCAACAGTAAATGACCTGATAAAAGTAAGCAGTGAAAGGAAAATTATACATTATAAGAGCAGAATTGTCAGCTGAAGTAGATGAAGCATGCAGTTAAAATGTAAATTGATTGAGCTGGGGATGTGGCTCAGTGGTAGAGCACTTGTCTTTCAATCCTGTAGCCTCCTGTTCAATTCTTGATTCTTTTAAAATAAAATTTGAAATGAATGAATGAATGGATAAGATGCAAATTAAAAATTCTCCTTACAGAAAAAAAATTACCTAGTGAAAATATCTACTCTCAAATGCACATATAACAAAATTTCATGGATATTGAAAAATAAATTTTAAAAATAAAAATTTATATAGATATAGACATAGGTATAGGTATAAATATAGATAGAGGTAGAGGTAGAGATAGAAATAAGTGATATCGACAGGGTCTGAAGACAAATCTGGTCTGTAGTGGCTATTCCTGGTTGTCAACTTGACTATATCTGGAATGAACTACCATCCAGAATTGGAAGGCTAAACTATGATCCTAATCTGGAGGCTGAGAGACACAAGTTTCTGACCTGGATCTTGGCATGGAGATCTTGATACATAGTGCCTATGAATTCCAACAGATTAAGACAGGGAGATCTCTGAGTTCAAGGTCATCTGGAATTAAAGGCACAGTGGCACACACCTTTAATTTGGGCCACACCCTCTGCTGGAGACCTACATAGACATTGGAAGAAGGAAGACTCACTCTTGTTTGCCTGCTTACCTCGTGGGACTGAGCAACTTCTAGATCCTTGGACTTCCATCCACAGCTGCTGCTGACCATTGTTGGAGAATTAGACCACAGACTGTAAGTCATCAACAAATTACCTAAATATATAGAGACTATCAATATGTTCTGTGACTCTAGAGAACCTTGACTAATACATGGTCTGTGTCTTAAAAATCTCCAGACCCTGTCTTCCTCTTTCACAGCATGATTCAGATTGGCAAAGAGAGGCATTTATTACTAAATGTTACTAAAAGAAACTTCATTTTTTTTAAATTGAAAGAAGTTTTGTCTGTTGGGGGATTCCTTTGTGCTTTGGAACTCTGCAACAATTTGACCACAATAAAAACAGCTAATGAGGTCTACAACCTTTATCTGTAGTTCTTACAATGTAAATAAAGTATATATTATGTCTTCAGGTTTGATAGTAATGTGTTAGGTCTCTGTGATATGCTATACAGCATTATAGTGTTCTTGAACATCAAAGGGACATATCTGATAACTGAATTAATCAGCATACTTTATGAGAAGAGAAATAGTAGATGATATCCATCCAAGTAAAGATGCCTGAATGAAATGGCAAGGACAATTTCTCACTTCGAAAACTGAGTGCAGTAAAGGGGTAGATATAGTGAAGAGCTACAAATACCAATAAAGATGAAATAAAAAACTGAATATCACAATTATAAAACCCATGTTTTATAATATAAAGGTAGAGTATCAGTATTCACAATAAAGGAATATTGGACCACGCAAGCAAAGAACATAAAAATTTTAAAACAAGCAAATAACATGCAAAAATTATGGGACCTCAATAAAAGACCACATATTAGGGTCATAGTTATAGATAATGGAGAAGAACAATGGCTTAATTGTATGGAAAAATTTTATCAGTGTTAAACATTGCCTGCATATCTTTCGAAAGAAATTTTTTTTTGCATCCAGCTTAACATGTTTCGTAATTCTGGTCATCTTGGTTGAGTTAGCATGTTTCCAAGATTTCGTGAGTCCTACATCCTTATTTTATACCAAAGACACTATTGCACAGCTAATATTCTGGAGATGGAAAACTTAGGAAACAATACAGGAACTACAGATGCAGGTATCATCAACAAAACACAAGAGATAGAAAAGAGAATCTCAACCATAGAGAGTACCATAGAAGATATTGTTATGACAGTCGTAGGAAATGCAAAGTGTAAAAGGTTCTTAACTCAAAACCTCCAGGAATTTTGGGACACAATGAAAAGACCAAACTTAGGAATAACAGGAATAGAAAACAGTGAGAATTCAAAGATCAAAGGGCCAGAAAATCATAGAAGAAAGTCTCCCTAACCTAAAGAAAGACATGGTCATAAATATACAAGAACCCTACAGAAAACCAAATAGAGTGGACCAGTGTAGGAGACTGCTAGAATCAGATATGTCTTTCTCTGGTCTGAGCATGTCCAAGGTGAGGGCATTAGTCACGGGAAATGGTCTAGTCAGTCTGGAACTGTTGCTGCTAACTAATCCCTGAGCTCTGGTTGAGACACAGTGTGCTAGCATACACTTTAGATTAGATTCTCTCTAAAGGTCAGGTTGGTTGTCTTTGTTGGTTGCTTATCACACCCTTTTTTTTTTTTTTTGCTGCCAAATGCTTTACTGTATATTGGCTATGTGAACCTGCATTAAATGAGACTTTATCAGAATCCTGTCTTGTCTCCATTTCTTGAGTCTCTTGCTCCTAGGTCCTCACCCCACCCCTCAGGAACCTCTTCGAGAATCTACAGACAGGTTCACTTGGTGCCTGAATGAGGGACCTGAAGTCCTGTGTAAAGGACTTTTTGAGAAAGCATGGCAGCTGCGTGGACTAAAGTGAAAGTAAGTAACTGCTAACCTGGCAATTACTGTCATAAATCATGAGGCAAGACATAAGTCAGCATGAAGCATACATGTGACAGTTAAAAATTAAAGAAAACTCCTCAGACGCGAGGAATAAAGGTTAAAATTAAGGATTTAAGAAAATTTTTTTATTTTGTTAAGGAAATGTGTCCTTGCTTTCCTGATGAAGGTACAATTGATCAAAAACATTGGAAGCAAGTAGGAGATGCTTTTCAAGATTATTATAGAATTATGGAACCTGATAAAGTTCCTGTAACAGCCTTTTCCTATTGGAGTTTAAGTAATGACTTTTTGAAAAATCCATCTGTTTCAGTCTAGGCAGCTGTAACAGAATGTCAGAAATTATTACAGAAAAAGAAGTCAAATTCTGACTCAAAAAAAATATAGATTTAATTAGTTTAGATAGTGAAAATGAGGCTGTCATGAAAAGTCAGTCTAAGTCTGCAGAATCAAAAAAGGGAAGTTGAGAAATAGAAAGAAAAACAAAATATTTGCCCTGATTTAAAAGAATTGGAGGTTAGTCTTAAGGAAGACCTCTCACAAACTTCAAAGGGTAGAAATGAAGATAATGTTAAAGAATGTTGGCATTAGGGAAGGCAAGCAGAAGGTTTTTAACATTAATTTTAAAAAAAGAAGACAGTTGCTGAGATCGTTAAGGACTCTGAAACTTCTGAAGAAAGTGATATAGACCCAGGAAATCCAGAGGAGTTAGAACAGACTTTCAGATATCATAATGAAGATTGGACTCCTTTTAATTGGCCACCTCCTTATAGTCCTCACGGGCTGGTGGTGGGAGCGATAGATTTTCATAAAGAATTTAATCAACAAAATCAGCAGCTCTATATGCATATCCAATTAGAAAAGGAGAATCAGGCATTGCTTAAAGAATTATATGACCTTCACAAGGGTAATGCTGTTAGCAAGGAACCAGAACAAAAGGGGCCAATCCATTTGTGGCCTCAAAAGAACAACCCCAGGAAGCACAGGATTGGACCTCTGGGCCTCCTCCTATGCAGTAATAACCCCAGAAATGGAACCTCAGACTTTATCTACAGGAGTCTTTGGCCCTTTAAAAGAAGGAATTTTGGGTCTTATCTTAGGTAAGTAGCTCCAGCATGAAGGGATTGTAGGTGTGTCCTGGAGTCATTGACCAAGACTATAAAGGGAAAATTAAAATTATGGCCATTGCTACTAAAGACTTAACAACTATTAATGCTGGTCAGTGGGTTGCACAGTTATTACTGTTGGCTTTACTACCTTCAGAACATAAACATGTTAATCCTACTTGAGGCTTTGGAGGATTTGGATCCTCAGATATTTATTGGGTTGTTCAAATTGGATTGAAAAAGCCTCTATTAAATATCTGGGTTAATGGAAAAATAATTTCTGGGCTCATTGATACTGGAGCTGATGTTACAGTAATAAAGGAATCTGAATGGCCTTCTTCCTGGCCTTTAGCACCGATTATTACTCACCTATCAGTCAGAGTCAAAATTCTTATCAGAGTGCATATTAATTAGTATGCAGAGATGCTGAGGGAGATCAGGGATCCATTCAACTATATTTGCTGGATGGACTGCAAAAAAAATCTTTAGGGAAGAGATCTTTTATCTCAACTGGGTATTATTAGGAAAATTTCCAATGATGTAGTTACAGCTCAGACACTTAAAACAGGATTTGTTCCACTTCTTCCTTTCCAATTTGTATCCCTTTGACTTCCTTATGTTGTCTAATTGCTCTTGCTAGAACTTCAAGTACTATATTGAAAAGATATGGAGAGAGAGGGCAGCCTTGTCTAGTCCCTGATTTTAGTGGGAATGCTTCAAGTTTCTCTCTATTTATTTTGATGTTGGCTACTGGATTTGCTGTAGATTGCTTTTACTATGTTTAGGTATGGGCCTTGAATTCCTGCTCTTTCCAAGACTTTTAGCATGAAAGGATGCTGAATTTTGTTGAATGCTTTTTCAGCATCTAATGAGATGACCATGTGGTTTTTTTTCTTTCAGTTTGTTTATGTAGTGGATTACATTGATGGATTTCTGTATATTGAACCATCCTTGCATCCCTGGGATGAAGCCTATTTGATCATGGTGGATGATCGTTTTGATGTGCTCTTGGATTCGGTTAGCAAGAATTTTATTTAGTATTTTTGCATCTATATTCATAAGAGAAATTGGCCTGTAGTTCTCTTTCTTTGTTGGATCTTTTTGTGGTTTAGGTATTAGCGTAATTGTGGCTTCGAAGAATGAGTTGGGCAGTGTCCCTTCTGTCTCTATTTTGTGGAATAGTTTGGAGAGTATTGGTGTTAAGTCTTCTTTGAAGGTCTGGTAGAATTCTGCACTAAAAACCATCTGGTCCCATACTTTTTTTGGTTGGGAGGCTTTCTATAACCCCTTCTATTTCTTTAGGGGTTATGGGACTATTTAGCTGGTCTACTTGATGCTGATTTAATTTTGGTATTTGATATCTGTCTAGGAAATTGTCCATTTCCTCCAGATTCTCCAGTTGTCTTGAGTATAGACCTTTGTAGTAGGATCTGATGATCTTTTGAATTTCCTCAGTTTCTGTTGTTATGTCTCCCTTTTCATTTCTAATTTTGTTAATTTGTATACTGTCTCTGTGTCCTTTGGTTAGTCTGGCTAAGGGTTTATCTATCTTGTTGATTTTCTCAAAGAACCAGCTCCTGGTCTTGTTGATTCTTTGTATGGTTCTCTTTGTTTCTATTTGATTGATTTCAGCCCTGAGTTTGATGATTTCTTGTCTTCTACTCCTCCTGGGTGAATTAACTTGTTTTTCTTCCAGGGCTTTAAGGTGTGCCGTTAAGCTGCTAGTGTATGCTCTCTCCAGTTTCTTTTTGGATGCACTTAGAGCTATGAGTTTTCCTCTTAGCACTGCTTTCATTGTGTCCCATAGATTTGGGTAGGTTGTACCTTCATTTTCATTGAATTCTAAAAAGTCTTTGATTTCTTTTTTTATTTCTTCCTTGACCAGGGTGTCATTGAGTAGAGTATTGTTCAGTTTCCATGTGTATGTGGGCTTTCTGTTGTTTTTGTTGCTATTGAAGACCACTCTTACTCCATGGTGATCTGATAGGAGGCATGGAATTAGCTCAATCTTCTTGTATTTGTTGACATCTATCTTGTGACCAATTATATGGTCTATTTTGGAGAAGGTACCATGCGGTGCTGAGAAAAAGGTATATTCTTTAGCTTTAGGATGAAATGTTCTATATATATATATATATATGTTAAATCCAATTGGTCCAGAGTTTCAATTAGTTTCACTGTGTCCCTGTTTAGTTTCTGCTTTCCTGATCGGTCCATTGAGGAGAGTGGAGTGTTGAAGTCACCCACAATTATTGTGTTAGGTGTAATGTGTGCTTTAAGCTTTAGTAAGGTTTCTTTTACGAATGAGGGTGCCCTTGCATTTGGAGCATAGATGTTCAGTATTAAGAGCTCTTCTTGGTGGATTTTCCCTTTGGCCAGCAAGAAGTGACCTTCTGAGTCTCTTTTGATGATTTTAGGTTGAAAGTCAATTTTATCTGATATTAGAATGGCTACTCCAGCTTGTTTCCTGAGACCATTTGCTTGTAAAATTGTCTTCCAGCCTTTTACTCTAAGGCAGTGTTTGTCTTTAACACTGAGATGTGTTTCCTGTATGCAGCAAAATGTAGGGTCCTGTTTCCATATCCAGTCTGTTAATCTATGTCTTTTTATTGGGGAATTGAGTCCATTGATGTTAAGAGATATTAAGGAATAGTAATTATTACCTCCAGACATTTTTGAAATTATATTTATTTATCTTATTTATTTTTTGTATTCGAGAGGTTATCTTCTTTTGGGTTTGATGAGAGGAGGTTTCTATCTTGCTTCTTCCCGGGTATAGTTTCCGTCCTTGTCTTGGTGTTTTCCCCCTATTATCCTTTGTAGGGCTGGATTTGTGGAGAGATATCTTGCAAATTTGGTTTTGTCATGGAATACCTTGATGTCTCCATCAATGGCGATTGAGAATTTTGCTGGGTAAAGTAGTTTTGGCTGAAGTTTGTGTTCTCTTAGAGTTTGCATGATATCTGCCCAGGATCTTCTAGCTTTCATGGTCTCAGGTGAGAAGTCTGGTGTTATTCTGATAGGTTTTCCTTTATATGTTACTTGGCCTTTTTCTCTTGCTGCCTTTAGTATTCTTTCTTTGTTTATTACATTTGGAGTTTTGATTATTATGTGACGGGATGTATTTCTGTTCTGGTCCAGTCTGTTTGGGGTTCTATAGGCTTCTTGTATATTCATGGGCATCTCTCTCCTTAGGTTGGGGAAGTTTTCTTCCATAATTTTATAGAAGATATTAGCTGGCCCTTTAACTTGTAAATCTTCACTCTCGTCTATACCTATAATCCTTAGGTTTGGTCTTCTCATAGTGTCTTGGATTTCCTGGATGTTTTGGGTTACCACCTTTTTGCATTTAGTATTTTCTTTGACTGTTGAATCAATGGTTCCTATGGTATCTTCGGCTTCTGAGATTCTGTCTTCTATCTCTTGTATTCTATTGTTGATACTTGCGTCTATGGCCCCTGATTTCTTCCCCAGGTTTTCTATCTCCAATGTTGTCTCCCTCTGTGATTTCTTAGTTGTTTCTACTTCTGTTTTTAGTATCTGGATGGATGTGCTCAGATCTTTCGCTTGCTTGATTGTGTTTTCATGTATTTCTTTAATAGATTTTTGTGCTTCCTCTTTCATAGCTTCTACTTGTTGGCCCACGTTCTTCTGTAGTTCTTTAAGTGACTTTTGTCTTTCTTCCTTATTGTCTTCTTCTCTTTGATCCATCTTCTCCTGAATTTCTTGAAGTGATTTTTGTATTTGCCTCGTAAAGGCTTCTAACTTTTGATCCATTTTCTCCTCTATTTCTTTACGAGATTTTTTTATGTGTTCAGCTACCGGCATCCTGACCAGTGATTTTATATCCAAGTCTTGTTTTTCTGGTGTTTTGGGGTATCCAGGGATTCCTGTTGTTGGAGAACTGGGTTCAGATGCTGTCATGTTGCCTTGATTTCTGTTAGTAACGTTCCTTCATTTTCCTTTTGCCATCTGGTTATTTCTGGTGTTAGTTGGCCTTGTTGTCAGTGGCTGGTGTTTGAATCTCCTGTGAGGCTGGGCTCACCTGTTGTTTCTCTACTGGTGAATATGTGTGACTGCTGCTTTAAGGGATCATAAGCTGGCTGCCACCCATGCGATTGTAGCCCCTGATGGAGTCTGTCTACCTGGGCTTCTCCAGCTGTGTCCTAGTTGCAAGGAACTTGGCCTGCTTGGCTCCGAGAGCCTAGCAGATCCCCCGTGAGGGTAGCCCTGGAAGGGGTGTCTACCTGGGTCTTTCCAGCTGTGTCCTGGTTGCAATATGGAGGCCCGCCGCTACCACTGGTCCAGGGGCCAGCGAGCTGGTTGCAGAACGCAGCCTTGGTGCTCGGACAGAGGGCGCGGGGATGTCCCACAGAGCCTAGGCAGAACTCAGCCTGCTTGGCTCCGAGACCCTAGCAGATCCCCCTGTGAGGGTAGCCCTGGAAGGGGTGTTTACCTGGGCCTTTCCAGCTATGTCCTGGTTGCAATATGGAGGCCCGCCGCCACCGCTGGTCCAGGGGCCAGCGAGCTGGTTGCAGAACGCAGCCTTGGTGCTTGGCCAGAGGGCGCGGGGATGTCCCACAGAGCCTGGGCCTTTCCAGCTGTGTCCTGGTTGCAATATGGAGGCCTGCCGCTACTGGTCTAATTCAATTTTCTAATGAGCATTCCTTTTTATTTCATCTTAACACTTCCTTTCTCCTTTGGAAAATGCTTTGACAATATTTACTGATGGCTCTGTTAATGGCAATGCTGTATATCATTATAAAGATAATACTGTTATTTTAGATGTTCCTACATCTTCTGCTCAAATAACAGTTTGCTGATACCACTGTTAATATCTATTCTGAATTTCATTATGTAGCTCATTCTGTTCCCTTTTTGGAGGCTTTAGGCAATTTTAAGTCTGATAATCCAGGTGCTTCTATATTTTTGCAGTGTGTGGTTGCTATTAGAGCATGGACCAAAAAGTTTTTCTTGGGACATCTTAGAGCCCACACTAATCTTCCAAGATTAGGTGTCCTTGTCCCAAGACAAGGTGCTTTGTCTCTTGGTAATGCTAAAGCTGATACTGCCACTAATAATGCTTTCCTTGTTAAATTACAGGAAGCTCAAGAGGCTCATAAATTACATCATTTAAATTCTAGAGCATTATGGCTTTGACTTGAGATCAGAGACTTTAAATTGTTAAGCAATGCAAAAAAATGTGCTAAATTGCTACCTGTCCCTCATTTGGGAGTTAACCCTCGAGTACTAATACCCAACACTTTATGGCAAATGAACGTTACTCATGTTCCTGAATTTGGACAATTAAAATGTCTTCATGTCTCTGTATGTACACTCCCTACATACAGGAGAGACAGTGAATAATTTCATAGCACATCTCTTATATTGTTTTTCCATAATAGGTCTACCTTCTTGTAGTAAAACTGATAATGTACCTGCTTATTGCTCTCATTGTTTAAAAAACTGTTATAGTAAATTACAGATTACTTTAGAAACAGGCATACCTTATAACCCACAAAGCCAAGGTATTGTGGAAAGAGCCAATGGCATTCTAAAGTGTCTTTTTATTAAATTAAAAGGAGGTGGTACCCCTGAAGAAGACCTCAAAACATACTTCACCATTCTCTTTTCATTTTAAATTTTTAAAATATGGACAAGGATGATAAATCAGCAGCTGATCATTTTGGCTTGCAGATTCCAAATCCATGTATGCAAAGGTCATGTGGAAGGACTCATTGTCTGGAGTTTGGAATGGACTCTCCCCTGTCCTCAAACACCCTGGAAGGGGTGTTTACCTGGGCCTTTCCAGCTATGTCCTGGTTGCAATATGGAGGCCCGCCGCCACCGCTGGTCCAGGGGCTAGCGAGTTGAGCATCAGCTTGTATTTTTGATCATTACGTTACCTCTGCAAGATGGCTACCAGAAAGATTGGTAAAACAAATTAATGATTGATCCAGGGCTGAGTCCCTGAGATAATGTTTTTTATGAGTTTCAGATGAAGAGCCTCATGCTGATGGTCATGATCCAGATGGTTGTGGTGGCTGCCTGTATACCTGCACTGCATAAACCAATGGAGCTGACATGGATCTTAGAAGATGTAAAGGGAATAAAACTTACATCAGTGACAAGAACAACTCCTGGAACTTGAGTTTCTGGAAATGACCCCCTCTGGGAAGTACATGTATAGTTGTGCCACTTAGACTCAGTCACCCCAAATACATTTTTACATATGTCCTGCTCAGGATTCTGATGAAAAGTCCTGTGGCTCTAGTGATTCTTTTTATTGTTCATCTTAGGATTGTGAAACTTCTGGTCACATCTACTGGAAGGCTAAGTGTAGAAACTTGATTACTCTGTATCTCAGGGGACAAGATTCTGGCATCTCTATGAGATGTAAGAGCTATATGTTCATGAATAATCTCTATTCTTGTAAAGGAAGCAACATTGTCTATCCCATCTTAGGTATTTCGTTCACTGACAAGGATAAGAGGGTTAATTGGTCAGGGAGTTTTGTGTGGGGTATTCAAGTCTACATATCAAGAAATTATGATGCTGGTAATACTTTCAGAATTAGACAGGTCAGGAAGGCTGTTTCACCTATGCAGGACCTTTGTCCAAATGAACTCCTAGTTCCACCTTTATTGCATTCAGTGAAGTCATCCTATCCCAATCCTCCCTCAGGTTCCCATAGCCAAATCCCATGAGGGATTTTTTAAGCTTGTCAGTGGATTCTTCCCAGCATTGATTTTTTTCAACCTAACTTTACTAAAGCCTGTTGGCTCTGCCTTTCCTCCAATCCCCCATTTTTTAAAGCTGTAGCTTCTAATGGAACTCACAGGCTAGCTTCTGATCAGGCTGCTTGTCGATGGTGTGAATTTCATGAAAGAGTTACCCTTTTGTCTATAGTGGGAACTGGTTTATGCATTGGTCAGTTACCCAGAGACTATAGTCATTTTTGTGCCATACATAGGGTGTTCAATACTACTGACTATTTGGTGCCAGCAGAAAATTTCTGATGGGATTACAACAGTGGCATTACTCCCTGTTTCTTTGGAATTTTTGAAAATTGTGATTTTTGTGTTCTAGTGCAACTTGTTCCATATTACTGTTTTTTGTGGTAAGGCCTTTTTAGATGCCTGGGACCCCCATGACATCCTGGTCCTTAGTAGAAGGACCAGAGAACCTGTCACTGCTGTAACTATGGCTGTTTTGCTGGGGTTGGGAGTCACTGGAACTAGCACTGGTATTTCCTCACTTGTTCTGCAAAACAAACATCATAATGAGCTTTGAGTAGCCATAGATAAAGATTTAGAGAATTTAGAAACAGCTATGTCTTTTATGAGAGATTCTATAACATCCTTGTCTGAAGTAGTTCTTCAAAAAGAAGAGGTTTAGATTTATTATTTTTGCAACAAGGAGGTTTATATGCTGCCCAAAAAGAATAATGTTGCTTTTATGCTGTTCCCACTGGAGTCATAGAAGATTCTCTAATCAAAGTACATGAAGGGTTAGAGGCTCATAAGAGGTTGGTAGAAAAGGATGCAGGATGGTTTCTGACTTGGTTCAGCTCTTCCCCGTGGCTGACTACTCTTCTATTTTCTCTGCTTGGAACACTGTTAAGTTTGCTCATCATATTGTCCCATGGTCCAGTTTCATTCAATAAGCTGATGAACTTTCTGAAACAACAGACTGATTGAACTCTATCTAAACCTATACAAGTTTATTATCAATGACAAACATTAGCTGATAAGTAGTCAATGATGGGTAATTCTTACAGTGACAGCTTTACAGAGTGATGTTTTTGAACTAAGACAGAAGGTATTCCTTTGCTGGATGTTCATTCAGAGATGGCTGCAGACATGACCTGAATCTGCTTACAGGGGAACCTAAGACAGGTGCTCATCCATTGGCTTTTATTTTATTTTACAGAAGGGGGACATGTAGGAGAATGCTGGAGTCAGACATGTCTTTCTCAGGCCCAAGCAGGGTCAAGGTGAGGGCATTAATCATGGGAAGTGGTCTAGTCAGTCTGGAACTGTTGCTGCTGACTGTACCCTAAGCTCTTGATGAGACAGTGTGATGACATATACTTTAGGTTATAGTCTCTGTAAAGGTCAGGTTGTTTATCTTTTCTGGTTGCTTACCACATCCTGTTTTGTTTTTTGTTTTTGTTGTTTTTTTTTTTTGCTGCCAAATGTTTTACCATATATCAGCTATGTGAACCTGCATTAAACAAGACTAGATCAGAATCCTGTCTTGTCTCCATTTCTCATGTCTCTTGCCCCTAAGTCTTCACTCCACCCCTCAGGAACCTCTTCAAGAATCTGCAGGCAGGTTCAGACCAGAATAGAAGTTCCTTCTGCCACATAATAAATGCTAAATGGACAGAACAAAAAGAGAATATTGAAAGATGTGAGGGGGGAAGGCCAAGTAAAATATGAACACAGACATATTGAAATCACATATAACTTCTCCATAGAGACTCTAAAGACCAGATGATCTAGGACAGATATCTTGCAGTCCATAAGAGAACACAGATGACAGCCTAAACTGCTATACCTAGGAAGGGTCTCAAGCACCATAGATGGAGAAAACAAAATATTCCATGATAACCAAATTTAAACAATATCTTTCTACTAATACAGCACTATAGAGGATATTACAAGGAAAACTCCAGCACAAGAAGTGTAACTAGACCCAAGAAAATACAATAAATAAATTATCTCATGAAAAAATCTAAAAGGAAAATCAGAGAGAGGGAGAGAGAGCGAGAGAGCGAGAGAGCGAGAGAGCGAGAGAGCGAGAGAGAGAGAGAGAGAGAGAGAGAGAGAGAGAGAGAGATAGCATCACCTTCAACAACAAAATAATAGGAACTAACAACCATGGGTCATTAATATCTCACAAAATCAACGAACTCAATTCCCCAGTGAAAAGACACAGGCTAAAAGAATGGTTGCATCATTCTGCTGCATACAAGAAACACATTTCTGCAACAAAGATAGACACTACCCCAGAGTAAAGGACTAGAAAAAGAAGGTTGCCAAAAAAAATAAATTCATGAAGCATACTAGAGTAGACATTCTATTATCCAATAAGATAGACTTTCAACCAAAAATAATAGTAAGAGATGGGTGAGGACACTTCATACACATCAAAGGAAAAATCCACAAAGGTGAAGTATCAATTCAGAACATCTATGCTCCAAATGCAAGGGCACACACATTTGTAATAGAAACTTAACTAAAGCTCAAACACACACATGGAAACTCATGAAATAATAGTGGGAGACACCATTCTCATCAATGGACAGGTCATTGAAGCATAAACTACACAGAGACATAGTGAAACTAACAGAAGTTATGAACCAAAAAGATTTAACTGATACCTACAGAACATTTCACCCCAAAAGAAAAGAATATACCTTCTTTTTGGTACCTCAGGGAAACTTCTCCAAAAGTGACACATATAAACAGACACAAAACAAGCCTCAACTAATAGAAACAAGAATATTAAAATAACCCCTTGCATTAAGAATATATGATAAAAATTATCTACCATAACTAAGTTGTCTTTATCATAGAGATGCAAAGATTCTTCAACATAAACAAATAAGTGTATATACTACATCATATAAATAGATCAAATGCCATATGATAATCTCAATTGATGCAGGAAATGACCTTGACAAATCCAACATGATTTCTTGATAAAAGTCTGAGAGTGATTGAGAATAGACGAAACATCTCCCTTCAACCACATCTACATTCCTCTACTCACTCTCATATCATGATCTTTTATTCTTTGATTATAATTGTCATAATGTATATAAAAATTGTAAATATAATTTGTGGATAATATTAGGAAATATATCAGTAAATTATATATATGTGTGTGTACAACTATAAATATATATATGTGTGTGTGTATAATATATAGGTAGAATATTAAGAATCAACAAATCCTTTTTTCCTATATGCTTTGTTTGCATTCCAAATGATTTTTCCTTTCCCGGTTCCCCCCCCCCTCATAAGTCCCATAGGCCCTGTTCCCTACGCCCATTCCCCAATCAACCCCCTTCCACTTCTCTGTCCTGGTAATCCCCTACAATGTTGCATCAAGCATTTCCAGGACCAGGGCACTCTCCTTCCTTCTTCTTGGGAATAATTTGATATGTGAGTTGTGTATTCGGTATTCAGAACTTTTGGGCTAATATCCACTTACCAGTGACTGTATTCTGTGTGTGTTCTTTCATGAGTGAGATACTTCACTTAGGATGATATTTTTGAGTTCCAGCCATTGGCTCAAGAATTTCATGAATTCATTGTTTTTGATTGTGGATTAGTATCCCATTGTGTAAATATACCACATTTTCTGTATCCATTCCTCCACTGAAGGACATCTGGGTTCTTTCCAGCTTCTGGCTATTATAAATAAGGCTGCTATGAACATAGTGGAGAATGTGTCCTTATAGCATGCCAGGGAATCCTCTGTGTATATGCCCAGGAGTGGTATAGCAGGGTCCTCCAGAAGTGTCATACCCAGTTTTCTGAGGAACCTCCAGACTGATTTCCAGAGTGGTTATACCAGCTTGCAATGCCACTAGCAGTGGAGGAGAATTCCACATCCTTGCCAACACCTGCTGTCTCCTGAGTTTTAAATCTTAGCCATTCTGACTGGTATGAGGTGAAATCACAGGGTTATTATGATTTGCATTTCCCTAATCACTAATGATGCTGAACATTTTTTTATTGGATATATTCTTTATTTACATTTCATTTCCCTTTTCCTGGTTCCCTGCCCCCCAAAGGTCCCACATGCCTTTTTCCCTCCTCCTATTCCCCCATCCTCCCCTTCCCACTTCCCTGTTCTGGTATTCTCCTACAGTGATGCATTGGCCTTTCCAGATCCAGGGTCCACTCCTTCCTTCTGGTCAGGCATCATTTGGTATGTGGATTGTGTCTCTGGTGTTCCAAGATTCTAGGCTAATATCCAGTTATCAGTGAGTGCATACCATGAGTATTCTTTTGGGACTGGGTTACCTCACTTAGTATGATGTTCTCCAGCTCCATCCATTTGTCTAAGAATTTCGTGAATTCATTGCTTCTAATGGCTGAATAGTACTCCATTGTGTATATATACCATATTTTTTTGTATCCATTCCTCTGTTCAGGGACATCTGGATTCTTTCCAGCTTCTGGCTATTATAAATAAAGCTGCTATGAACATAGTGGAGCATGTATCCTTATTGCATGCTGGAAAATCTTCTGGGTATATGCCCAGCAGTGGTATGATGCTGAACATTTCTTTTTTTGTTTGTTTGTTTTTGTTTTTCGAGACAGGGTTTTTCTGTGTAGTCCTGGCTGTCCTGGAACTCACTCTGTAGACAAGGCTGGCCTCGAACTCAGAAATCCGCCTGCCTCTGCCTCCCAAGTGCTGGGATTACAGGTGTGCGCCACCATGCCTGGCCCCCGATGCTGAACATTTCTTAAGGTGCTTCTCACACATTCGAAGTTCCTCAGGTGAAAATTCTTTGCTTAGCTCTGTACCCCATTTTTAATAGCGTTATTTGGTTCTCTGGATTTTAAGTTCTTGAGTTCTTTGTATATATTGGATATTAGCCCTCTGTCAGATGTGGGGTTGGTGAAGATCTTTTCCCACTTTGTTGGTTGCCGTTTTGTCCTTCTGACAGTGTCCTTTGCCTTACAGAAACTTTGTAATTTTATAAGGTCCCATTTGTCAATTCTTGATCTTAGAGCATAAGCTATTGCTGTTCTGTTCAGGAACTTTTTCCCTGTGCCCATGTCCTAAAGGGTCTTCCCCAATTTCTTTTCTATTAGTTTCAGTGTGTCTGGTTTAATGTGGAGGTCCTAGATCCACTTAGAGTTGAGCTTAGTACAAGGAGATAAGAATGGATCAATTGGCATTCTTCTGCATGCTGACCTCCAGTTGAACCAGCACCATTTGTTGGAAAGGCTATCTTTTCTCCACTGGGTGCTGTCAGATGCTTTGTTGAAGATCAAGTGACCATAGGTGTGTGGGTTCATTTCTGGGTCTTCAATCCTATTTCATTGATCCACCTGCCTGTCACTGTACCAATACCATGCAATTTTTAACATTATTGCTCTGTAGTAGTGCTTGAGGTCCGGGATACTTATTCGCCCAGAAGTTCCTTTACTGTTGAGAATAGTTTTAGCTATCCTGGGTTCTTTGTTATTCCAGATAAATTTGAGAATGCTCTTTCTAACTCTATGAAGAACTGAGTTGGGATTTTGATGGGGATTGCATTGAATCTGTAGATTTCTTTTGGCAAGATGGCCATTTTTACTATATTAATCCTGCCAATTCATGAGCATAGAAGATTTTTCCATTTTCTGAGGTTTTCTTCAATTTCCTTCTTCAGAGACCTGAAGTTTGTGTCATACAGATATTTTACTTGTTTGGTTAGAGTCACACTAAGACTACTATACACAACAAAACCTTCAATTACCATAAATGGAGAAAACAAGACATTCCATGACAAAAGCAAATTTACACAATATCTTTCCACAAATCCAGCTCTACAAAGGATAATGGGTGGAAAATACCAACACTAGGTAGCAAACCACACTGTAGAAAAATCAATAAGTAATCTTTCAACAAATCCAATAGAAGATAGCTATACAACCAGAATTTCAACTTTAACTAAGAAGATTAACAGTAAGCAACAATAACATTTCCTTAATACCTCTTAATATCAATGGTCTCAATTGCCCTATAAAAATACATAGACTAACAGACTGAATACGTAAACAGGACCCAACATTTTGCTGCATACAAGAAACCCACCTCCGTGAAAAATATAGGCACTAATTAAGAGTCAAAGGTTGGAAAACAATTTTCCAAGCAAATGGTCCCAAGAAACAAGCTGGGGTGGCCATTCTTATATCAGATAAAATTGATGTTCAACCAAAAGTTGTCCAAAAAGATAAGGAGGGACACTTCATACTGGTCAAAAGAAAAGTCTACCAAGATGAGCTCTCAATTCTGTACATCTATGCTCAGAATGGAAGGGCACCCACATTCATAAAAGAAACTTTAATAAAGGTCAAAGCACACATTGCACCCCACACAATAATAGTGGGAAGCTTCAACACCCCACTCTCAACATGGACAAATCATGGAATCAGAAACTAAACAGAGATACAGTGAAACTAAGTGAAGTCATGGACCAAATGGATCTAACAGATATTTATAGAACATCCCACCCTAAAGCAAAAGAATATACCTTCTTCTCAGCACCTCATGATACTGTTATGGTTTGTATATGCTTTTCTCAGGGAGTGGCACTATTAGGAGGTGTGGCCTTGTTGGAGTAGGTGTGTCACTGTGGGTGTGGGCTTAAGACCTTCACCCTAGTTGCCTGGAAGTCAGTCTTCTACTAGCAGCCTTCAGATGAAGATGTAGAACTCAGCTCCTCCTGTACCATGCCTGCCTGGATGCTGCCATGTTTCTGCCTTGATGACAATGGACTAAACCTCTGAGCCTGTAAGCCAACTCCAATTAAATGTTGTCTTTTATAAAACTTGCATTGGTCATGGTGTCTGTTCACAGCAGTAAAACCCAAACTAAGACAGAAGTTGGTACCAGGGACTGGGGTATTGCTGTGATAAGTCTGACCATGCTTTTGTTTGGAAGAATGTGGATTTTGGGACTTTGGATTTGGAAAGCCAAGGAATTCTTTAAGTTGAGCTTAATGGGACAGACTAGTAGGAATATGGAAGACAGTGGTGCTGAGGGACATTTGAACTGTGTAGGCCTGATGGCACAAGAGGTTTCAATGGAGAACAACTTTAATATGTGGCTGAGAAACTGTTTTGTGATGTTTTGGTGAAGAACATGGCTGCTTTTTGCCACTGTCTGAAGAGACTGCCTAGGGCTAAGGTAAAGAGATTTATATTAATTGCATCTGCAAAGGAAGTCTCAAAAAAGCCCAACAAAGACTTTGTTCTCTGGTTAAGTCTGATGAAGAGAATTTTGAACAAACATAGCAAGATGAGAAAGGAAAAGTACAAAATATATAATTTGAGTATTAAAGGGACTCCAGGAAATGAAATGGAGCTGAATTCTAGGATATTAAATTAAGGGGGTGGTGATCTTGGGACAAGATTCCACCCAGCTAAATTTTGGTCCAGGCAGGTAGTACAAGCCTTTAATCCCAGGAGGCAAAGATAAGCAGATATCTGAGTTCAAGGCCAGTCTAGAACAGAGCAAATTCTAGGTGAAGAAAAACTTTAATCCAGGCTTGGTGGACCACACCTTTAATCCCAGTGTTTAGGAGACAGGCATGCAGATCTCTTGAGTTCAAGGCCAGTCTAAGGAGCAAGATTCAGGACAGCCAACTTAGGCAGTGAAGGAGCTGGGAAAAAGGAAGCTAGTGATAATGTAATAGAACAAGGGGGGCAATGTTCCAGCTCCTGCAAGCAGCAGAACTCAGCAGCTTCAGCCATGTGTCTCTGGCTTTATACTCAAGAGAAGGAGACTACTGAAACAATTGATGCTGGTTAGCTGGAGCTAAGAAATTAGTGGTGAGTAAGAAAAGACCAGCATCACTGAGGTGAAATATAGGAAGTGTTTTCTGAGAGCACAAAGAAGCTGTATTCCAGAGATAGCCAAGTGTTCCTCATGCTGCAGCTGTACTTGGTAACGTGTAAGAATCATCCAGGTGGTACTGGTTTTGAAGGCATCATGAAGAACAGCTGAGGCTTGGTACTGTGAGAGGCCATGGAATGCCATTGGTGAAAGTGTACCCTCAGTTGTAATTGACAGCCCAGGACTGAAGGGGTCATGCAAAGGAGTTGAGGCTTGGTACCATGAAGAGAGCCTATGAGAGGCTTTGGTGAAGTATAGTTGCAGTGGAAGACCCTAGCATATTGGAGATGCCAGTACCATGTGATGACCACCAATAACAGCAGTGGCAGTGGAGTGGATCAATCTGAACTTAGAGTGCTACAGAGGGCAGAGCTGGAGAAGTGACACCAGCTCTTTGGAGATACACAGAAGATCATGTGTCGATCTCAGACATTGGAACAAGAAGCTGTGAAGCTGAAATTGACTTGGGGTACCCAAGATGTTAAAGATTCCAGAGCCACAGGATGCCTGCTAAGGAAAGCTGCTAACAGGGAGTGGAACAAGCCCAGGAGAAAGAACCCAGTCGCAGTCAACAAGGATGAAAAATGAGCTGGATATCTGAAGACTGCTTTGCCATCAGAAGTGGAGATGAAGAGTTTTGACTTTGCCCGCTGATTTTCTGTCTTGTTTGGAGGATCACATTTAAGTGATTGGATGAATCTTAAAAGAGACCTTGAACTTTGGACTTTTAACACTGTTGAGACTGCTATAGACTACAGGGACTATTGAAGTTGGACTAAATGTATTTTGCATTATGCTATGTTTAAGTATGGCCCCCATAGACTAATGTTTGAACAAGCCTATGGGGGCCAGGGAGTGGAATGTTATGGTTTGTATATGCTTTTCTCAGGGAGTGGCACTATTAGGAGGTGTGGCCTTGTTGGAGTAGGTGTGTCACTGTGGGTGTGGGCTTAAGACCTTCACCCTAGTTGCCTGGAAGTCAGTCTTCTACTAGCAGCCTTCAGATGAAGATGTAGAACTCAGCTCCCCCTGTACCATGCCTGCCTGGATGCTGCTATGTTTCTGCCTTGATGATAATGGACTGAACCTCTGAGCCTGTAAGCCAACTCCAATTAAATGTTGTCTTTTATAAAACTTGCATTGGTCATGGTGTCTGTTCACAGCAGTAAAACCCAAACTAAGACAGATACCTTCTCCAAAACTGACCATATAATTGGTCTCAAAATAGGCCTCAACAGATACAGAAATATTGAAATGATTCCATGTGCCTTATCAGATCACCACGGCCTAAGACCAGTCTTAAGCACAAACAAAAGCAATGGAAAACACACAAACACATGGACTTTGAGAAATTCTCTTCTCAATGAAAGCTTGGTCAAGGAAGAAACAAAGAAAGAAATTAAAGACTTTTTAGAATTTAATGAAAATGAAGACACATCATACCAAAATTTATGGGGCACAATGACAGAAGTGCTAAGAGGAAAGCTAATAGCTCTGATTGTCTCCAAAAAAAATGAAGAAAGCTTACACTAACAGCTTGACAGTGTACTTGAAAGCTCTAGAACAAAAGGAAGTAAATACCCCCAAGAGGAGTAATAATCAAATGTAGGCCCAAACTCAACCAAACAGAAACAAAAAGAACTATACAAAGAATCAACAAAACAAGGAGCTGGTTCTTTGAAAAAATCAACAAGATAGATAATCCCTTAGCAAGACTAAGCAGAGGGCACGGAGACAGTATCCAAATTAATAAAATCAGAAATGAAAAGGGAGACATAATGACAGAAACTGTGGAAATTCAAAAAAAAAATCAGATCCTACTACAAGAGTTTATACTCAACAAGGTTTGAAAACCTGGATGAAATGGACAACTTTCTAGATACATACCAGGTGTCAACGTTAAAACAGTATCAGATGAACCATCTAAATAGTCCCATAGGTCCTGAGGAAATAGAAACAGTCATTAATAGTCTACCATCAAAAAAAAGCCCAAGACCAGATGGGTTTAGCAGGGAATTTTATCAGATCTTCAAAGAAGAGTTAGTACTGATACTCTTCAAAGTATTCCATGAAATAGAAACTCAAGGAACATTACCCAACTCATTCTATGAAGCTACAATAACACTTATACATAAACCAAACAAAGGCCAAACAAGGAAGGAGAACTTTAGACCAAGCTTCCTCATGAACATTGATGCAAAAATACTGAGCAAAATCCTAGTCAATCAAATCCAAGGATGCATCAAAACTATAATTCACCACGATCAGGTAGGTTTTATCCCAGGGATGCAGGTATGGTTCAATATATGGAAATCCATCATTGTAATCCACTACATAAACAAACTAAAGGAAAAAACCACATGGTCATTTCATTAGATTCTGAAAAGGTTTTTGACAAAATCCAGCATCCCTTCATGATAAAAGTCTTGAAGAGATCGGGAACCCAAGGCCCATACCTAAACATAGAGAAAGCAATATACTGCAAACCAGTATCTGTCTGCATACCAATTCAAGTTAAATGGAGAGAAACTTGAAGCAATCCCACTAAAATTGGGGACCAGAAAAGGTTGCCCACTCTTTCCCTATCTATTCAATATAGTACTTGAAGTCCTAGCCAGAGCAATCAGACAGGAAAAGGAGGTCAAAGGTATACAAATTGAGATGGAAGAAGTCAAAATATCACTATTTGTAGATGATATGATAGTATACTTAAGCGACCCCAAGACTCATCAGAGAACTCCTAAAGCTGATAAACAATTTCAGAAAAGTAGCTGGATATAAAATTAACTCAAGCAAATCAGTAGGCTTCCTCTACTCAAAGGATAAACAAGATGAGAAAGAAATTATGGAAATGACACCCTTCACAATAGTCACAAATAATATTTCATACCTAGGTGTGACCCTAATGAAGCAAGTCAAAGATCTGTATGACAAGAAGTTCAAACCTCTAAAGAAATAAATTGAAAAAGGTCTGAGAAGATGGAAAGATCTCCCATGTTCATGGATTGACAGGATCAATATAGTAAAAAATGGCCATCTTGCTGAAGGCAATCTACAAATTCAATGCAATGCCCATCAAAATTCCAAATCAATTCTTCATAGATCTAGAAAGAGCAATTCTCAAATTCATCTGGAATAAAAAAAAAACCAGGATAGCAAAAACTATTCTCCACAACAAAAGATCTTCTGGGGGAATCACCATCCCTGACCTCAAGCTCTTCTAGAGAGCAGTAGTGATAAAAAAAAAAAAAAAGTTTGATATTGGTATGCAGACAGGCAGGAAGATCAATGGAATAGAATTGAATACCCAGAAAAGAACGCATAATGTAAGGTCACTTGATATTTGACAAAGGATCTAAAAGCATCCAGTGGGGAAAAAAGACAGCATTTTTGACAAATGGTGCTAGATCAACTGGACGTCTGCATGTAGAAAAATGCAAATCGACCCATTCTTATCTCCTTGTACAAAGCTCAAGTCCAAGTAGATCAATGATCTACACATAAAACCAGACACACTGAAGCTTACAGAGGAGAAAGTGGGGATGAATCTTGAACACATGGGCACAGGGGAAAAGTTCCTGAACAGAACACCAATGGCTTATGCTCTAAGAAGAAGAATTGACAAATGGGACCTCATAAAACTGCAAAGCTTCTGTAAGGCAAAGGACACAGTCAATAGGACAAAATGGCAACCAACAAATTTGGAAAAGACTTTTATCAACCCTACATCCAATAGAGGGCTAATATTCAATGTATACAAAGAACTCAAGAAGTTAGTCTCCAGAGAGTCAAGTAACCCTATTAAAAATGGGGTACCGAGCCAAACAGGGAATTCTCAACTGAGGAAACTCAAATGGCACTAAGGCACCTAAAGAAATGTTCAGCATCCTTAGTTATCAGGGAAATGCAAATCAAAACAACACTGAGATTCCACCTTATAGCAGTCAGAATGGCTAAGGTGAAAAACTCAGGGGACAGCAAATACTGGAGAGGATGTGGGGAAAAAGGAACACTTCTCCATTGTTGGTGGGATTGCAAGCTGGTAAAAAACACTCTGGAAATCAGTTTGGGATTTCTCAGAAAATTAGACAGAGTACTACCCGCGGACCCAGCTATACCATTCGTGGGCATATACCCAGAAGATGCTCCTACATGTAATAAGGACACATGCTCCACTATGTTCATAGCCGCCTTATTTATAATAGGCCAGAAGCTGGAAATAACCCAGATGTCCCTCAACAGAGGAATGGATACAGAAACTGTGGTATATATACACAACGGAGTAGTATTCCGCTATTAAAAACAATGAATTCATGAAATTCTTAGGCAAGAATCCTGTGTGAGGTAACCCAATCACAAAAGAACATACATGGTATGCACTCACTAATAAGTGGATATTAACCCAAAACCTCAAAATAAACTAGTTACAATCCACCCAGTACAAGAAGCTCAAGAAGAAGGAGGACTTAAGTGAGGGTGCTTTGGTTCCTCTGAGAAAGGGAACAAAATACTCACAGGAGCATTAAGGGAGACAATGTGTGGAGCAGAGACTGAAGTAAAGGCCACCCAGAGACTGCCTTACCTGGGGAACCATCCTATAAACAATCACCAACCCCCGACACTACTATGGATGGCAAGAAGTGTATACCAAAAGGAACATGCCATGATTGTCTCCAGAGGGCCCCTGCCAGAGCCTTACAAATACAGAGGCAAATGCTAGCAGCCAAACATTGGAATGGGCATGAGGTTCCCAATGGTAGAGGTAGAGGGTGGTCCAGAGGAGCTGAAGGGATTTACAGTCCCATGGGAAGTACAATGATTTCAGCCACTCAGTTGCCCCAAGACTCCAAGGGACTAAACCATCAACCATGGGGTACACATGGTTCCAGCCAAAAATGTGGGAGAGGAAGGCCTTTTGGGGCATCAGTGGGAGGAGTGGTCCTTGGTCAGGTAAAGGCTCAATAGAGGCCCCAACAAAGGGAAACATAGGGCGGTGGAAGTGTGTTGGGTGGAGGGGCATGTATGTGGAGGCAGGGGGTGGGAGTAGGGGTAGGTGGCCTTTGTGGAGGGGAGAAATCAGAAAAGGTTTTACCATTGGCAATGTAAATGAAGACAATATTCAATTAAAAAACTAAAAAAAAAGATATGTATAAACATAAACCACAGTATTTAAGATATATGTAAACACACAAAAACACACATACACACACATATACAGATATGACCACTTTGGGCCTTTTTAAAAAATGTTTAATTAGCATATGTCAACTATATGTACTTAAATAAAAATCATGTATTTCATTGTGAAATTTCATTTTCATACATATATGTAATGTGTTTTGATTGTATTTGCCCCTTTGTTACTCTCCCTTCTTGCCTTTTCTTGTTTCTCATTAAATCTATTTATTAATTAACTTTATATCCCAATATCAGGCCCCCATTCTCTTCCCAGTACCACCTCAAGCAGAACCTTCCCCATCCCATCCTCCCTTTCTCCTTTGCTACGAGGGAACACCTCCTTGATGTTAGTCCCCAACACTAACATACCACTCCCTCTACAGCAAGTTGCTGCAAAACTAGGCACATCCTCTCCCACTAGGGCACATAGAAAGACCATTTAGGTGGCCAAGTTCTACAAGCAGACTCAGAGACAGCCCCTGCTTCAGTTGTTGGAGGACCTGAATGAAGAGCGAGATGCTTATGTGATATATGTGTCCAGGAGACCTAGGTCTAACCTGTGCTCACACTTCTGTTGGTGCTTCAGGCTCTGGGAAGCCTTAGGGGTCCAGGATAGTTGACTCTGTTGGTCAAACTGTGGAGCTCCTGTTCTTTTCAGGTCCATCAGTCCTTCTCACTACTCTTCCATAAGACTCCCCAAGCTCCATCAAATGTTTGGCTGTGGGTCGCTGCATCTCTTCGATTGGCTACTGGGTGAAGCCTCTTAGAGGACAGTTATTCTATGTTCCTGTCCGCAAGAATAATGAAATATCAGTAATAGTGTTAGGAATTGATTTTTTCCCGTGAGTTGGGTGGTCTCAATTTGGGGTAGTTATTTCTTGACCAAACACTCCTACAGTGCTCTATCTTTGTCCCAGCACTTTCTGTAGGCAGGAAACATTTTGGGTCAAAGGTTTTCTGAGTGATTTACTGGCCTTATCCCTCCACTGGGAGTACCTATTCCAGATCCAGATCCCCACTTCTGGGACTCGCACCTAGAGTCTGTCCCGTATACCCTATGGAGTTTCCATTTATCTGAGGACTCTGGCACATCCTAGAGATTGACACTATTCTACTGATTTTCCTTCTCTTTGCCCTGCTCTCCCTACAACTAACCACACTCCTCTACTTTTAATGCCCTCTCCCACCCAGTGCCGTTCTTCCATTGACCTCCAATATCTACTTTGTCTCCCCTTCTGAGATAAATTCAGCCATTCTCCATTGGATCCTCCTTGTTATTTGGCTTCTTGGGTCTGTTGATTATAGTGTGGTTATCTATACATTATGGCTAATATCCACTTATAAGTGAGTACATACATATCACTCAGGATGGTATTTTCAAGTTCCACTCATTTGCTTACAAATTTCATGTCATTGTTCTGGATGGCTCAGTAGTATTCCATTGTGTAAATGAACCACATTTTCTGTATCCATTCTTCAGTTGAGGGACACCTGCATCATTTCCAATTTTACAAATAAGGCTACTATGAACATAGTTGAGCAAGTGTTCTTGTGGGATAGTGGAACATCTTTTGGATATATGCTCAGGAGTAGTTCTTGAAGTAGAAATATTTCCAATTTTTTGAGAAAACACCAATTTGATTTCCAGAGGGGTTATACAAGTTTGCACTCACACCAGCAATGGAGGAGCATTCCCCTTCATCCACAACCTTACCAGCATGTGCTGTGCCTTGAGTTTGTAATCTTAGGTGGAATCTCACTGTCTTTTAGATCTGAATTTCCCTGATGACTAAGAATGTTGAGCATTTCTTTAAGTGCTTCTTGGCCATTCAAGGTTCCCCTCTTGATAATTCTGTTTTGCTCTATACCCCATTTTTCAATTTGATTATTTTGTTTGTTAGTGTCTAACTTCTTAAGTTCTTTATATATTTTAGATATTAGCCCTCTATCAAATGTAGGGTTGGTAAAGATGTTTTCCCAATTTGTAGGCTCTTGCTTTGTCCTATTTAGTGTCCTCTGGATTACTTAGAAGATTTCACAGTTTCATGAGGTTCCATTTATTAATTGTTGATCTGAGTGCCAGAGTCATTGGTGTTCTATTCAGGGGGTTTTCTCCTGTACTAATGAGTTCAAGGCAATTCCTCATTTTCTGTTAGTGTATCTGGTTTTACACTGAGGTCCTTGATCCATTTGTGCTTTAGTGCAAGGTGTTAGATATGGATCTATTAACATTCTTCTACATGCAGACATCCAGTTAGACCAGCACAATTTGTTGAAGATGCT